>CM040241.1:137533905-138117116 GCA_022545495.1 Chrysanthemum lavandulifolium | reverse complement strand
TTGAAAGCCCAAATCTCTCAATTAAAGGGTCAAACGAACAATATGACAGATCCCAAATGCCTCCTTCTTTAGATTCTCGTAATTCTCAAACGCTTCATCTTCAAAACCTAGTAAATGTTTTACAAAAGGAAAACGAAAGTTTTCTAGAAGAGAATGAAAAGGTTAAACGTCATTTCAATGAGTTATTTGAATCAATTAAAGTCACTCAGAACAAAAACAACGAACAAATAACTTCATTGCAAAAGGAAATTGAGAATCAAGAGTCGTAAAAGGAAAATGCCAATGATCAATGAGGAGAATGTTGTATCTAAGGTTCACTCAGCAATAAATCGCTTTATCTGTGACATATGTCCCCTCACCTAAGGAACAACAAACTTGCCATTCAAACATATTTCTCATCCTCAAGGATTGCTTAGAATGCTCAAGAGATTGTTGAAGAGGATAAGCTAGAGAAACCTCATGATAATGCAATTGGACATGCATGCTTATATGCCAAACGATCTCAAGAAATCTTAGAATGCTTGATTACCATATGCCCAAAGACATTAGGTGAGAGAGTTAACCCTTTGATTCCATGCTCAATGCCTAAGGCCAAATATGAGATGCACTCGATTCCCAATGTTTTGAATGTGAGTCGAGTGTACCCTTGAGTAATTCGATTCTAGATCCGCCAATGCTAGGAAAGTGAACTCTAATGTGCCTTCTAGAGTACCA
Source organism: Chrysanthemum lavandulifolium (assembly GCA_022545495.1). Taxonomy (NCBI): domain Eukaryota; kingdom Viridiplantae; phylum Streptophyta; class Magnoliopsida; order Asterales; family Asteraceae; genus Chrysanthemum; species Chrysanthemum lavandulifolium. The sequence goes on along the minus strand of CM040241.1, from coordinate 138,116,402 downwards.
ATCTCAAGACATCTAGCTTTATGAAAGTGAACCGTAGTGCACTGCATGTAGTTCGATCCCAAAGACATCTAAGCGGTGGTGCAAAGAGTAGTAAAACAAACTAATGTTCCCATTCCCTACAGAGTAATCATGACATTAAAGGGAGCAGTCAAAGTCTCAAGACAATACAAGGAATGATAGGACCTCTCAAGCTAAGAATGTGCCTTGGAAGAAAGTAGAAGAACAATCTAGGAACCTTAAGTTTGAATCGAATAAAACGAATCGTGTTGATTCTAGTATTAGCCATAAGCGCATCGTAATTAATTCAATTCGATACTATTTGCAAACCTTGTACCGATGATTGCTTGAATTCGCTTTCTAATCATGGATGTGATGTCAATGCTTTGCCCGATGATGTTAATTGTCCGCTAATATTGTTAATGCTAAAATTCATGCTAAAAAGGCTAAAAGGCAAAAGCGAAGAAAGTTAGAAAACAATGGAAACCCAGGGAAGAACATTCAACAGAATAGGTTCTTATTGGATACCGTGGTCATAAGACCAATCGATAATGCCCACTAGAAAATGGATGCCTACCGTAGAACTATTCCTTAGAAGTGGTCACATCGTAAACAGGACTAATACGACACTAGTATTGCATCTACACATAATGATTCCATTACCTCATTGTCCGATATGAATGCTTCTATTTCGATGTGGGTGTTCCAACTGCTGTTACTAACCAAATGGAACCCATTCTTGCATGGGATCCCAATTATCCGATTATCCATTCTTGTCTCGTGTTCAACCGCAGATCGCTCAAATCGATTACGTGGTACCGGACTCGTGCCGCTCCAAGCATATATTTGGAGACCGGTCACGGCTCATGAACTTCGTGAGCAAATTCATCGGGACCGTTAGATGTGGTAATGATCATTTCGTGCTATTATGGGTTATGGAGATTATGTTGTTGGCGATAGTGTCATCTCCGTAGTGTACATGTGGAAGGTTTAGGTCATAACTTCTCTCGCTGGTCAATTACGTGATTACGATCTAGAAGTAGCCTCGTAAAAACATACCGCTTTGTTAGAGATCTTAATGGTAAGGAACTGCTGAAAGGAACTCGTGGCTCAAACCTTTACACTATCTCTATCGATGACATGATGAGAGCTTCACCAACTGCTTGTTATCAAAGGCTTCAAAACAAAGTCATGGTTATGGCATCGCCGTCTCAATCACTTGAACTTCGCACCATCAACGATCTTCCGTAAAGGACTTAGTTGTAGGTTTACCTAGACTAAAGTATGAAAAGGATCATCTTTGTTCAAGATGTCAATTGGGAAAAAAGAAGTATGCCCATAAACCCGAACCTACTAACTCGTCACGTAAGTTCTTCATATGATTCATATGGATTTATGTGGACCAATGAGGTGCGTAATATCTTTGGGAAGAAATATGTGTTAGTTGTGGTTGATGATTATTCTAGATTCACCGGGTCAAGTTCTTAAGGACAAAGGATGAAACTCCCCGATATCATCATCAAACTCATCAAACAAATGCGAGTTAGACTAAACAAGGCCTGCCGAATTATCGTAACAGATAATGGAACCGAGTTTGTCAACAAACAACTTAGTGAATTCTATGAAAGCGTTGAATCACCATCAAAGAAGTGTTCCACGAACCCCTCAATGTAACGGTGTAGTTGAAAGACTAAATCGCACTTTGTTGAAGCTGCTAGAACAATGCCGATCTACTCAAAGGTTCCAATGTTTCTACGGTCAAGCAATTGCCACCGCATGTTACACAAAATCGCTCCTCGATTCACACCATTCATGGAAAAACTCCATATGAACTTGTCCACAACAGAAACCCAATCTATCTTTCCTTCGTGTGTTTGGTGCCTTGTGCTATCCAACTAATGAGGTCAAGACTTGGGCAAACTTAGAGCTAAAGTCGACATTGGAGTATTTGTAGGATATGCACCAAACAAAAGGGATACCGAATCTACAACAAAAGAACCGAAATATCATGGAAACAATTCACGTTACGCTTGATGAGTCGACGGTCAAATGGCTCCTGACACTCCACTCGGGACCCGCACTTCATAACAACCCTATTGGTTCATCCCTTGTTCCAAACTCCTCTCAAGAAACACCATATGTACCTCCATCCGAAGATGATGTAAAGAAATTGTTTGATCCAATGTTTGATGAACTGTATGAGTCCACTACTAATGAAGTGTCGATCCCTACAATGAGGATGCTCGATTCCAAAGAAATGAAGTCAATCCATCGTTTCAATATCCGTAAGTCAAGAAGCACCTGCCGATCCTTCGCCTCATCAACAAATCATCATTCTTCAAATGTACATCATGGAAATGTTTCGCATCAATGATGAAGTTAATCCCTTGCGACTCTGAAGATGCTCCATTTGAAAACATATTTGCTACTCCCGAATCATCGCCAGAACCATCTTCTTCAGAGACATCGACTCGCCTACCTCGGCCTCGAGAAATGCCACATGAACACCTCGTAAAATGGACTCACGATCATCCATTAGACAACATCATTGGTAATCCTCTCGTCTCTGATCAACCCGGAAGCAACTCGCAACCGATGCCTTATGGTGCTTCTTCAACTCCGTACTATCTAAGATCGAACCAAAGATGTTAAACCGCTATGAATGAAGATAGCCGGTTCAATGCTATGCAAGATGAAATTCATGAGTTTGATCGTCTTGATGTATGGGAGTTAGTACCGCTCCGGATCGTGCTATGATTATAGCTCTAAAATGGATCTTCAAAGTAAAACTTGATGAGCATGGTGATGTGTTGAAGAACAAGGCTCGATTAGTTGCTAAAGGATATCGTCGAGAGGAGGTATAGACTTTGAAGAATCTTTTGCTCCAGCTGTTCGAATCGAGGCAATCGTAATCTTTTGGCTAATGCGCTAGTAAGAACATGGTGGTATATCGATGGATGTAAAGACGGCATTTCGAACGGAGATCTTAAGGAAGTTGTCACGTAAGCCAACCCGAAGGATTCGTGAACCAAGAGCATCCTACTCACGCTTATCGTCGAAGAAGGCTCTTTACGGTTTAAAGCAAGCTCCAAGGGCATGGTATGATACACTATCAAAGTTTCTTCTATCAACCGGATTCATCAAAGGAGCAGCTGATCCTACATTGTTCACCGTGAAGTCAGCAAACATTTGATTCATGTTCAAATTTATGTTGATGATATTATTTTGCCTCGACCCACCCAATGGAATGTGATCGTTTTCAAATGAAATGAGTTCAAAGTTTCAAATGTCAATGATGGGACAAATGTCATTTTCTTGGGATTACAAATTTCTCAAAGTCCGGAGGCATTTTCATAAATCAATCTAAATATGCAATGTAGATTTTAAAGAAATTTGATTTGATTCAAGTGACCCGCTGACACCCCATGATTGACCGAACCAAACTAGATGAGGACCTCTCGTGGATCATGATTGACCAAACTAAATATCAAGTATGATTGATCCTCGATGTATCTCATCGCTAGTAGACCGACATTTTGTTCTACGTGTGCATGTGTGCTAGATACCGTGCTAAGCCTACCAAAAAGCACCTTGAAGCGATTAAGCGGGTCTTTCGGTATCTCCAAGGAACCATCAATATGGGACTATGGTACCGAAAGACACCGGTATGTCACTAACGGCCTATCAGAGATGCCGATCATGCAAAGTTGTCAAGATACACGTCGGGCACGTCAGAGGTGCTCGCTTTTGGGTGATAAGCTTGTGAGTCGGTCTTCAAAGAAGCAAATGAGTACTTCTATTTCCTCTACGAGGTCGAATACATAGCCATGTCATCTTGTTGTGCTCAAATCTTATGGATGAGATCTCAATTATCGACTATGGCTTTGAATTCAACAAAATCCTCTGTCTTGTGATAATAAAGTGCTATTGCTCTCTCATGCAACAACGCTCAACACTCAAGAGCAAAGCATATCGACATTCGACATCATTTCATCGGGAACAAGTGGAAAAAGGTGTAGTGGAACTATATTTTGTGAGGTCTCGAATATCGCTAGCGGACATCTTCACCAAAGCTCTTCCAAGAGAACGTTGAGTTTATTCTTCCACGCCTTGGTTTGAAAAGCCTTCAACCGAAACTCTCAAACGCCTTCGAGGAGGAAGACGAGGAGTAAAGGTCTATCTTCATCTATCCCTTGTAAATAGTTATTCGAAAAACAAAATAGAAAATTATAAAACTTTCAAAATCCATAAAAATCAAAATTCAAAATTCTTCAAAAATATTGTCATTTTTGTCATGTTTTTTTCGGTTCGATAATATCTACGGTTTTTGTGTCATTCAAAGAATGACACGGACTTTAGATGTTGTTCAATTCTAAAAAAAAAAAAAAAAAAAAAAAAATCGAAAATCAAAAATCAAAAATATTTTTGGGAGAAAGAGATATGGTTTATTGTCATCTTCGTGCAATAACCGGTTTTAAAGAAAGAACGAGCCATATCTTACCAAGTTTTCAAATATTATGCTCGATTCTATAAACCCTATCTCAATAAAACTAAATGCTTTGAAAAATAAAACAATCTCTATTTTTGATAATCATCGGACTTATTTGTCAAAATCTCTATCTCTCAATCAACAACCTCGCCATTGATTGGGGAGAATGATTTCAATTAAATTAAAAAGTTATTTGGCATTAAATTGTTTTCAAAAGATATACATGCATGTTTTATAAATGGAGTTTAAAGTCTTAAAATCCGATCCTTATCGCTCAAACGCTTTCACAATCAAGTCACAATTCTCCTTAAGAGCTTTCAAATCAATTTAATCTATACGAGATCACAAATTTCAAATGATTTGATAATTGTGATCGGGGAGAATGTGTGATTTAAATTGGATTTAAACCGATAATTAGGTAAATGGTTATAATAGGATGTACATGCTATCCCGCCCACATGTGACAAACGATTTCAATTTTCAATACACATGTTGGGGGAGCATCTATCTTAAAACCTTTGATTTAAAACGTGATCATTTATCCCATATGCGTTCCTCTAGTATGTGCAAAACTCTTTTCAAACCTCGAGGCACATATTGAGGGGGAGCAAATTTATGGAAACCTCATCCTTCCGAAATGCTATATCTACTTGATTTGTTGAGGAAGTGATGTTGATATCTTTAGAAAATGGTAATCAAAAGAAGTTAATTCTTTCTCTCGCCTCCGTGTGCAAAACATTTTCAATACTTGATGCACATGTTGAGGGGAGTTCTCGTTCTAAAATATCAAAACAATTCGGTACAAAAGCTTTGATAATATATCACAAGTATCCGAATTGATTTTCAAATGGTTTTCAATTGGATCCATTGGCGATGAACAATACCAAATTGACCGACCAACTTTACTTTATGTACGGTGATATAAGGATGATAAGGTTAGGTATTGGTTCCCATGATCCGCCAGAACCGGAGGGATCTACCCAGGACAATCCACTAGTCGTTGTAGAAGTCCTTAGGTATGATGATAAAAGGAGAAAATGAGATATGGGAAGAGGCGGACTAAGACCGAGCTAGCATGGAATAAACCCAACAAGGTTCTAGCTATGAAGTCTCGGTAAGCATCAAGGGTTGAAGAATTAAAAGAATTGAATATGAAAAGGGTGAAAACAAATAGCCTCCACTTATTCAACCTTAGGACGAAACCGGTTCAATTCATATACTATCGATGGTAACATCGGTATTGAAGACAAGACGTCATGGACCCAAAGGACGCATCGCACTTCAACCTCCCAAACCACTCAAGTTCCTCTTAAAAGGACTTGTTTCATTCTCACGGGAACCGACATTATCTATCGACTTTCTTAGAGATGGTTGATATTGAATAAGGAGACCTCTCCCTAGTCTCCGTTATAGGATCCAAATATGCACAAATTGAGTCTAGAGCCACGAGATCATCAATAAATCTCATTAGGACACTTTCAATGAAGACTCTCTGTTTCACACAATGTGGAAAGAGAGATTATATCTTGAGTCCCACGCATTATCCGTGTGGTATTGCTGTAACATCCGAGTGATATGTTTACATATTCACAATGAAGATGGAAAGCCTTCGAGCCAACATCAAACAAGCTCTCGGTAGGTGGCATGTGAGATCTATTTTATAGATCAACCATGTGACAACCGAAGAAACAATGGGCGATTCAATCTCTTGAATCAAACTCGGTTCAGTTGTGGATCGACGGATACCTTTGAAAACCGGTCTTTGTGCTTATAAACTCTTTTCTTTAGCACATCGACCGTGTTCTCATTTTTCAAACCAAAGGTATTTTTATGATTGATAAGCGATTCAATAAAACCTTCGTTGTATTGCAAAAACAATTTCTATTGAGCAATACACGATTGTTTTCAAATCTCTTTCATCAATCGATTGGACTTAATATTCACGGTTCACTCACTCGTGTTGTCTTCTTTGAGATGTTCCGTTTGAGAACGCCTAGAACAATTCGAAACCCTGTCAAGGAGATTCTTAGGAATCCTACACGATCACAGGCAAGATTTGTACCGATCAACGGGAACCGTGGGTCGCAGTACCTCAATTCAACGAAAGTGATCAAAGACACTTTCGTGCGATTTGTTGCTAATCAGCAGTGTGTGTGTACGCCCGATGTTTGCGGTGATCGAATGAAGCGGTCAATCCATAGCCGCATGCTCACTTAACACATTCAACTCAAAAGAAATCATGATTAGTGCATCAATGACTCGATATTTTCACTACATGCTTCGCCTTTCTCACGCCGCCAATATCGTGATTCAACAAATGCTTCCGCTTACTCGATGAGAAGATATCATGATCCGAATGTGAGCATGTCGGTCCCAAAGTCACAACACCACAATGGATGTCTCGAGAGATTTTGATTGCCGATGATCTCCAAAGATGGATCAAACTCATCATCACGTGGATCAAGAAAGACCTCCACTGAAGTAACCAAACATGCATTGTGAAGTATCAATGACTACGAGCTTAAGAGCAAAGGACTACATCAAGAATGCAAGATCAATTGTTAAATGTTATATCTATTTGTATTCAATGTAATTTTGGTACATAATTGAGGTGACCTCCCTTGGGGAGATTGTTAGGAATTAGAAATTCCGGTATTAAAGAGTCGGTCACCTCAAGTATATGTAATCGTTAAAGCTCGTAGTCGTAGTTCTTTAAGTTAAGTAGTAATTTAGTTAAGTAACACCGTGGAGGACGGACGGTCTTTACCCATCAGTATGCCCGATCCACCCAAAGTGTGGCGAGTTATGTAAGACTATAAATACTCTACCTTCCAAGGTGAGAGTTGGAGCTCATAATAATATCTTTCACTTTCTCTCACTAAGTTCCTAAACCTCTAACTTTCTCTCTAGAATTCCATCTTATTCGCCACCTTGTGTTATGGTTTGATGTGTATATGACAAGTTATATCTTACAATCTCGAAGGCGACCAGCCAGTTGTATTTGGTGAGAACTCTGGCCTTGAAACCGTTATTCACAAACCAACGGTTGGTGCTTCTATGTTCGAATCATGGATGCATATGAACAAAATGTATCCATCAGCAAGGGAGTTAACATATGCTGAGTTTCCTACAAAATTTGTATGGAATCTTCCAAAAGAACGTGGACACATAGGAAGAAACAATATGCAATTGGCGAGAATTCATAATGTGCCGGCCTCGTGAGTGAAGGTTACTATTGCCTGATGCTACTAAACAACAAAAGGTTGTCGAAATCACGAGATAAGGAAAATCCACGGTGTAGTTTATCCTACTTACAAAGATGTCGCTACGCAATGGGACTTTAGATGGCGACAAGGAACATATTGAGGGTATTAAAGAGGCAGCCCATTGGTCCTCTCTTGAAAGATTTGCGCTGACCTTTTGTTACATTATTGTCACAAAAGAGCTTGACACACCATTGATAGCTTGGTTGCAAACTTGGCATTTGCTATCGAAGACGCCGAGTACAAGAGAAGAATTCTTTTAGGCATTCCGTATAACCACCAACTTAGCTTTGTTACTAACTTTTTATATAAATTTATACATGAATGGAAATGGTTACTTATTACAAATTAGTGATTTATCATCCTCGTTAAAGACCATCTTTTGCAAGTCACCTCAACAAAAAAATGATCTCACCGATTCTTCACGATATGTGTGTTAGTCTATAAATATCGTACAATGCTCACTATTTTTACAACTCGTTATTTGCATACATAAGCTACGCTCATATATGGCTATTTTGATACAGTGTTTACGACTAAGCTGACAGCGAGAAAAAGAATATTTGTTTGTTCTTTATCGAACAACTTATGCGCTCAAGAGGCACCGGTTTGAAAGCTTTTCCGAACTTCCTTATCCGGATGAGAGTTACATGGCCGACTTTGGTAACAAAGCTAATCTTTCCGAGAGAGATTATAATCCATCGAGTTACAGGTGAATACGAGACTCTATATGCCGCTAACCACGGAACAGAGAAATGTATATGACACCATCATGACGTCCGTTACAAATGTTAGAGGAGGAAATTATTTTGTATATGGATACGGAGGGACCTGGTAAGACGTATTTATGGAAAACCCTTGTCGGGATTAGAAGAAATGGTGACATAGTCATAAACGTTGCATCAAGTGGCATTGCATCTTTATTGATGTCGTGGACGGACCGCTCATTCGAGGTTTCATATTCGATAAATATTGATGAGACTTACGTGCTCAATAACTCCATAAAGTGACTTGGGAAGTTGTTGAAGAAATGCAAGCTTATTATTTGGGATGAGGCTCCCATGACAAATAAGTCGTGCTTTGAGGCATTAGATAGGTCCTTGAGAGATATCTTGCGTAAAACAGTACGACACTTTTGATGCGCCTTTGGTAATATGACTGTAGTATTTGGCGGTGATTTTAGGCATGTGTGCCCGTTATTCCAAAAGGTTCCCGCCAAGACATTGTTAATGCATCTTTAAAACAATCGTACTTGTGGGATCATTGCAAAGTGTTAAAATTAACCGCTAATATGCGCCTTACGGTTGGATCACGGCCTGAGGATGTGGCTGAGATAAAGGAATTTGCCGAATGGATACTGAAAGTAGGAGATGGAGATGTTGGAGGACAACACGACGGAGAGGTTTTGATAGATATACCTGAAGATATTCTAATACATGAAACTAATGATCCCGTACAATCTATTATAGATTTCACTTACCCAAACATTTTGGATAACATAGGTGATCCGTCTTACTTCCGTGAAAAGGCCATTCTTGCTCCAACCAATGAAGTGGTTGATGATTAACGATCATTTGCTTCAAACCTTTCACGGTGAAGAAATAGTTTATCTTAGTTGTGACAACATAGATAAACTGACCGTGGTGGTGCTATAGACCAAGCCGCCTTTTCACCGAATTTATCAACGGTTTAAAATTTTCGGTGTCCCAAACCATAGGTCGGCATTGAAGGTCGGTGTCCCAATAATGTTGTTGAGAAACATTAATCAATCACAAGGTTTGTGTAATGGGACAAGGCTTCAAGTGACTAAATTAACGCTGCCTCTATTCAAGCCAAAATAATTAACGGAACACATTTTGGCAATACGGTTATACTTCCAAGGTTGAAAATTACTCCATCGGATAAACGCTACCACTCAAGATCGTGCGCAAACAATTTCCCCGTAGGCGGCTTTTTGCCATGACGATAAACAAGAGCCAAGGACAATCACTTCGAAAGTTGGTTTGTACCTACCACGCCCTGCTTTCACACGGACAATTATATGTCGCACTTTCACGCGTAAAAAGCAAAAAGGGTTTGAAGGTTGTTATTTGTGATGCCGATCGTAATTTATTAAAGACTACTACAAATGTAGTCTATAAAGAGGTTCTTCACGGTCTTTGATCAGTTATCAACAGGTATGTTCGGATACTCACTTAATGTCATACGAATTTGTTTTTTACATGTTTATTGTAATTCACACAAAAGTTTTACTTACACATTCTTTTCATGGTTTGTTAGGTTCTCGACGAATTTGTATTGCCTTACCAATTCATCTACTTCTCACTACATACGCTTTCTTTTCAAGCCCTGTCAAGATTGAAGACCACCTGAATGTATGTAGGAGACTTTATTACTTACAATAATTGTACTCTATATTGTACTTGACTTATCACTTCATATTAATAAATAACAGATTCAATATTTGTTTTCTTTCATTATTTTTCTTATTTTGTTTACATACTAATTTTTTTCTTTTTGCAACATCTTTTTTCCTCTTATTACTTTTATTATCATCTCATTTATATTTTTTTTTAAAACATAAACCGGTGTCAACGGGTCTTATAAGCTAGTAAGTTCCTATATATAAGCATCCGGTGTTAATATTGTCGAAATTAAACTTATATTAAACTGAATATAGATGATGCATTTTATCTATACTACTTTATAATGCATTTAGGCCTTCTAAAATTAGAAGGCTTAAAATCTTCACTTTTTACTTGCTTATTATGGAAAGATATATTATAATGCATGTAAAATTAAGATAAGGAGCTCCAATCATGAGATGACAGTGTCATTTCTTAACAAACTCCAAGCCTAACTTCTAACAAACTCCAAGCCTAACTCCTAACCACCAAAAATTAAGATAAGTAGCTCAAATTATAAAATGACACGTGTCACTTCTCAACTATATCTACTTATTTATATTATAATCTAATTTCACCATATTTTCTAAAATTTTATGCTCTTTAATTCAACATCCATTTTAATATATTTTTATGAGTTTCTAGTTTTTATATTTTTAGTGGGTTTATTTTATTTTAATTCAAATTTTTACAACTTTAACCTTTATTTCATTTATTCCAATCAATATAATCTTGATTCGTCAAAATCATATATTTTATGGGGAGTGTTTGACGCGTAAGAGATTGCGAGGGTATTTTTATATGGAATAATGATGTCGTGAAAGTTAGGTAACCCAAACAAACACTTACAACTAACACATATACATTCAAGTGTTGTGAAACGAATTCACTAAACGGATAAGCAAACACATATAACAATACTTATCGCCACCGTCACCACCATCTCATCACATCACCACCTCAAAACATTTGTTCGCTACAAAATAGTCATCGGTGCATTAGCACGCATTGCAATGGGTACCCTTCTAGTTTTGTAATATGCATGAGAATCTTTATAATGTAACATACATGAGAATTTTACTAGATCCACATTATAAGAGCGCTAGGTACAGTTGGTGCCGTGAGGTGGTGCCGTAGAAAAAAGTTGTGCCACCTCAGCACTTTTTCTCTATGACACCAGTTTTGGCTATGGCACCAAAACCCCCCTCCCTAGCATAACACTATTTTTTGTGATGCATGTACATTTTTTTAATTTTTAAATAAAACAATATATATAACTAAAATTTAATTTCATTAATAAAAATACATTACATAAATAAAGAAAGACATCAAATTAAAAAGGTACATTAAATGGAAAAAATGCATAAAATGAAAATTAAACGTTAAAAAACGTAAACTAGTTTCGAGAAAATATAAGGCTTGAATTCCTTTTTTCTTCGTAAATAAAATACAATTTACTAGTGATTAAAGTTTCATAATTACTTAACGAGAAAACACAAAAATTTCAACCCAAATTTATAACCACTCTGTATTTTGAAGCCCGAATAAAACCGTAGTAAAAAGGGCAATTTCATATTTCCCAATAAAAACACTAAAATTTCATATATCCCCAAACTCGCATAAAAATCATTGTACAATATGCATCATTCACTTGTTAATTGGGTAAATATGACATTTAGAGGTTTATATTGGATAAATATGGAATTTTCCCTAAAAAAAAATCAATTAAGAACACCTATCAAGTATAAAAGAGTAAAAGTGTTGTTGTGGGCTTTTTATTGGGTTTTTGCACTCACAACTAATTGTACTTTTAAAATTGTTCATTGGGTCACTATACTTTTTTTGTGTATTCACATCATTCTACTAATTATGTTATAATTAAATACTAATCGAACTTCAAAGATTGTCTAATTCAATAACTTATATGGCCATGTCATCGTAATATTTAGCACGTCAGTAATTCTTGGAGGCCACATGACACATCTTTCTCTATAATACGCTATTAACCCTAATATTAATCAGTTCATCAAAGATTCAAACGAATGAACACACTCTGTTTTTTTTCTTCATCTTCCCGCCGAATCGGGCCAATCTCACATTGATCGCTTGCAGTTCTGGTGGTTTGTAATCTCTTCCATAAAGTAGTTACTCCAATATCTAGTTATTATTACTATTACATTATGTGTTAAACTTTGATAAAAATCGTGAAAAGAAAAGTTTGGTAAAATAATTTTCTTTTTGTTGTCACAGATGGCATCATCATCCCGTTCCATTCCAATACGTCTAAACTTTCATCACGGTGGAGTATTTGAAGCAAACCCACTTAATTACGACTTTGGTATGGTATCTAAGTTGGAAAATGTTGATATAATGTCCATGGGTTACAAGGATTGAGTTGAATATTTAGAAAAAGAAAGCCATGCTACGTGCAATGCTTTATATTTTGTAGTTCCTGGTCTTGATATAAAGACTCGATTAAAGCCATTAAAATATGACGTTGGTATGCGTAATTTTAGGCAATATGCTTTTAGGAATAATGGTGAAATTGACATTTACATTGCTCAATGAGTTTGACTTTGAAGACGGACGAATAAGCTAATAACCATAATGGTAGTGATCAAGATGATTATAATGTGTATGATGTATACACACGATGAGGATGATTATAGCATGGGTTGTGGTCATCGTTGAAAAAAGAAAATTGAAGTGGTTCATGGAATGTTTGATTAAGGATATAGGCATAGATTATGGTGAGGGCCTTACTATCATCTCGGATCAACATAAGGTATTACTATATTACTCTATGTTATACATGATTAATTCTATTTTATCTATACTACTTTATAATGCATTTAGGCCTTCTAAAATTAGAAGGCTTAAAAATTCAGACTTTTTTACTTGCTTATTATGGAAAGAGTTTTTCTAACAAAAATTAAGATAAGGAGCTCCAATCATGAGATGACATGTGTCACTTCTTAACAAACTCCAAGCCTAACTTCTAACAAACTCCAAACCTAACTCCTAACCACTAAAAATTAAGATAAAGAGCTCCAATTATAAAATGACATGTGTCATTTCTCAACTAAAATTCTATCTTTATTTTTAAATTAAAATATCTTTTTATCTACTTATTTTTTTTATAATCTAATTTCACCATATTTTCTAAAATTTTATGCTCTTTAATTCAACATCCATTTTGATATATTTTTATGAGTTTTTAGTTTTTATATTTTTAATGGGTTTATTTTATTTTAATTCAAATTTTTACAACTTTAACCTTTATTTCATTTATTTCAATCAATATAATCTTGATTCGTCAAAATCATATACTTTTGGGGTAGTGTTTGACGCGTAAGAGATTGCGAGGGTATTTCTATATGCGGGAATAATGATGTCGCGGGAAAGCTACGGGAAAGTTACGGGTAACCCAAACAAACACTTACAACTAACACATATACATTCGAAATGTTGTGAAACGAATTCACTAATCGGGTAAGCAAACACATATAACTATACTTATCGCCACTTGTCTTGTGGGTACCGCTAGTCATTATATAAAAGGTTTAAGAATGTGTTATTCAAATGAAGGGTCTTATAGATTTGCCAAAGAAGTGATGCCCATGGTGAGCATAGGCAAGGTGCTAGACACATTTACGCTAACTTTAGAAAGAAATTCACGGTAAGTACTCCAAACATTTAATGAACATTGTGTGTTAAGCTTTTGGTTTTAATGAAGTATCTTTTTAGGTGTTTTATTTAGAAAATGTTTTGGAAAGCACCAAGGCTACATTCCCGCCTAAGTTTGAAGAGGCGATGCAAGAAAAAATCGAGAAGCAAAGACGATACAAGCATTTGATGGATAGGAAGCCATAAAGTCGGAGCAGAGCTTATTTTACTACCGATAGAGCATGTGATGCGGTGGAAAATGGCATTAGTGAGTGCTTTAGCTCACTAATAGTAGATCTTGAAGAAAACCCATCATTAACATGCTTGAGGATATCAGAACTTACATAATGGATAGAATGAAGAAGATGAGAGACAAACATGCACAATGCACTGATGAAATGTGTCCAAACATAAGAAAAAAGTTTGAAATCATCAAAGACCAGCATAGGTACCTTTTTAGACATACCATAATCTTATTTAATTAAATGTGATTTGAATGTTTATTAAGTAATATATTATGCAGAAACTGGAGGGTGATACCTAGTGGAAATTCTTCGTTTGAAGTTAGGAACGGGTATGAGGCTTTTAGAGTTTATGTAAAGAATATGACATGTAGTTGTAGGCATTGGTAATTGGTGGCATACCATGTTCTCATGGATTTGCGACCATATATTTTTACACAAAACCCGTTGTATATCCCTAATTGGTACACAAAGCAAACATTTGTTTACATTTACAACCATTTCATATACCCCTTAATGGAATGTCGCAATGGCCACCAACCGATTACAAAAACCATTGCCTCCAATAGCTAGAAGAATGCCCTGTAGGCCACCTTACAAAAGAAAAAACATGCTAGTGAGGTTAATGACCGAATAGGACCGAATAAGTCGTGTGGGAGATTTATGCATTGCAAGATATGTGGTGGAGAAGGACACAACAAAACAACATGTAAATCAAGCGATGTTAATGGTGGTTCAAATGGTGAGGAGAATTCGATGGGGTATCAAGTTCGAGAGGTGGTTCAAGTGCTAGAAGTGGTACTAAAATAGATGTGGTTCTAGAGCTAGAAGTGGTACTAAAAACAGAGGTGGTTCAAGTTCAAGGCCAATTGGAATGGGAGTTTCATTTAATCAAGATGGACAACCTATACTTGGAGTAAGTTCATATTTTGTTACTTGGTTATGTATTGAAAACAATGTTTAACTTGTTAAATTTGTTCATTATGCATAATTCTTTTGGTGTCCCAACGCCTGCATGGCCACATGGAATAAACCCTTCTGATCTTGTTCAACAAGTTGATGTGATCCCAAATTTCGAGTCACAAACATAAACGGAGTCACATTTGAAATGGAGTCACCTCCTTGACCTACTATCGGCGGATCGAAAGCAAGACGAAGTTGCATATCTTGAGGAAGTGCGGAGGTGCCGCATAAAATTAGTTGAATAAATTTCATAGCAATGGTCTAGACCCTCATCGTGAATAAATGCAAGTTGCAATACTTTAGCTTAATTGACACTTTTGTTCACTTTTGAAAGTCGATTATATGGCACCTTTGTTTATTGTTAATTTCTATGGAATTGATCTTTTTCAATGCTTGTTTGTCTCTATCAAATTGATTTTTGCAACAGCAGTTTGAGCATGTAAAATTGGGTTGTTCTAAAAATATAAAATTGGGTTTGCTTTAAATTTATTTTAATGGTGCTGGGCAGCGTCAAATTTACATTCCCATGGAGGATTTTGGTACTAAAATATCAAGATGATGATAACCAATTGAATTCATTCAATTTAATTTAGGATCCGTTTGGTTTGAGGGTGTAAGCTTTGGATTAAGGGATGAAGCCAAAAAGTGTTGTTTGGTATGTGTGAGTGGGCCCCAACATTGGGGATGAATACCGAATTTAAGCTTTCTACAATTCCTTACTGATTTGCCTACTTTTACTACTACTTTTCATTTCATGTGGGCCATCAAATAATCTCATCCATTCATAGTGTTTGTATTTCATTTTCAAAACAGCAATATTTATAAATTTATAAATCATATTAATTTAAAATATAAATAATATATTATTTAATTATATTTTTCTCTCTCCTAATCCAAATCCAAATCCAAATCTAAATCCTAATCCAAATCTAAATCCTAAACCCATCTACAAACCAAACGGGTCCTTAATTATTAAAATAATTTTCATTAAGGCTGTGTTTAATATGAAAAAAATCATTGACCTTGTTTTAGATGTGATGACATGGACAAAAGTTTGTGACGTGGCTAAAAAATTAGTGATGTGTAAACATGTTTTAATGACATGGGCACACAAGTGACCAAATTGCAAGTTTTAAATAGTTTAGTGAATATTAATCATGATATAATCGGTATAGTGATGTCAATAGACAAAAACAAGTATAGTTACCTAACTAAACATTTTGAAAAGTACAATTACCTCTCAAAGGCAAAAACCCTTTTTATTTATTTAAAAGAAAAAGAATCTACTTTATGTTTAGGTAACACGCAACAAGTAGCGTCTATTCACTCATCTTTTATTACTCCGTATTTTAGTTGAAAGAATCTACTTTAGATGTAGTTGAAAGTTCAACACCTTTTTTTGTTCGTCTTCTTCATCTGTCCAACATGCAAATCCGGGAAAAAAAAAGAAGACACGTCTCACAAACACAACACACAAATAAACACACACACCAACACATAAACACAAAATCCAAAAGAAAACAAAAAAGAAAATCCCACCGCGTGAGCTGTTGGTGGTGGCGCGAGAGGCTAACAGCCGAGGTCCGGTATGCTTTGTGGCGCCGTTGATTGGTGCCGTTGGCCATGGCTTGAGCCATCAGCCACTGTACCTAAAGCTCTAAGCATCAAAATGAGCTCTTAACCTTCAGTTGAAGGACCACAGCCTACAAAGGAAAAAATACACATGCATATTCCAGTTCCATCCTTATAATTAATACATCATACATGATAGTTGTCAAATATATATATTGATGACGTATAGTCTATATTCGGGTCACGAACCGACCAAAGCCCAATACTAATAAGCCCAAGACGAACGGGCTACGCCGATAAGTGTTTGGGCCCGAAGGCCCAAGCCCAATGTTAATTACGGAACATGATATCGGATATCTCCTAATTATGGAGATAATCATTCCCCAACCGACTTAGGCGGGATACGCGAAGGTTGAGGAACACGGAACCAACAAGGATTCGTGTGTATATAAAGGAATCACATCCCTCGTTAAAGTACGATCTACAAAACCCTAACTCTCCTTTAACCTTAAATCGATTACTTACTCTCATGGGAGGATAATCGTGGAGACAATCTCACCAGTAAGCCTAACGGTGTTTTACATCTCTTAGTGCGCGGTATCAAGCAACAATCATCAATTAGTGCGAGGCGGAGCCCAAACAAGGAACGCCCAACTTTTGTATCAACAAGTGGCGCCATCCGTGGGACCATTCACTAAGAACTAAGAACTAGAATGACGAGCATGAAAATCAGCGATCGCAAAGCGGATCTTACGGAAAGAAGCCGCGTGTCGGTTCGACTTCCAAGCAAACCTGCGGGACAACCGGTGTTGCTAAAACCGAGGATCGAGGCCAAGATTTGGTCTTCCTCCGGTGGAACCACGCTCGGGACAACCCGAGCCACGGCAACCACCGCTAGCGCGGAGATCCCGCTGCGACTCCTTTGCCACTCCATTCCCAACGGCGGAAACAAACTTCACAAAAGCACCGATGCGCCCGATAAAAATAAGGGTATAGTGGTAGAAGGCGATACTCTTACTCGGAAGGGTTGTGTCAGAACTAGCGTAAGATGAGTTTGTATCAAAAAACTACGAAACCTTGGCTACTCTCATGCAAAAGGAAGCAAAGAAGAGGTCGGTCGGAATCGCATGCCCGACTAGATTTCGCCCGAGTTTGAAACATCCCACCGCGTCGGAAGGAGAAGCGGGAGGATAACCGCCGACCCCCGGTGTTTAACAAGTGGGAGGAGAATTGAGATGATGAGACATCCAACTCACAACATCACGGAAGAAAGTGAGGAGGATGAGCAGGCATCTGGGTGTCCATGCCGGACTTGGTAGCCGGAGAATTCAGGACAAGCGGCACACATGGCGACTGTGGTGCCATATGTTCAACTCCACGCTAGTAGGAAGTGCGCGAATCGGTTCAACAAGCTTCACGTAGAAGCATCAATGGTTTTGAAGAATTGAGAAAGTCGTTCGCCTAAACTTTACTTAACGGAAAAAGTGTGCAAAACCCCATTGAACTCGCTTGAGGTCAAACAGTAGCCAGGGAATCCCAAGCGCTTTTATGGAGCGCTTCAAAGATGAATGCATGCAAGTTAAAGCGTACCCGAGGTGCTCAAAATCTCGGGGTTCGTGAATGGGATCAAGAACCGAGAACTTATCAAAGGTTGAACGACAAGATTCCCCAATCCTTTGATGAGGTCATGAAACGGACACGGTCCTTCGTCGAGGAGAGGCTGCTGCGGCGGATAGCAAGAAAAGCTACTCGAACTACGGTCACAGGAACAACACAGGAGACAATCCATCGACGGGTAGTAACAAGTAACGAGAATTACAAACAACTGGGGGTGGGCGCGACAATGACAAGTATATCCCACGACAAAGACTCCAAGGAGATACTACGCAATGAAGGAGCAAACTTCCCAAGACCTCCACCAATGCGCACCCCGGAGGATCGGTGGCGTGGGAGGTGGTATCTGCGACTATCACGGACGGAAGGGCCACACTACTAATGAATGTGTCCGGCTACGCATGACTCATCGAAAAACTAGTCAAGGAAGGTCATTGGACCATTTGGTCAAGAACATTAAAGAAGGAAAGATAAACAAAAGGCGGTGAATAAGAAGGAGGGGCCCAAAGATAAGGCTACTACTATTTACATGATACAATCATGGCAAAGAGTAACCGTGCGAAGGTCGACCGAGAACTTTTCCATGGGAGTGCAATCACTTTCCTACATTAACTACTGAATAACGCGTGGTAGAGCCGCTCATCATCGAAATTAACGGGGTCACGACATCCACCGCATGTATGTTGATGGTGGAGCATCTGCGAACATTATGTACGAACATCGCTTTAAACAACTACGCTGGGAGATCGTGATAAGTTGAGCCCAATCACGGCAATGGCGGCTTCACAAGAGAAGATATGGCCTATGTGGCAATTCGACTACTAGTTAGAGTAGGTAATAACGACCACTCCACAACAGCATGGCTGAATTTTATGGTAATCAAATCCCCTCGCCATACAATGGCATTATCGGACGACCGGGAATATCGACCATCTGCGATCCGTCTGACACACAGGATGCTCAAATTTCCAGTGGAAGGAGGTGTCGTTACCCTCTACAATGCTGCCGTACCACCTCAAGAATGTAACGCGGTCACATGTGAAACGACACCCATTACAGCACAGTGCGCAACCAAAACTCCAAATCTGAAGGTAGCCATTCATCCCGATTACCCCGAACAGGAAATATCGATAGGAGGATCACTATCGGACAATGGCAAAGCAGCGGTGTGCGCACTCTTGCAAAAGAACCTGGACATCTTTGCATGGGAGCCAAAACACATGACTGGGGTACCACGCTCAATCACAGAACATAAGTGAGAATCAGGCAAGGATACTCGCCCATATGAAGAAGCGCGGCCGGGCTCTGGCGCGCGCAAGCAATCTGGCAGGTACACAAGCTAGTAGAGGCGGGGAATCATGCGGAAGTCTACTACCATGGCGGCTTTCCAACCCAGTTATGGTAAAGAAGCGATGGTAGGCGGCGGATGTCGTGGACTTCACCGATCTTAACAAAGCATGTCCACAAGATCGCTACCCATTACTAGAGATAGGCGGAAAATAGAGTCCTTGTGTGGATATCCATTAAAGTGTTTCCTCGATGCATACAAATGATATCATCAAATCCGGATGGCTAAGGAGGACGAGGAAAACGGCCTTTCACACAAGCCAAGGCGTCTCTTGTTACACAAAATGCCCTTTGGCTTGAAGAATGCAGCGCCACCTATCGTCGGTTAGTAGATAATGCATTGAAAAGCAATTGGGCGCAACCTAGAGGTCTATGTTGATGACTGGTCATAAAGAGCCATACGGAAGATGAGTTAGTCTTGGCGATATTGAGAGACGTTCAAAACTCTACGCGAGATCAACATGAAGCTAAATCCCAAAAATGTACCTTGGCGCTCTCAAGGCATGTTCCTTGGATACACGATAGAACCCGACGGTATAAAACCGTGCCCGAGAAAAGACTAAAGGTCGTCATCGAACTTCCTTCACCACGCGCGTTGAAGGAAGTCAATCTCAATGGAAAGGCGGCGGTCTAAGCAGATTCCTATCAAGTCGTGAGACAAGTCATTACCCCTTTTCAAAACACTCGAAGTGTATAAAAAGGAGATTTTCGGTGGACTACAGGCGGAAGAAGCCTTCGCATAGCTTAAACAACACGGCAACACTCCCTCACACTTGTAGCACCCGACCGGGGAAGAGTTGATCATGTACTTCTCTGCAACTCATGGGCGGTCGGTATGATGTTACTAACGAGATAGGGACTCGGTACAAACTCCGGTGTATTTTGTAAGCAAAGCGCTCAAGAAAGCAGAGATGAACTATAGCGCAATGGAAAAATTGGTCCTAGCATTAGTCTTCGCCGTAAGCGGGTGCGGTACTTCAGCGCACCCGATAGCGATGATCACGAGACCAACCGATCAAGCAAATCATCTCCAAACCCGGCGCATCGGGGCGGCGCAAAAATGGAGTGTATTGCTAGGTGAGCACAAAATCTCACTCTGAGACCACGTCTTTGCGGTAAAGGACAAGTACTAGCGATTTCATCATCGAAAACCGAGACGATGATGCACCCGCGCGAAGCAAGAAGAACGCGCGGATCCATGGATCTTGTTCACGAGATGGATCTTCATGCGTAGGCGAATCGGGGGCGAGCCTCGTTCTCACAAACCGGAAGGAATGGAATTCACTTACGCTGCGTTTGAATTCTGACAACAAATAATGAGGCGGTATGAAGCCTTAATAGCGAGGACTACGCATTGCGGCTCGAATGGGTGTACGTAACACGGAAGCAAATGTAGATTCGGGCTAGTAGCCAACCACGTGTTGGGTGAATCGTGGCGAGGGGACAACATGATTGATACCTCGACAAAACCAAGGCGCTAATCAAGGCTTTGGCGGGTTTACCATCAAACGAGGTTCCTAGAGGAGAACCGGAAGCGGATGCACTAAGCAAAATTGCATCCACAAGCTTTGCACACCTATCAAGCGGTGTTGGTGGAAGCGTTGAAAAGCAAATCCATCTCGAGATGGAAGTATCACGGTAATAGAGGAAGGCGGCCCTCGTGGATGACACCGATAGCGAATTCCTAAACAAAGGCGTTACCCCAAGAGCGAAGGAAGCTCGTAGGGACGGCGCGCTGACGAGAGGTTCGAACTTTGAGACAACATCTCTTGTCTGGCGCTCCTTCCGCAACCATGGCTACTGCTGCGTTGGCCCCTACAAGCAAATTACGTCTTGCGGAAATCCATGAAGGTTCATGCGGCATACATTCGGTCCAAGATCCGTGGTGGCGCGCGCTGCGGTCCGGATATTATTGGCCCACCATGCATCGCGATCGCGAGGACTTAATCGACAAAGTCGGTCGGCGCCAAGTTTCAGACCGTGCCACGCCAACCACAATAGGAGCTAACACCAATTACGGCACCATGGCCATTTTACAAGTGGGGTATAGACATCGCGGTCCTTTTCTGTTGCGGCGGGGAGGATTAAAGTTCCTCATAGTCGCCATAGACTACTTCACCAAGTGGATTGAGGCAAAGCGGTGGTGACAATCGCGGCAACGGGTGAAACGCTTTATCTGGGAAAATATTGTATGCCGCTTGGTCTACACTGGGAAATCATCTCGGACAACGGAAACAATTACGCGACAACCCTTTTAAGGGCGGTGCGAAGCTAAAATCACCGACGACTTGGCGTCGGTTAAACACCCGCAAACCAACGCCTTAGTTGAGCGTGCGAACCGAAGCACTGGGTGAAGGAATTAAGGCACGCTTGGACAAGCACAAAGGAAGATGGGTGGAAGAACTATCGCATATTACGTAGGCGCCGCCGCTTCGATCAAAACCAAAGACGGGGACACCCCCTCTACAGTCTATGGGACAGAAGCCGTCATACCAGCCGAAATTGGAATGCCAACTATTCGCACTGCTGAAATCAATGTGGCGACCAATGACGACGAGCGACGTATCGACTTAGACCTGCTAGAAGAGAGACGCGAACACGCAGCTATACGGGAAGCAAAATCAAAGTCAAGGATGAAGGGATACTATGATGCTAAAGTGCGAAGTGTTTCATTCAGACCAGGTGACTTCGTTTACCGCGCCAATGATGCGAGCCACGCAGAAGACACAGGTAAGCTTGGACCAAAGTGGGAAGGACCCTATGAGGTTACTGAAGCATTAGGGACAGGCGCGTACAAGCTACGAGGCTTGGATGGTCGTGAACTGCCACGCACATGGAACATTTGCAATCTTAAGAGGTGCTACTTATAGGAATGGCTACGGCCCAGCGCACAGACGCCCCTGCGCTTTATTGAAGTGCCTAAGAAACATCTATGTATTTATTTTTTGTTTTCCTTCGTATACTGTCTTATTTATATCTCATAAAAACTTGCAAGTATCAATAAAACGTCGCGGTTTCTAGCTAACTCATGACACATTTTAATTGTTATTTCCATATAATGTATGTCTTAACAACTTTTTACTTTTGCCTACATGGCATGCATGCACTTAAAAACCCACGATGGTAAAGGATGAGTTAACCTACTAAAGGACTCGTTGAGTAAGAGGGTTGCAAACCCATCAACCTTGGATCACGTATCCTTGTTAAACACCTTGTTCTCAAGATGTTGGAATAAGTTTGTGCGCATCTCACAATGGGTGCGTAACAACGCATATAGTGCCGTTTAACAGTTTAGGAACCAAGACACTTGATTCCTTGATATGATATTTTCGAAAGACGTTGTATATCACAACATACGATTATGATAAAAAAAAAAAAAAAAAAAAAAAGGTACTTAGAAATTATCTCTTAATTATATTATGATCTTCATACATGACTATGGATTTCTTATTCTATTCGCGCTTGTGTACAACTTTGACCCTTAGAACATGTCTTATACGCAAAGATAAACAGATAAGTACACACATTACAAGTTGCATTAATATCAACACGCATTACGCAAAAAGGATATTTTCATTAATGACTACAAGTTATTACAAAAGGATGTTTACCGTACGAAGTACAACCTACCAACTAGTACAACGCTCAAGAGATGAGCTACTTACGAGGTTTGCTGCATCTTTAACCTCGCTTAAACTCTTCAACAAATCGGCATCTTTACGAGCTACGGTAGCAACACTATCGGGCACCCGTCGAGCAGGGAGGTGAGTTGCGCTAGCGCCACACAAAAGCGGCCTTACCTTAATGCCTTCCTTCTTGGCGAGCTTTGGTAGCATGAGCTTCCAAGACTGTTTCAATGGAACTTCCTTCTCCAAAGCGAAAGGGTTCAGGATATCTTTGGGACGAGCAAAAACAGGCACTTGAAGCTGCGAGACATCGGGCTTCAAAAAATAGTCATTGCAAGGCTCGCATTGTCAATACGATGGCGCGCTAAGGTCAACCCTTCCATAATAACAGTTATGGGATAATCTTGGTCACGCTCCATCTCAGCAATCATGGGAAGCTCCAAAGACTTCATCTTCTCCATGGCGGACACTAGCTCGTCATAAGCACGCACATTATAGCTGGTACCTTTCGTGAGATACCTTCAATGGACACGCCTCATGAAGCTTCTCCACCACGCTTACCACGCTCAAGGCGCGTTGAACTACTCCCCAAACGCATCTACCACTTCTCGAGACTCCAAGTTAGTAAGTGCGGCACAGGCGAAGACCATGGCTATGAGCCATCTGCGCTCAGCAATGGTAGACAGGAGTTGGGAATATAACTCCTCGTCGTACTCTATGCTGAGCTTGCGCAATTTCATCTCCTGC
The DNA here is from genome assembly GCA_022545495.1 of Chrysanthemum lavandulifolium. Classification (NCBI taxonomy): domain Eukaryota; kingdom Viridiplantae; phylum Streptophyta; class Magnoliopsida; order Asterales; family Asteraceae; genus Chrysanthemum; species Chrysanthemum lavandulifolium. Next base: position 138,092,471 of record CM040241.1, on the reverse strand, counting down.
GCCTCTAGAGCACCTTTCACAGTGGCACCAAAGTTGTCAAGCTGTGAAGTCAAGTCCTCTTTGCCCATCTCCAAATACTTCAGTGCCCAGTGCTGTGCAGCCTTGTATCCTGAAGCCTCTGCACGCTCTTGGCTTAGTTGGCCCATCAGCGCCATCTTTTCCTCAGCCTGCTTCTGGGCATACACACTCAGACTCTCTGCCTCAGCCTTGGCACTAGCCAACTGCGCCTCCAGCAAAGCAATGGTCTGATCCTTTTGAGCGCCTTGGCTGCTTTCACCAGAAATTTGAGCCTTTAGCTTCTCAACCAGCGAAGCTTGATGCGCAGACACCTGCACCAACTCTTCAACCAGTTGTTCCATTGGAGCACCCCTAGCAGACACATCCTCATCTTTTTGGCTATGCGGCTCGGACCGCGCGGAATGTACAGGACTCGCCCTTGAGGGCGACTCCGCAGCCTGTTCAAACCTGCATACACGGAAAAAGAATTATTAATTTCCTACATAACCAAGGGGGTGCGCATAAAACATTGACGACATCACTTACTGTGGGCCCGAAGCCTTAGCCGAAGGCGAAGATGACGCAACATCACTGGCGGAGGATTCCACAGTGAAGATCACGGGGCGCTTTTTCCTTGAAGAGCTCGCACCATCTTCTCCGAGCGCTCTTTTGCGTTTTAGCCCGGATTCTTGCTCCTCTTCTTCCATAGGCTGCACCACTGCTACGGGCGGTGGTTGTGCTCTGGGATGGCACTGCAGGTGTGGCATGCTTTGCGGCGTCGCTTCCGCTGCGACCGAGGCTGGTCCTGTTTCCCTACATTCATCTCCGAGTGCGCGGCGGTAGCCTCGGTATGGGATCTTCCCTCCCCGGTGGTCGGCGTCCCTACCTTAACACAGAATCGGCCGCTGGCTGCTGGCGGTGAGCGGATCCATCTCTGCGCAATGAGAATACAACAAATACATAGGTTACATAATGCGCATAAAGGAAAAGAACTCTTACATTAATTAAGAAAGGGATGCGAAGGCGAGCACCACCCCGCCATCGGCGCCTAAGAGGATTGGGATCTCATCTGGCATACCAAAGTAATTACGGCTAATGCCCATATGCACCAGAAATTCCTCAGGATATGAACTAATGGGGATGCGGTTGGCGTTTATCAGTTCCGCATCCTCCGCGACATATGATCCAGGGAGGGGGCGCTCATCCTTCGGCAATGTCCCCTAGGTATAAAATTCAAAACGCGGTGGGAAGCACACGTCGTCTACCCGAAAAAAGTCTCTCGGTTTACGAGTCGTCCGGTTTTACGATAATAACGAGGCGCCAGTAGCGTTTAGCAAATGAGACCCACCCGTGTGACCACGTTGTGTGGTAAACGCGCGGAATAGGTGGATAGTTGGGTTAACCGCCGATGTCGGCAATTAACCTCAAAGTTGGTGATCTTCGCCGCACCGTGCGATGAAGGCGGGATAGGTGCGATGAGTAATAATTTAATCGTCATACGAAATAGAGATATGGGCACGCGTTGATTCGCGAACTCGAGCGTGTATACTCCTATTTTCCGCCGGGAAATCGCAATCGATGCTGCGCGGAAAAACGGATGCACGTCAAGTGGTATAAAATAATCTGAGGTAAACTCTAGAAGTTCACCCTCAGTTATATCGGAGGTGAAATCAGATAACTGCTTGACCATGGTGTTATTTTTAAAAAAGGCGTACGCGTGGTTACCTTCGAAATAGGTGATTTTCTGCTTTGCAAATGCAAGGTTTCTTAACAATGGCGGATTTGGTTTTTTCACTGTGAGAAACACAGTAAAATGAGGTCGCCGGTTATATAAGTGTCCTCATCCATGATACATCATACATGATAGTTAATACATCATACATGATAGTTGTCAAATATATATACTGATGACGTATAGTCTATATTCGGGTCACGAACCCGACCAAAGCCCAATACTAATAAGCCCAACACGAACTGGGCTACGCCGATAAGTGTTTGAGCCCACGAAGGCCCAATTCCAATGTTAATTACGAAACATGATATCGGATATCTCCTAATTATAGAGATAATCATTCCCCAACCGACTTAGGTGGGATACACCGAAGGTTGAGGAACACGGAACCAACAAGGATTTCGTGTGTATATTAAAGGAATCACATCCCTCGTTAAAGGTACGATCTACAAAACCCTAACTCTCCTTTAACCTTAAATCGATTACTTACTCTCACGCGGAGGATAATCGTGGAGACAATCCCACGGTAAGCCTAACGGTGTTTTTCATCTCTTAGTCGCGGTCTCAAGCAACAATCATCAATTAGTGCGAGGCAGGAGCCCAAACAAGGAAGCCCAACTTTTGTATCAACATATACTTAATCCTATAGCATTCAGAACGATCAGTCACCGACTAATTACCCTTGTAAGTTAAAGAAGATATATAACAAGTTGTACGGTTATCACCAAGGTTTTCAAGATCGGGATCATACTAGGATCACTACAAGAAAATCGACCTTTAGTGACCAAAGAGTTTGGTCACTAACAAGTCTAAAAGGTCGTCACAAATCGTTTAGTGACCAAATTGAAGTCGTCACGATCGTCACTAAAGCTCAGTCACAAATTCAATTAGAGACGAAACTTTACGTCGTTACTAATTTGTGACAGATAAGTGGTCACAATTTAACCTGTTAGTGATGAAAAAAATCGTCATAGTTCTCCCGAGTGACGAAAAATTACATCCTTGTTTTTGCTATTGGTGACCAAAAGTCGTCACAGATTCTTGAGTGTTAGAGACCAAATAGGTGGTCACTAAAATGAGCATATAACCAAAAAAATATGTACCAATTTTCAATATACAAATGAACTAAAATCTAAATATCAGAGCAACGCAAAATCTGCACCAATTTTCAATATACAAATGAAACTAAGTCGAATATCTCTAGCACGCAAATTTAACATATTAACCCGTTCACAAAAGCCAAATGCGTGGTCGAAATTTAACACAAACACAACCCATAACCTATCAAATTCATTCGGCGTGTGATTTCTTTACTAATCATCACAAACATGTCTTTTACCACTTCTAACGTTAAAACATTTAACATTAGTGCAAAACCAATAACCTCAACATTTTCACGAGTCTCGCACTCTTCAAGGAATAGTGGAAAGAACAGTTATCGAATCCGGAAAGACCGTACTGTGGTCATCAACAACCTAGACAATAGAGAATGACGATTCGTAAAATAAATAACCAACAATAATCTTGGGAAAACACATAAGAGATAAAAATATATATATATATATATATATATATATATATATATATATATATATATATATATATATATATATATATATATATATATATATAGTTAGGATCAAATAAGAAGATTACTTAAAATAAGAAGGAATAAGAACTATAACCGCAAATCCGAGATGCACCGACTTAAATTACATGCATCCCTATAATCTTAGATGCATTATAACGCACCATAGTATTTTTCTAGCTTTTAATCAGATGCATATACGTATATTAGATGCATTTCATGATTTCTCTTATTTTTTGTTCCTCTGCACGTGCCGAAATCATGAAATTCAATTTTCACCATCTATACATCAAAATAACTTTCGAAACTCAAGATGTTGCATCTATATTAATAGAAATGCATCTAATACAAGTCGTTGCATCTCAAATGCGTGGTTTTGGTCACTTCTCACCACTTCTTATTTTAATTTACTTCTCACTTGATCTCTACTCTATATATATATATATATATATGTATGTATTATTAGCAGAGGCATACCCGGTTCTTTGGAGCAAAGCCAGTCAAACGGCCAATGAAGCGCACAAAGCAACCAGTATCAATAATATTACAAATATATCCCTGGAGTTAAGAGAAAGTTGTCCGCAACAAGAACTACGGCAATACTGGTGTATCTTTCATTTTCTACTATGCTAGGAATAAAAATATAAAATAGAACTAAAGATATAAGCTACAAAATAAGAATCTTACAGAACAATTGAATTTGGATAAACTTGACTCGCATCCGCAGCAAATCTTGAAACGCATTAACAAGAGAATACTTGGCGGTTAGTATCAAGTTGTTGTTCTCAACATCCGTGGAAATAAGTTAAATACATTAATCTGATTGTCAAACTTAAGGTTCTTATTTAGCGAGGCCCGAACTTGTCACTCTGCAAGCCAACTATTCTTTGCCGAATACATCTTTGTTTTGTTAACATTTAAAATGCACACTTACCTAGAACCAACAGTTTCTGAACTTGTATCCGAGCTTGATAATTCCATCATTGTAGAAACAATCCTAAACATTGACAAAAAAATGTTGCATGATAAAAACACGATCTTGCTTATGAAACAAAGACCTTCAAGGAAAATAAAAACCAGCAGGAAGTGTAATATGTATACCTCGGAGCATGAAAGTGGTGTATATCTTAATGAGTTTCGTTCACATTACCTACGGTACATACGAACCTAAAGGATTCCATAAATTAGCATAATTAGATTTCCTAAAAGAGTGCCAAAAGAAAACATCTAAAAGGCCATGCACGAATGAATCCATATTTACGAAAATGTTTACAATCTTTATGAGTAAAAAATCAAAATCAATAAAAGAATAATTTAAATCTGACAGGAAGAAATTATTTTCCAAACCGAAAATTCGACAACAACTAACAATGATTATGAACAACATTACGAAAAGTTAGAGAACTAATGATTAGGCTCTCAATATCCACTTTTACGCCTTTCTATAAATAATTAGTATTCGGATGTAGTTAAAGCAATTATTTAGCTCAAGAGTAATCAATTTTGTTAATAAATAATGTAGAAGGTTTGTGCATTTAAAAGCAGGACTTTGGGCGACTTCCCATTTGTAATATTTCCTTTTAAGCTATTTCATTCATTTTACTGTTTTACTTTTAGAAGTGAAAAATAACCGGATCAACCATTCATAAGCAAAATGGTTGAACGCCACCTCTAAGCACATATCCATCACTTTAAACTTGTAGCGTCTTCCCAATTAGAGTTGTTTTGAAAATATTGATTTACATCTTAATGGGATCAACGAGATGGCTACCAAATCAAGATTGGAAATCAATTTTGTTTGAAATTTGAACACACGAAGCTCAAGGATATGATGACATCATCGACTTGCTAGCGAAAACATATCTTCAAGCAATATGTTCCTACTATCCGGAGGATCACTTGGGCGACATCATCTATAAGTAGAGATAAGGTATCAATGCGAAATTATAAAGTAGATATAATAACAGAGGTTTTGGATATAAAAGTATCTGGTCAAAATATCAAATGTTGCAACTGAATTTGCCAAACTAACTTACGTTAACATATCTTGGAGTTGGAATAGGAGCGAAGGATTTCAAGAGCAAACCGGATCCTCTATCAACTCGAATCACTTTCGAACCATTAAATATATCACCGACATTAACAAGTGCATATCAAATTGTATTAGCCTTACAAAAAGCATAGCAAGCACATTTAACACATCAAACATTCATCTCAATAGCAGTCCACATGACATTCATGTCATGAACATAAAAGTGATTTTTAATGACAAAAGATGCATTATTGTGAACTTAAGAATCTTGATTGAACATCATGGAATACTCGACGGTTTCAGTGGCATGTTCATTGCTCTCAAAAAGTAAAAAGTAATTTTGCAATTCGTAAACTTAATGTAGCAACTGTTTTATTTCCTATGTTCTTTTGCCATATTGGTGGATACTTGCCTACACTAAAGGCGCATTTATAGGAAGAATATTTTTTTTTGGTCATGGCGGGATCGTAAAATAATTTTATCTTACTGACTTTGTGGAACTTAAATTCAACCATGTAACATTTGAGCTACATCCATCCTTCTCTAGTTCTCTTCTCCCTATCTCCACAACTTATTACCGGTAGAAAACCTCAAACCTAGTATCACTTGGTATACCTTAGAGATTGGTATATTTAAAAGATATAGCATTAGAATTATATTTAACTTCAACAAGTGAGGTGAAATCCATCCCGAAATCTTCTTACAAGAGCCTATACAACATCGCTCCAAGACTCAAAGTTGGTTCCTAACCGAATATACACGACCCTTAGCCATTATTAAGCAAACCATTGTACATAATTTAATCCTATACTACGTCGAATCATTTAAGCACGACCAACCAGTTAATGCTAGTGTGTTGTTAAGTATCGAACAAACAAATTTGAAATCGGTATTTGAACACTACATGCACATCGGATACATGCAAGTTTGCTATATTTTGATGAGTGCCAACAACTTACGGTGGAGCATTGTTATGAACAAGGTGGGGATTCGTGGTCAAACCAACGGCTCTGGTTGACGGTCGATGAACAAAATCAAGCACTAACTCGCCATTGAGAGAGTAACGACTTAAGCAAATCCATTACAAAATATAAAAATCAAGAGGCAGATACAAGCTGAAACAATGAAAAGAATGCTATGAACTATCCAACCCCACCACCATATCTTGCACCAGGCTCATTAAACCACACCTAACCCTGCCTCTCCACCATTTACCAGGCCACTATAGCTTGAACCAAGGGCTCCAAAACCACCGCCTAACCGCACCTCTCTACCACTACCTGATACACAGTAGCTAGCACTTAACGACGATGTTAAAAACCTCCGACCTAATTCCACCTATAACCAACTCTATTCCGACTTAGTTTTAATTGAAGCATTTTAACAAACACTTTGTGTTCATGCTGAAAATGAAAAAAAGTAAACTAGCAATTGCATAATAGATGAACACATCAATCACGATGATAAACATATTATAAAATTACAATATAAAACTTAATCAGCAACATATCAATAAGAAGCTCACCACGCTTCCATAATAGATGAGGAAATCAAATCGACTTTGAATTCAAGTAAAATTACGTAGGAATTAAGGATACCTTTCGATTGAGAAAGTTGGTTGACTATGCGTCGGTTGGTGGTGGATGTTGCCCTGGTGGTTTACCGGTGGCGCGTGGGTTACGGTTACGCCATCATCTTGTTCGAGACAACTATCGGTGAGATAATGGTGGTACATTGGTAGGTGGATAATGGATAATGGGAGATGTGTTGAGATGTGAGAATTAATAATTTTAGCATATCCAGATTTGACACGGTGACTTTGTATGGCAAAAAAAATAATGGCAAAATATAATGTGATAACGAAGATAGTGTAACAACTGAAGATAAGCTATTATTTTTACATTCTCACTTATAAATGATGGTAAAAAAATAATGGCAAAATATAATGTGACTTGTTTTATTTTGAAAGTTTATGTTTCAAATAACATGTTAAGAGCATCCACAATGCATCAAGTCTTAAAGACTTGATGCATTTAATGCATTAAATGAATGACTTGAAGTTTACCAAATCATTGTTGGAAAGTTTTTCAAAAAGCTATTGATGTAATGCAAAAAACCCTCTCAAAAAGCTTTTTAAAATAGTAAAAAACTTTTCACAACTTGATGCATTGTGGATGCTCTAAGGGAGAACTGCACTAGAAAAAAGGTAAAATATTTATAATTTTACATAATTTTATTTTACAAACTTTGTATGAGTATCGTGTGATAGTGTTTACGAATTTTTCGATAAATACATGAATATGCACTTTAGCAATTATATATATGTAATTGTCCTCTTAGAATTCAGTTATAACAATATGTGGCGAAAAGTAACCAAAATTTCGTCACTAATGTTTAATGACGAAATTTCTCGTCACTATTTATGTAATTTAGTGACTAAATAGTGACCATTATAAGTTTCGTCATTGACTTTCTACCGATGACCAAAAATAATGACCAAAAATTATATCGTCACTATTTTCATCTAAATCGTGACCAAAAATAATTCTCGTCACCGAATTCTCGTCACTAAAGCTACTTTTTCTTGTAGTGGATAGTTTTCGTTTTTTCATGATCGAATCGTAAGAACAAATCCGAATCCTAAAATCCTACTATAATGTCGTTTTCTTAATAGTTTTTATAATATTATTCAAATCTTTTCTCTCTTTTTCCCATACTGAAGGCGACTCGTTAACTCTTTTATCAACATTGTTGGCTTAATAGAGTTACCTATTGGTGGTGTTTATTCACTTGGATGAATAAAGCGGGTACAAAGTTAAGCAAATTGGACCGCTTTTATTCTAAAAACGTCATTGAAGCTCTACCTGATTTACATGTTACTCCTCTTGATCAGTTGTGGTCGGATCACAATTCTATTCTTCTTCATTGCAACAAATCCGACTATGGTCCGGTTCCTTTCAGATTCTATCACTCATGGTTCCAGCGTGATGGTTTTGATGACCTTATTACGACGGAATGGAGCAACCTTGGTCAAAATAGTGACAATAGAAAGCTTTTCTCTCATGAAAAGCTAAAATGTTTGAAAGAAAAATTAAAACAGTGGCATGGCCATAGATAATGAAATGAGCGTCTCCACAAACAGGAAGTCTTAATTGCTTTAAAGAATTTAGAAGCAAAGGTCGAGGCTGGCATCGCTTCTTCTGAAGATCGTGAATCTCGCATCAAACTCATCGAAGAGATTGATATGTACATTGTCATCTTCATCATTTTACAAATTGTTACTATCATTTACTTTAAGATTGCATAATAATAATAATAATAATAATAATAAATATCAAAGTCAAAATTCATGCATAGTCCATGACTTGGTCATCTTTTTTGCCCTTTTCTTATTTTGGTCTTCCTCGACTGCTCGACTCCATCATTTTTTATGACATGTGTCCTTGCAAGTACAAGTTTAGGTGGAGTCGAGCAGTTGAGCATGATCAAAATGATGGAGTCGAGCAGTTGTACTTGCAAGGACACATGCTATAAAAAATGATGGAGTCAAGTAGTTGAGCAGTCGAGCATGATCAAAATGGGAAAAAGGCCAAAAAGAGGTTGGAACATTTGATCGTGTAACGAGATAAAAAAACAAATGCACTTATTGGGCCAAATGTCTGAACGAATACGTTGTTAAGAGGTTCTTTTTAAAAAAACAAACACCACCCTACTCATGGCTCCCGACTACATATATACATGGCCGTTTAATCTTCTTTCCTTCATCATGATTCCTTGAGTGACCGCCCTATAACGATAGCGTAGAGTGTCCAGCCAACAATATATGATATCCCATTGGAAAACCTATATCATGACACCCTAATAGTATTCCCATTATGATCCCTGAAGATCTCCATACGAAATATATTTCCTTTGCTTCATCCAACAAACCCTTGGCAACCCCAATCTCAACCTTGCTTCATGAAGTAAACCCCATGTCATCTATATTATGACAACGGCAATTTCAAGTTAATGTTTATTCATAAAATAGAATGCTTTATTCTAAAACAAGTAAATAATATAATTTACTCCTAACCGTTAAGTTATTCTGCGCATAACGATAACCATCTTTGGAAATTTTACGTCTTGAACTAGCACGATGGACTACAGTTTAGTCGATAACAAGCAATCATAATAGCTTTCTCATAGTTATTACCTAGTGATCATATATATTCGGTTTCACCGACTACACATAGTTTTCATTCTAATATCATCACACTTACACGCATGCATATAATCACCAACACAAGCCACAACCTTACTATCACATTTAATACATATACTTCTTTAAAGGGCAAATGATAAAAAAAAAATATTATACTTGACACCATTTGCTCTGGTGGGTAGCGAACAAATTTTTTTACTTTTGTTGGTACTGTACTTTCAAATTCATCCTCTTTAGGGTATTTTACGAAATTTTTGGACATTTTTGCCCCTCTTAGCTAATAGAATTTTTTTTTCCCGAAGGGCAAAAATGTCACATAGTACCCTAAAGAGGGTGAATTTGAAAGTATAGTACCCACAAAAGCAAAAAAAATTTGTTCGTTACCTACAAGAGCAAATGATGACAAGTATGGTACTTTTTTTTATCATTTGCCCCTTCTTTAAAAACTAGCTTCTTTCCTCCCCTTTTTCCTTCACAAAAATCGGATACCCTCCACTTTGGTCAACCCCTCACATCCTTGTCTCCCCCATATCTCCATGGTCTCTTGTGTAAAACCCACACCCACAAGACACCCAAGTTAGTCACCTCCTTCCCCTCTATTTCCTCCCCTCACTCGGCTCAATGCCCTCACCTCTTCCCCATGATGTACTCTTGTCCCCTTTGGTCTTCCCTAAGTTCAAACCAAGCAAAACCATACCTACCAATGTAATTACTCCTTCAACTAACTAGTTACTTCCCATCTTGCCCTATATATAGCATCCTAAATTCACTCACTTAAAACACACAAATACACTATACTTTCTCTCAAATTCGGCCGAGAACACACCAAGGGACACAACTCTTTCAAGGTTTTTCCAAGTATAGCAAGGTTTTACTAGAATTTCATCAAGCGTTCTAGTGTTCGGGTTGGTCCAAGCTCATTTCACCATCATCAAACTCATTCATTTTTTGTGTAAGTGTCTCAAGAAGCTCATATAACACTCATTTATCATGTCATGCATGGATTTCATATCACCCTAATAGTTTTGTTATATAAAAAGTTGATTTAAGAAATGATACACAATTAGGGTTTTATGTCCGAAAATTTAGGTTACTTTGGAGCATGTTTTACCTATTTTACTAAAACCTTTTAGAAAATCTCTCTTAACCATGTGATACTGTGATGTCTTAGGAAGCTTTTCATCTAGAAGTCATAATTTTTGGTGAAGGTTTGGTATTTTAAAACAAATTAATGCACATAAGTGTCAGTAGGTGAAGTTGTTGACACCCGTGTCTTGTAACCACAGTTTGAAGGTCAAAAACTTTTGAATTATTGAGTGAGGCCACATGGGTTTGAAAACTAACACATAAACCTAAATTCTAGACTTTGTTGCACTAAATTTCTTTAAGAATTGAGAGAGTTATGGCCTTTCAAAGTTATATCAAGATTTCTGGCAAGATCTGTCTTTTAACCTAGGTCTAGAAAAGTACCATTCTCACTCTTTTTCCTAAGTGTTTACTTATAGAGTTTAATAAATCTTGTATACAAGTTTATATGGGTGGTATAACTTTTCAAAACTCATGTGCATATAAAACATATCATTGTGACCTTAAGGCGTCTTATTGATTAGTTCACTGTTAGGTCACACACTATACATCGAGTTTGACTTATTAATCTCGTTACTATCACTTATTGAGGTGAGTGTCATAGCCCCTACTTTATTTTTTTTGAGATAATATGGGGTGAGGATACATGCTCATTTATTTTTATGGACACAAGTACTATAAACATTTACGTATTTCCTAAGTTACACATCTTTCCACTAAGGCCCCACCCACAACCTTGAACCGTTAGTTACATGAGTAAGCATGAATGTTGTAATAGATCTATTGGGTTGACACCACGGTCGGGTTTGTAGCACTTACTTGTTGGTATGTCAAGCGGGCACATAATCATTTGAGTAACTATGAGTGTTCTTGAAAGGAACACTTACAAGGGCACAAAACATAACATTAAGGCTTCGATTTCATAAGCTTAGTGTAATAGTAATACTTTTATGATATTATGAGTAATACAATAGTCACTAAATCTTGTGGTCCATGACACTATTTACTTAACGTTAAACCTTGAATTCACCAACTTTATGTTGACCCATTTTAGCATGTTATTCTCGGTCCTTAGTCGCGTAACATGGATAACATTTGGAGCACCATACTAGAGTCACATTTTACGGCCTCATTTCATCGGAAATTTAATTGCATTACTAATAGTGTTTGGTTGTGTATACAAATATTTTTCTTGTAAACTCTTAAAACTATGTCCTTTTGTTGAAACTCTATTGTTGTAATCAAATTATTATTTTCTATGACTCATATAGAGGTCGTTCAATGTAACTTGTGACTTTGTTTCATGAAAGTCACGCCCCGTTATCTTCTGTTGCGATGGGATGTGACATATATAGAGGAATAGATGTATGAATATACGATGCATACTCAGGAATATATGTTGATGTCGTTAATACTTAGCGAAAACCGTTGCTAAGCGTACACATATTTAACCGAGTATCCATATCTTCTTTCATTACAACCACCCACTTGAAATTACCTCACAAGAGCGCATCTTTGAAAGTAAATGACTCATGTGCATTTTCTTTTTCAATGAAGAAACTCCTAAAGCAACCATATTACTGTCACCTTTATACTAGAGTGGTTCCTTACTAAACGACGTTCCCTATCCAGTCCTAATTGATAGTTGATATCAAGAGTTTAAATATATTACGAATCATCACCTTGATCCCTATTTCCCAAAGGTTCCACCTCATTTCCATAACCCTCATGTGATTCCACTTCAAACTCAACTTCTTGTAACGACTGTACTCAGCACATACCTGCACCAGAACCTTTGAGATATCGATAAATCCTTGTGAAATTGATTAAACCTAGTGAACACTCTCACCTGAAATCGACTAACAAGTACGGTGTGTGAAACCCTTCAAAGTCTTGATATTTCACCCTTCAATCGACCCAACCCTTGTAGATACTGTGAAAACGTAGAGGAGGGGTGAATACGTTTCCGTTTCAAACTTAAAACTTTTGTATCAAATATAGTATAAACCACTACATTTGCTAATCTCGGCGAGGATGCATTTAACGCATTCGGCATGTAAGGCCAACCCTTAATATCACATAAGATTCCATAAGATTAATGGTTCATTATAAATCAAGTTTCACCATTATTAGTCCGGTTGCTTTTTCTTGATCAAGCGTGTCATAATATGTAAAGTGTTAAATATAGTTTATGACTATATGAAAGACCAAGTATGTATCACAAACATAGACATCAACCACACAGAAAATAAACAATGTAATATAAGAATAAAAGTAAATCGATAAGTAAAAGGATAGACAAACCAACACGAGGATTTATAGTGGTTCGGCTACAAGGACACTTTCCTAGCCTTACTCCACTCCCCAAGTAACCTAAAGATTTGCTTCACTACGACACCAATCTCCTTATGGCGGAGAAGCCTTCACAGCGTCGCTTACACTTTTCGGTACTAAGCTAAACACCGAGTTCTTCCACGAGGTAGAACCAAAACTATCTGGCGTCGCCTACCCTTTATCCGGTACTAGGCTAGATACAGGTTCCATTACAAAGAGGAACTACTACCCAACACTACACCAACAACTAACCCCAAAGGATATCTACTCCTTATGACAATATCAACAAGGATGACAATATCCTTGTGACCCAATACTAATCTTTCTTGTACATCGAATCACACCATATCGAATGTACACCTTAGGCACCTTTCACTAATGCCTTTGACTCGATCTCTAGGCACCCTTCACTAATGCCTTGTGACTTGACTTCTAGGCACCCGTTATGTTTTGTGGCCCAACATAACAAACCTTGTGTTTTATGGCACAAACACATAAACCATCTAGTCTAGTCATAGATGTACGACACATCCATGATACCCGTTATGTTTTGTAGCCAAACATAACAAACCTTGTGTTTTATGGCACAAACACATAAACCATCTAGTCTAGTCATAGATACAAGAATATGATACTAGACAATATCCAAGACAATGTGTCTAATGGATATGAAGTCCTAAACTAAACATCAAGAACACAAAGCATGATGTAGTTAGTCTTCTATGAATGAAGATGACAAGTTTCCCAAGCTTGTTGTAGAAGATCTTCATGTGCTTGTATGCTTGTGATGGGTGATCACTTGATAGATAAAGATGCAAGATCTCTAAGCTTGCTTTGGAGGATCACTTGGAGTATGCTTACAACAAATGAAAGTTAGAAGCATTATGATCATATGAGATGAGGGTGGTTTACATGTTTCCTAATGATCTAAATATCCTAAAATGGTGGAAGAAACTAAGTGTGAAGGTGTGAAGAAATGGTAAGAAGTGGCTTGCTATTTATAGGCAAAAGGCCAAAACCATATTACGCCCAAGGATCCCTCCTTGAGGGATCCGCCCTATAATTCAAGGGATCCGTGGGACATTTGAGGGATCCGTGCAGCTCCTCTTTACCCATAGTTTATGGGTTAAAACCATGGGCTATGGGTCATGGTTTTGAGTGCCACCAGGTACAATGTATCTAGACATTGGGTATGGGTCTTGGGTCATGGGTCATGGGTTTTACCCAACACATTTACTTATGTTTATGTATTTTATAAAGTGTTTAACTAAACATGTTTAATGGTTTGTTAGGGGTTTGATCATAATGCAACATAACAAACATGTACGAACTGTGTTGTAGCATACAAGGACTTGAGTCGTCGAGAGGTGTTGAGAGTATGTTGAGACAAAATATAATTACAAGTAACTTATACATTTTACGTTATGTATTACAAGTTACATGTTTGTCATCAACAAAACAAATGAGAATGTATAGATTAAATATCGTAATATTTGCACTAACAATCTCCCCTTTTGATGATGACAAAATACACGTAAACGTAATAGATAGGTAAAATGTCAAAGTTACTTGTGTCCCATTTCCTATACATTACCTTCTCCGTTTACACTCTTCTCCCCTTTTGTCGAAACAAAAGGGTGTGTCATTAAATGAATTTCTCCCAAGAATGGCGAGTTTGCATCATCCCTAGTGAAGTTAAAATAAAAACACCTTGTTGCTCCAATTGGCACACCACACCAATACCTTCAACACGAAACACTAATGACGAAGCTTAGCAACTCATGACCTTGAGCTTGCGTCTTCAGAGGTGGTGATCTCGCCTTTAAGAGGAACCTAGAGAATCACACACAAAAAAAATAGAAAGATCCTTTGAATTATAACCATTGTTGCCAACGGATTAATGGATCAAAATTTTGAGGCTTAACCTACATCAAGGTTAGTGTTAAAAAAAATAATAAATGATGTGAAAGAAATCTCTCTTTTGTTGAAACATAAAGGAATTTTGAAGAGTGAATGTGTGCATGCTCCCCCTTGACGGTTGCTCCCCCTTGTTAAGGCGTCAAGTATTTTAGGAAGGCTAAGACAAAAGTATTGCAAAATTTGCAATGTTTTTGCTTTGACCAAAAACTCCCTTTATTGAGGCGTCAAGTTCTCCTAGTGTGTTTGAAGATCTACAAAACAAAAGTTAGTGCAAAATTATATTAGTCCTTGGACAAGTAAGTCATATGATGCACTTTGTAAATGCTCGACGGAGCTCCCCCAGCTCGAGGGTCGGGAAGAACCTACAAGAAAAAATAAGTAAACTTCGTCCAAGACAAGTGCTCCATATACAAACCCATGTATATGGTGAACCTACAAAGAAAAGAATTAGTGTAAAATTTAGTCCATAAATACACGAGAATCCCATACACATCAAAGTGTATATATATGAACCAACAAAGAAATGATTAGTGTCAAAAATAGAATAATCCTACTACTTGCATCATCATGGTTGGTTTAGAGGTTGTAAGGTTTGTTCAAAAAAAGAAGAAAAAAAATGTGCTTAGGGATGAGACGCATTTCATTACGAAATTCTCTTGGCTTTTGACAACATAGATGTTTGTAGAGGATGGTTGAGCGACCATGAATTGTAGTGGTAGTGAGACACTTGTAGGATGTGGTTGACACAATAAGCTTGTGGTTTGAGGTTGTGGTTGACACAAGTAGGATTTGGTGGAACATGAGACATACTTCATCACGTATTTCATGAACTAGACCTTGGACACGGTGATAATGATAGAAATCATCATGACTTAGAGGTATGGAAGTTGTGGTATTACTAGGTAATAAAGAGACTCAAGATTAGCAAGGGATGGTGATGAAAGGTATCAAGGTGAATCTTTGACTTGGTTGATGTCTCAATAGAGGTGGTAGACATGATGACTTGGTGGAGTAAGATGGTTAGGATGATGCAAGATTAGGAATATATATATAAAAAAAAAGCCAATGTGCGAGTGAGCACAACTTGACTTGATGATGAAATCGACCATTGTCGTCCTACAAGAATCCAAAAGAGTTAGTACAAAAGGAAAACATTTATAGAAATGGATAAATTGTTCACATAAAATCATGAAACGAAAAGAAAGAACACGTAAAGAATTATATAAATGCAACTCATTTATAAACATATAAGCTGATAATCCTAAGTGTTGAACAAGTGCTTGTGTGGATAAAGGAAATTTGAAATGATTATCTAAAGAGATAATGTACCTCTTGTTCCACGGTTCCACGGTTCCTCACTAGAGGATCCGCTAACTTAAGTCTAGGGATCCGGCTAACGGATGAGGTGAAAAAGAGGTGATTGGGTTCTAGCAAGGTCTAGCACCTACATATCCTAAGTTACTCAGTCTATTAAGTGTCTTACATGAAGATGGACTTAAATGATCAATAGAAAATGATTGATGGTAGCTAATGATTTTTACAGCAAGCACACATGTATACATGTTTAAGCAAAGCAATGAGAGCATGTAGAGATCACATATAGGCAATCAAATGAGATCGAGCTCACAAATAACACAAAGGTTTAGCAAACTTAACAAGCACTATTCAAGAAGCCTAAAACAAATTTACGGTCTAGATTAGTAAATCATTTACTATAACAATGACATGCAAGGTATGTGTCTTAAAAGAAAAGAGCACATGATGGTGTTCAAGACAAAAGAGTTGTGAGGTGCTAGTTTAGGACAATCTAGTTATTACGGATGATGATTAGCATACAATGAGCTTCGTCCATGAAGTCATGTAGCTCTTCTCGATCAAAGCAAGATAATCGCTTAATGAGGCGGTGGTTGTGATTAACTAAAGAAAATTAATTTTACAACTTGTTTGATTAGTAATCCTAAGACAATGCAAAGTATTTCCATTGTAAACTTACTTTAGGAAAACATAGGAGTATAAATTTCTCAAGTGAGAGAATGAATATGAGACTATTACTAGCGGTGCTCAATTACGGCTAAACACGACCATTTTACGGGCGATTCCACATACCCAACTTCTATCAAGGAAGCAATTCAACGTTAGGTCAAATTGAGTTTCTAGTGCAATAAGTTCTCCAGTATTCATTCTCGAGTTAGGAAAATTTATATTCCTACAATGGCCTATCGAAGAGTAACAATGATGATTCTTTTCTTCGTTTTTATTGATATTATACTTGAAACAACTAAGGTGACGAAGGTGTCAAAAAAATAAAAGTTGTCCATATGGTGAACAAAAAAAATGGTTGGATGAGCTAGTTCAACATATGTTGTTGGAAAGCTTGAGTTTGGACTTTCAGATATGGACAATTATATTTGTGTTGCAAAATAATTTACTTGAGTATATCGGATGAAATAATCAAGTTGTCAATCCTACTATGAAGCTTGGAGAGCGATCATGAAAAGGAAAAGCGGGAAAGTACATCATCAACACAAGTGTAGGTTATGATCCGATGTACATTCTTGTTGTTTTAGAAAACGATACAAGAAAATATGAAATCAAGAAATCATATAAGCACATAAAACATTTATGTTGCACACATGACAAACTCAATCAAAAGTCATTTAGTGTGTTATATGTTTTAAACATTTTCAACTTATAAAACTAACATTTTGACACAACTAGATGTTATCCCAAACACTCCATCAAGTAGCACATTGATTAGTAGAATATTACTAAATCGACAAGCAAGAGAGTGAATAGCAAGGTAAGGAAACCACATATGTTATTCAATAAAACAAGCACAAAAGCTATTTGAGATAAGCAAATAATCAAGTAATGCAAGGAAGACAATTTATCATTTAGCATAGCATCGAAAGTTCTTTTCATCGCTTTGTGTTAAACATGTATACCAAGCTTGATTAGTTTCCTTTATAAATATGATCAAAACCTTAATTTCAAAAGAGGACACATTGTTATTCAAAGATGAAAACATCCGTCTCGACTAGATCAAAAGTTTGTGCAAAAGTTATGACCGAAAAATGACTTTCTATTATAAATCAATGATTCTGTAAATTTTTGTTTTGAATCAGTTTATGAAATCATTTTAAATGAAAGTAGACTCAAATAACTTTAAAGCGATAGGTGGCACGACTTCTAACGACTTACGGTTAATTAGTTATGAATTTTTGAAATTGAGACAAAAGCATCTTACGTACCACGGATCCCTTGCGAGGATCCGTCCGATCTAAGCGAGGGATCCATGGATCGACACGAATTACAAAAATGCATGTTTTGACCCGAAGAAAAGGTTTAACCTTTGTAGACTTTTTAGTGAAGTTATATTAGCTATTTTTACCTTTTTCAAGCTTGATTAACAAGATATCTAACAACAAAACTTCAAAGAAGAAAGAAAACAAAATCAACGAAGCACTTTTCATATTATGCTTGACTTCACCAAAATTTGATACAAGGACCTTACTCGTTTTGAAAGCGATTTGTTTTAAAACTAGATCCAACCGCTCCGATACCAATTGTGAAAGCGTGGGGGGGTGAATCGTTCCGTTTCAAACTTAAAACTTTTGTATCAAATATAGTATAAACCATTGCATTTGCTAATCTCGGCGAGGATGCATTTAACGCATTCACGGCATGTAAGGCCAACCCCTTAATATCACATAAGATTCCGCAAGATTAATGGTTCATTATAAATCAAGTTTCACCATTATTAGTCCGTTTGCTTTTTCTTGATCAAGCGTGTCATAATATGTAAAGTGTTAAATATAGTTTATGACTATATGAAAGACCAAGTATGTATCACAAACATAGACATCAACCACATAGAAAATAAACAATGTAATGCAAGAATAAAAGTAAAGCGATAAGTAAAGGATAGACCAACCAACACGAGGATTTATAGTGGTTCGCTACAAGGAGACCCTCCTTGCCTTACTCACTCCCGAGTCACCTACTCGAGATTTGCTTTACTACACGACACCAATCTCCTTATGGCGGAGAAGCCTTCTGGCGTCGCTTACACTTTTTCGGTACTAAGCTAAACACGAGTTCTTCCACAGTAGAACCAAACCTATCACAACGTCGCCTACCCTTTATCCGGTACTAGGCTGATACGAGTTCCATTACAAAGAGGAACTACTACCTAACACTACACCAACAACTAACCCTAAAGGAGATCTACTCCTTATGACAATATCAACAAGGATGACAATATCCTTGTGACCCAATACTAATCTTTCTTGTACATCGAATCACACCATATCGAATGTACACCTTAGGCACCTTTCACTAATGCCTTTGACTCGATCTCTAGGCACCCTTCACTAATGCCTTGTGACTTGAATTCTAGGCACCGTTATGTTTTGTGCCCAACATAACAAACCTTGTGTTTTATGGCACAAACACATAAACCATCTAGTCTAGTCATAGATGTACGACACATCCATGATACCGTTATGTTTTGTGCCCAACATAACAAACCTTGTGTTTATATCACAAACACATAAACCATCTAGTCTAGTCATAGATACAAGAATATGATACTAGACAATATCCAAGACAATGTGTCTAATGGATATGAAGTCTAAACTAAACATCAAGAACACAAAGCATGATGTAGTTAGTCTTCATGAATGAAGATGACAAGTTTCCCAAGCTTGTTGTAGAAGATCTTCATGTGCTTGTATGCTTGTGATGGGTGATCACTTGAGAGGTAAAGATGCAAGATCTCTAAGCTTGCTTTGGAGGATCACTTGGAGTATGCTTACAACAAATGAAAGTTAGAAGCATTATGATCATATGAGATGAGGGGTTTACATGTTTCCTAATGATCTAAATATCTTAAAAATGGTGGAGAAACTATGTGTGAAGGTGTGAAGAAATGGTGAAGTGGCTTCCTATTTATAGGCAAAAGGCCAAAACCATGTTACGCCCCAAGGATCCTCTGGAGGATCCGTCCCTAATTCAAGGGATCCGTGGGACATTTGAGGGATCCGTGCACGCTCCTCTTTACCCATGGTTTATGGGTTAAAACCATGGGCTATGGGTCATGGTTTTGAGTGCCCACCAAGGTATAATGTATCAAGACATTGGGTGTGGGTCTTGGGTCATGGGTCATGGGTTTTACCCAACACATTTACTTATGTTTATGTATTTTATAAAGTGTTTAACTAAACATGTTTAATGGTTTGTTAGGGGTTTGATCATAACGCAACATAATAAACATATACGAACTGTGTTGTAGCATCTGAGGACTTGAGTCGTCGAGAGGTGTTGAGGTATGTTGAGACAAAATATAATTACAAGTAACTTATACATTTTACGTTATGTATTACAAGTTACATGTTTGTCATCAACAAAACAAATGAGAATGTATAGATTAAATATCGTAATATTTGCACTAACAGATACTCCTAACATGAAATTGACTAACCCGAGAGCAAACCCAAAAAACCCTTTGCATTAAATCCTTTGTCGATATATACCATAGCAACAGCGAAACCTGAAACCAAGAAACAAGCTAGTCGATAAAACCCTTGATGGTAGAAATCCAACAATCCGATATCTAGAGCAGAACCACTCTAAGAAGAACTCAACAAAGAGTATTGACCCCTTAATGTCGAGTGACACAAACTTACACACGAGATAACTTAGACTCAAATGTTTATTAAACGTGAGCTAAAAAAGAGGGTACAAATAACCCTCACCCCTCATATCTACTTTTAAAGAATGAGAAGGGAGAAACCTAATTCGTCGTGAACAATGAATTGACATTGATGAGGTTAAGAGAATTTCCTAATACATGGTTAATCTCCTTAAGTTTGAGTATAACTACAATTAGCCCCTAAACTTATATCCTAACTATTACACACAAATATTATAACATTAACTAACATCAAAACTTTTTCCAATAAAACAATTTATCCGAGTAAATCACAATTAAATAAATTAAAATCAACATTACATTCATTCATCCAGTCCAAAGCCTTATAAATCTAAAAAAAATAGACTATTAATTTAAATAATAATTTAACTAATCAAACTTTAGCATTTAGCTTTGTTTTTGAAGGTTTCGAAAAAATAACCAGTCATATCGCAAATCCAAGCATTTGCGAAATAGCCATTGAACTTGCAAATCATTAGCAAAAATTTTGAATTTCAAAATGGACATAAAAGTAGTTTGAGTAAATACTTTTACAAAATTTTCATACTTTCTCAAAACTTTCATCTCGGTATATCATATGGTGATGTATTTTTATCTCGGTCCGTCATTTGAGTAAATAGTTTTACAAAATTTTCACATCTGGTATTATTTTCTTAAATGGTGATAATGGTATTTTTCAAAATTCATTACTTACAATTGAAAATTTGCGAAAGTTCATGTCCAATCCGTGAACTTAAACTACGAAAATTCTGGATCATGTTTATCTCTTATACTTTAACTATGGGTTTTGACTATTTCACAAATACTTCGCAATTCGTTTGCAGAAAATCATCAATCAAAACATGTCACTTTATGGATATTTCTTTGTAGTTCCTTTGTGGACGTATCATAACACTTCTTTGAAACCTTCAAAACACAATGTTAATGCTAATCTGTGTCTAGTAAAATGATTATTTTAATATCTCTGCAAAATTTTCATTATAGAATGCCAAGTAAGCATTCTACAGGTTTGGTAACAAATATTGTTTCAAATTTGGCGCCAAAATTACTTCCTATAAGTAACAAATCAATCATCAACATTCAGCGGTCCTAGGTTTCGATCTCGCTTATTTTCCTGATTCACAAGGCCTTATTTCTTGTAAGCCTTTATTTATGCAGATAAGGTGTTTGTGATAATGTCCCATTGGTGGATACATACAGTTTAGGTTTATGTCGTTGATAAATGTATTTTACCTGCTATCATAACTGTGCCTAGTTTGTTTTAGTATTGACACAATTGAGACACTCATGCCTAGAAATGCAAATAAGAGGATTATGCTCTCTAATTCAGACAGCAAATCCGACTTGTTTCACGCTTGATTAATATTGTGACCATGATCATGACCTCCTCCTTTCCCGAGTTAAAATTGGCAGCTAGTAAACCAAATGGGTCATAGAACTGTTTACACCTGATGCTTTTTGTCATGATAGAGCGAACTGGTTTTGACATTGCATGGTGAACTGGTTGCATGCCTTGGTAGCACCGGCGTAATCTTGCCATCACTTGATGTCTCTAGGGGTAGTAGATTTTCATAGATAAGGTATAGAATTTCAGGTCAATGACTAGTGCTTCTAGAAGTAGATTAGTGAAGATGATATAAGATTGGGTGTAGTAGGGTTGGACAACGCTTTCGCTCCCCACCACGTGTCATACGTTATAACACCACACTTGGTGGTGTGTTTTAGTGAGATGTTGACCACCGAGTTGTGAGACACTACTACAAACCCAAATATTAATTATTACGGGTGTTTGGTGGTGGTCATTACTACAGGTGTTTGATGGTGGAGTTGGTGGTCGGTGAAAAGCTAGCGTGGAGCTGAGTTTGCGGTGGTGATGTTGGTTGTTATTTGATCAAGTCTAAAGTTTCTTGTTTCATAGAATAGCGTATAAGCCTGAAATTAGCACAACTTAGAAATATTCTCGACCTGGAAATAAAGCATCTCGATTTGAAAACATAACGAGTATGGCATAGCATGTTTATACATAACACAATTGTTCAACGGTTATAAATACACAAAAGTGTCTGTCTTTAACTAAGCCAACGAGGAGAGGAAGCGAAGAAGGCGTGTGAATGGCTGAATGCTTAAACATCTCGCTTGAACATCAAACCCTAGGTAAATAAGTAGATTAAACATTAGGGGCTCAAGGTTCTAACTGGAATCAAGGGTGAGATTTGACTCAATTTGGTCATCTTATTATTGATAAACAGTAGGACAATACTCATATGATTAAAATCTATAACTCTACTAAAAACTAAGAAATGTAATGAGTTTCTTATTTCTGATTTCACAAGTTGTATGGGGGGCTAAGCAAGGAACCATCTATAATTGCCTTAAAATCATAAGTCATAGAGAACTGTAAGAAGATTAAATTATATACACAAAAGACTCTAGCGTTTATTCAGTAGACATCAGATGCTTAAAATAGTCGTTGAACACTATGATGAACCAGAAAAGAGAGTAACATAAAACTTACAAGCATGTTTTGTGAGTTAGAGAGGAACTGACAAAATTACAATGGTGATGTTTGTTATTTTATTGCGGTGAAATAAGCTTTGGCTACCAAACTACATTGTAAATACAAATGGTATCTTGTTGAGTGCAACGTATCCTGAACAGGACAGTTTCATGATAAATTTATTAAATTTACATTAAACTTTCATGAGTATTCTTGAAAACTACAGAATACACGGAGTCCCGTGGATGAAAAACTTACAGTTTGGGAAAGGAAACAACTCACAATGTTATATTACGTAATTATTGTTTACCGATCGATACCCTCGATCTTGTCTTCAACCTCAGAGTACAACTGCCTTAACTTCTCAATGTTGTCATCTGATGTTTCCCAGTACCCTCGTCCATTTGCTTCCAAGAATGTTTGCAGCAACTTCCTGAATGAATTAGGATTTGTGTTCATGAGTCTGTTCAACATCTCCTCATCTTGAATGAAAGTTGTGTTAGCCTCTTCATAGACCCAGTTGTCCACTTGTCCGGAAGTCGCACTCCACCCCACTGTGTTGGTTAGCCTCTTCTCAATTTCACGAACACCCTCATAGCCACTAGACAGCATGCCTTCGTACCATTTAGGGTTCAGCAACTTTGTACGTGCATCCAGACGGACTGTCTCTGAGAGGGTACGGACCTGTGCATTAGCTGTTGTTGTGTCGGCAATATAAGCATTTGGTTTCTTCCGTCTTTCCTTAGACTCCCGACAAGGTTAGTCGGATCAGAGTCAAAGTAATGACTCACGTCGGTCAATGAAATCTCCGATGAGTCAAGGTTTTGGAGCGTGGCTTCCGCTGTACTCAATGCCATCTCGAAGACTTTGCGTTTCTCGGCCATTCCGGTTCGGGGCGTCACTGTCAAATGCAAACGACTTTCGGCTCAAGTACATATCTTGAAGCTGCTTCTCATCATTCCATGATGAGTTTTCAACAACAAGGTTTACATTTGATGAGTATGAACCAGAGGCATTGGAGAAGATCGAGTTGCAGCTTCTCTAACATCGACACCAAGAGTTTCAGCCTGTTCGGTGCGTGCTTTCTCACGTAGTTTTGCTCCAATGGCTCGTCGAGCTCAGCCACCATCTTCACTGCCCGGTCAAGAAGGTTCATCTGTAAGAACAAATGACAAATATAGCATTAGATAAACCCGAAGGCGAAAATGAAAATGAATGGGATTCAAAGTGGATATGAAGATTTCAAGGTACCTGGTTAATGAAGAGATCCCTAAAGACACCTGAGCAATTGACAACAACATCAATTCTAGGCCTTCCAAGCTCTTCAAGACTGACAGGTTCAACCCGGTTGACTCGTCCCAGTGAGTCTGCAACCGCCTACAACCAATCATCCATAGAACTTGACCCAAAGACTCACCATAGGTCTTGATGTTGTCAGTTCCCCATAAGACCAATGCAACTGTTTCTGGGAACTTTCCTCCATTGTCAGCCTTTTGCCTCTCGAGCAGCCTGTCCACAACCACCATTGCACTTTGCATTGCAGCTGTGGTTGGGATTGCTTGTGGATCAACGCATGAATGTTCTTTCCGGTTGGTAAAACCTTTGGGTTTCTAATCGGGTCTCCCCTGGACCTGGCTCACGTACTTGCCTTCTAAAGCTTGTTTCAAGCTGCCCAACTCGTTGTCCGCTACAACAAGCTTCAAGCAGTCACCTAAGAACTGGAATAAAACTCTAAGCTTCTCCCTATCAGCTCTGTAGAACTTGGTGTCGGCCAAATACTGAATCCATGGCTCATTCAGACCGAACCCAAGGATTGAACTTAGTTTTCAGACATATCAACCACTTGACCCTTATCGTTGGTGCTCCTCTGCGAAAGCAGAAACAGCACCACGGGACGCATCTGTAATTTGCTTCAACAACTCGACATCTTTTAAGATTCCCTTATCACTGCTTCTGTATATATCTTCAATTTCTCTACCAACTGTCTCAGCCAATATTGATGGAAGAGACGAGATCCCTTCTTCTGGGCGGTCCAAGGCTGCGATGTTGACCAAGGTGGCAACAGCCTCCATGGCTGATGGTGGCTCACCGATAACATGAAGCCCACATGGC
Source organism: Chrysanthemum lavandulifolium (assembly GCA_022545495.1). Taxonomy (NCBI): domain Eukaryota; kingdom Viridiplantae; phylum Streptophyta; class Magnoliopsida; order Asterales; family Asteraceae; genus Chrysanthemum; species Chrysanthemum lavandulifolium. Next base: position 138,067,256 of record CM040241.1, on the reverse strand, counting down.
AACAGTCTAGACTCGATTTCCATGATCTTGGAGTAGACCTTTCCAACAACAAGATCACGTTCTTGGCTTGAAATCTCCACACCTTCTTGGTAGGTCTACATCTTTGTCAAGATTGCATTGCTTAGCAGTGCTAATAATCGAGCTCACAATTTGCTGACCACGACCTGTATCTTTGAGAGACTGGTAGGATGCAATCAACTCACTCAGCTGCTTCAAACCCTTGTAAAGACCAGCATTTTCAGCAGGTGGAGTCAAGTAACTTATGGTATTGGCGTAACTTCTTCTCTTGGCAATGGTGGCTTCTGAAGGATTATTAGCTGCATAATAGTAGACATTTGGGATGTTACCGATAAGACTGTCGGGGAAACAAGCATCACTCATCCCGACCTGTTTTCCAGGCATGAACTCTAACGACCCGTGGGTACCAAAATGGAGAACCGCATCAGCTTTGAAGATTTTCTCAACATAAGAGTAATAAGCTGCAAATCCGTGATGTGGGCTAGCTGATTTTGAGAATAGTAGCCTCATGGGATCACCCTCGTACCCGAAAGTAGGTTGGACACCAATGAAGACATTTCCATATTGTTTTCCATAAACCAAAAGGTTCTCACCGTCAGAGTTCAAGTTCCTGAGGCTTTCCCAGTTCTCTTCCAATGCTGTGGAGTAAGGAGTTAACTGTTGGTACTCTCACTCCCATCTTGTAAACAACGTTCAGATTTGGACTGCTGAACTGTGCCTCTTTGTCGTGAAGAACATCTTCAATCAACTCTGCGGACGTCGCTGGAAGGCCTTCCACATTGTAACCATCTCTTTTGAGGTCTTGTAGAACAGAGAAAATGGATGCAAACACATTAAGGTAAGCTGCTGTTCCAACATTGCCTTTGTCTGGTGGGAAACTGAATACAGTAATCGCCACCCTCTTCTCACTCTGCAAGTATGAATCAAAATTTACATTAGGTCGCGACTTGGGTGACGAGTCAAAATGGGTTCAGGATGACGCACATACAATATATAACATTGCATTTAATAATGATCTAAATCTTTAGGTACTAATTGTTTGTATGGTTTTATGAATTACGAATAAACTCTTGGTGACTTCAACTATAGTTAAACCCATAATAACCCGTTCTATTTTTAGAAATTTTTACACTTGACCCGTTTGAGATAGATTATATCCCAAATTTACCCATTTATATGAAATGCGTTGAAATCGACACCTCTGGCTAAAAGAAATTTAATATGTGCGAGAACCAATGTACCTTTGTTTTCTCTTGAGATCAGCCCATCTGATTGCTCTAGTACATAGCTGCTCTACCCTCTTGTGAAGAGCATGTGATTTTCCTCTGAAAGTTAAAATGTTAGCTGCTTGTCCTAGAATATGTACTTTTCCAGTTTTCCTTTAAAGGTTTGCATCTGAGGGGAAACCCTGACCCAGTGCACCCATTTTGGGTGCCGACTGACCCTTCCCCAAAGACCTATAGCCCCTAGCAATGAGCGGAGGTAGGATTGAACCTAAGACCTATTTCCTCAAAACCCACCTTGACCGTCAACTAACTGTTTGCGGTGGGGCAGTGATACCACTAGAGCAATGCCCCAATAGAATTTGTACTTTTTAAATGCTTTATACAATTATACGATATCATAGTTATATTGTATATGTAGTCAAGCTACTAGTTCTATGCTTTATGCAAAACTGTAGTTATATGGTATATAAAAAATACAAGCTTTTTAAAGATATTAAAAATGGGTAGATTTACCTGTTCTTGGGTCACGTCCAGCAAAAATAATAGGCTCCATTCCTCCGTCAAGTTCTGGAAGAGCAACTTGCAAAGCGACCTGAATCGGGTGAAGTCCTAAAGTGCTGTTAAGCCACTCTTCAGTTGTCTGGAACACCAAAGGCAGTGCACAAAGGTATGGTACATCCAGCTTCATTAACGCCTCTACAGCTCTTGGATGATCTTGCTTTGCTGGCCCTCCCACTAGTGCGAACCCAGTCAGCGACACAACTGAGTTCACAAAAGGCTTCTTTGTGATCGGGTCAACCAAGTACTTCTCAATCGGACCCGAAAAATCAAGCCCACCTGCGAAAATGGGGATCACTTTTGCACCCTTTGCCTCCAACTCCATGATCACAGCCACATAATGACTCTCATCTCCGGTCACAATATGACTCCTCTGCAAAATCAGACCAACAACAGGCGCATCCCGTTTCTTTAGCTTCTCATTGGTATCCCTTCTCGTATCATACCAATTCAAATACTCCTTCACATCATCATACATACAAGGAGCCAAAGGGTGCCATATTCCATTATCCAAAAACACAACCGGGTCCGAATACGAGATATCCATCCTTTCAAAGCTGGAACGTAAGAACCTGAAATCATCTTCACAAAGTTAACCAAATTATCAGGGAGCCACCAAGCCAAAACTGCAAACTCAAGATATAAAGCCTAGCATCTTGAGCTTTATCACTTGGCAAGTACTTCAAAACCTTTGGCAAAGTCCTGACCAACTTCAACATCTGATCAGAAAAGCCAGCTGATGACTTCTTTTGTTCTTGAAAAGCTGAAAAATGGGCTTTAGATTGACCAAGTTGAGACATACTAAAAGATCCCAATTTATTCAACCTCATAACTTCAGGCATTGAAGGAAACACCAAAACTGCATCCATTCTATCCCTTTGCTTCTCAACTGCAGCCTTCACTTTCAAAGCCAATTCCTCCACAAATATCAAAGACCCGATAAAGATATTTGCATCTTCAAGGTCTAAACAGAAGCTTTTATAGTTATTCTCATCTCTAAGCTCTTCAACCAAATATCCCACAACTTCATATGAAGCAAACTTATCACTTTTATTCAAAGTCCTAACTGCAGCTGAGAGTGATGACTGATACTGAGCTTCCAACACAACATACACAATCTTAACAACAGGGAGACCTTGCTTGTTTTCAGGAACTATACGTCGTACTTCTTGCGTAGTTTGAGTGAAAAGACCATTGCCAGCAACAACACATTTCACACCCGAACTTTGTGTTCTTGAAGTTGATGCATTTGACGACTTCTTAGGCAAAAAAGAATGTAAAAAGTAGTGTTTTTGAGAGATTGAAGACAGTTGATCAACTTTATTTGCGGGCAATGTAAATGGTGTTGACACCAATGAAGCCATTGATATCCCACAAAATGTTGATCAAGTTGAAGAAAGTTACACTAGTTTCTAGAGTGTGTGAGCTTTTGAGGCTCTTTGAAGAATGGCAGAAGGCCAATGAGAATAGTATTTTGTTAGAAGTGATGAGAATGTGAATATATTTGAAAGGAAGATATGTGGTTAATGGTGTTAGAAAGTGACACGTATGAATAGTGAATGATGCATGAGGTTGAGGTTGAGGTTTGTTTAGAAAGTGTGTGTTTTTTAGAGTGTGTGAAATCAGAGTTTTATCTGAGAATGGGTTATGGAGATGAATTTTGGTGGATTTTGATTGGTTGTTTCGGATTCTCAATATAATTAATGTGAAGAATTGTGGCTTCATGTTGGAAAGAGTAGGATGATGAGAGAGAACAATTTTGGGATGAGAAATGATACATCTACCTAAACTTGGCGCAAATTTAGGCACTCAAAATCACTTGGCGTTATCTTGATGGGTTGTAAAATAAGTGGGTCATCGTCTGCACTATCGGGATGATGAAACTTCGCTTTTGATGTACATATATCATTTCTCTTTTGGCATTTATCTTAGGCGTTGATTGGCGTGACGCAAATGGTGTATTTAATTACACGCTTAAACCTATGTCATTATCTTATTGGTGGCGTGAGAGGCCGCTTTCACAAACCAATAACTTATCACACATCTTTTACCCATATAATTACCTCGTTTTGCGCCTAAATCATTTATACTTTTTTTTTTAACATGCTTTTGATTTTATTTTTATGTTGTTGTGTACTTGTGGTTGACTACTTGACTATGTGGTACATGTGATGGAATCACTTGTGGAAGCGGAAGTGATGTATTTATGTTTTACAGGCAATGCAGTGAGAGAGGTAGTTGTGCTCATTTAACGCATATTTAAAGTTAATAAAGATTGATAATTTAGGTGTTTACTACTTACTCATGTCCATTTCACAATGCAATGCAAGGGACCAATTTTTTGTGATTGCCATGTTAATGATAATTATAACTCTTACTAATTACTGAGAACTTTTATTCTGTATCATCTTTCAACGCCATCAGCGCCACCACAATTCATTGATCGCCACCATCTATACCACCAAGTCACCAACGATATACCATATATATCCAAATGATAGAGCAGTAATCAAACTATCAGCCTGCTATCTGTATCATTACAAGATATTTTTTGTCAAATTGCATAAGAGATACATAAATATATTTTTAGTTCAATTATAATTTCAATATTAGTATCACTCTGTGATTCTGTAACATCTTAAGCAACATTTGGTTCACTTAAATTGTAGAAAGAATGAAATTATCAAGGGAGATAATTTGAAATGAAACTTGAACCGAATTGAATCGAAATTTAGTAAAGGCACGGATTTAGTTGACAAAAAATAAAATTTCAGCCTAAGTCTCATTCAGTCATAACCATAAAGGCGATAACATTCATGCTGCAAACAACAAAGAGTTATCTACTACAAACAAAAAATTGGTCCTCGATTGTTCACTTTGCAGCCTCTCAACTTTTATGATTGTACATAGCTAGTCCTTGATTTATGCTTAGCAAGAAAAGACTTCTATTGTTTGCAACAAGGATTATTTTCCCAATCATAATATATGCCTTACATTATTTATGTATTTTTTTTACCCATCTCTAACCAAAAATGTCGTTATGTGATATTACAATCTACCTTTACTGTATTTTTTATTTCTTATATAAAAGAGAGCCACAAAAGCAAATAAAATAAAAGTTGCACCACCCCCTACCACAAAATTTTGTGGTGGAACATCAAATTTTACTTTAGAATTTTAAACTATTAAAACGGTTACCAAAACATCACTTAAAAGTTTGCCATTACAAAAAAGCACTTTTTAAACTTGAGTTACAAAATTCTACTTTGAGCGCAAATGGAATTCGGATAAAAATTGCCGGGAGAAAGAAAGTTGTTTCTTCTCCCATATTTGCGCCCACATAATGAATTCATCTTAAATATCTGATTTAATTTTACCAACCTTTCAACTACCTCCTTCTTTATACTTCTTCTTTTGTACTTCTATCATGTACTACTTCTATCATGTACTTCTTCTGGTCCCAACTTAAACATTGAAAAACCAAAGTGTTGGTCCCCAAGAAATCCTCACGACGAGCGCAAATGAAGAGCAAATACAGCGGTCCCCTAAAGATGTCATCTTTTTGAGAGTAAAATCCTCAAAGTAGTTGTCATATGGTCCCTATTTAGATAGTTTGTTGCCCATTCAAAACGTACTCCCATTCTTTTCTTTGTATAAAAATGGATGATGATATCCATGGGCCTTGTAAGGTATGAACCCTATTTAATTTTTTAATAATGTGTCATGTATCCATTACTTAATCAGTACACACAAATATGTCATGTAAGCAAATCAGTACACATAATAGTAAAATGGTTAAGAAAATTGATTTGGCCATTTAATGTGTGGAGCGCAAAGTTAGATAGGGAGAGCAAAAAATTTGCTCTCCGTATACGTGTCCATTTAATGTCCACATGATATTCTAATTTGGAGAGCAAAAGGGTTGGGGCGCAAAATTTTGCTCTCCGTCCCCACTAATCCAAACTTTGAGGCCTTAAAATCTAAGGAGAGCAAAATTTTAGCTCCAAAGCCACGTGTCGTGTTTCGATCCGAACCTAAAGTGTCGTGTATTGATCTAAAACAGGGCGCAAAATAGATGGGGCGCAAATATTTTGCGCGTAGGTCGATTTTTTGCAACACGAAATTCGATTGTTCGTTATTAGAATAATTCCCTATGTGTTTATTTTAGAAATTTTCTCTTTCTTTTATGTTATACAATTTGTAGTTTTGTGATATTTTTTTGGTTGATCTTTGTCTGTGAGTCTGGTTGACAATAATTTAACAAAACAATTGCCAATGTACCACATTAGATATCTGAAATTTCATAAAAACAATTTCAGCTCAAGGTATTATTGAATTTATCGCCGTGTTGTTTCCCTTGAATCCAAGCATAGAAGCTTGTATTTCACTTCCACTGTATTGCTATTTCTTAGCAAAACATGGTCGCAAAAACACAAAGATGTGTGATTCTCATCAAACATTAATATAGAAGCAAGCATGCTGACACCTGGGAGAAGGAATGTCAATGACTGGATGTTGAAGTAACAATATTCTGGGAGGAAGCAATGAATACGCCGACTTCATAGGAAGGGAGGACCTTGGAGAAAAGCCATAAAGAAAGAGAAGGGGGGTGGTTGTCGTGCAGGTTTTGTTTAAATCTCACCTAATTCCTCAAAAGAAACATCATATTTCATACCCTATTATTTGTACCAAAACCAATAAACTAAACACATACTTAGATTGTGTCGGAGACAAATAGTTTAGCCTCAAGATATCCTCATGTGCACAATACATGAGCTTTAAAGGAAAACTTCAGATTTCCCTCTATATTTACCAGGCATCCCTATAAAAATACAGACATACTTAATCTCTCTAATATACAACGGAGTACTACAATTACATCCTGTATCCTCCTTATCTACCTTGTACTGTACCACAATATGGTTATATACAGGAGAGTTTCACCGCCGCTCCCGATCACGACTAACTTGATCGGCTCACCAACGGATATCCTAGAGATGAAGAACCCCAAATGAACCTGTTTGTTAATTTAATGATTTAATCGAAATTACCACGTAACCTGATATCAAGTGCCTATCCTACCAAAAAACATTCCTTTTCTATAAAAAAATCATACTCTTTAACTTCGCAAATATTTCACAAAACTAGTTATAGATAAAATACATGCAATATAGGCATCCAAAAAATGGTGCAACATCCTGTAGTATACTGGGAGAATAGTTTGCAACAGAACGCCAAGAACCGTAGTAGAGAATGAACATGCCAATTTACTGTGAAATGCAAGAGAAGAAGTGCTCCAACTGGTTTTCGCCAACTAGTATGCCCAATTGTTCAGTAAACACTGCACTGATGGAGTCTTTTTCTATTTCTTTCAACACATCTTTAGTGGACATGTCCATGTACTGGTTTAGGTTGTGCACAGTTCCATCTGCAAAACAAAGAACCAAAAGAATATATCCAATTTTGGTCAAACGAGATACAAAATGAACCATGGTGTAATTTTACCACTTAATTCAATAGAATTCATGTTAACATTGTACTAAGCAAAATTCAGTTTCACTTATTAATAAGAAACAAAAAGAAATGAACAAATAAGTGTTTACGGGTCACCAAAGCCTATATGAATCAAAGCGTAATATGTTTGACATTCAAAGTCAAAGGACACTACTTGAGAGTGTTTTGTGTGGCCCTTAACATGATATTTCATTCAAACTAACTGATCCATATCATAAACATTTGACTCGATTATCTATTCAGTTGACATTATGATTTTTATGGAAAAAATGCAAGAAGTGAACATAATGAGTGATGATCGTCTCCAAAGCATTAATTGGATGCAATAAACATTAACAACTGACTGTGATTTTGTACAGCCTTCCACACAATAAGAGCAACTGGATATCAGAAAAGAACAAGTGATGCAAAGAGAAAAATATGATGATAGTGCTTTTATATTTACCTTCAGCAACTATGACTTTGTACTCAGGTGGAGGAGACGTCCAATTTCCTTCAGAGTCCTTCATGTGTCTCCTATCCGAAGCAAAATGACGAAGAAATACCGGAGCATGCACTACACGGAAGACCCTGAGATCGCAAATCAATTGATCACCTTTACCAATTAACATAGTAATTGAGTAGCTAAATTGTATACCTCTGAAATTCAGAAAATAGCTCAAAAGATGGTCGGATACTTTCTGATACATAGGATGATAGGGTTGATGGAAATGGAAGAGTTGAATCTAAATCCCATACGAGATCCTCTGACTTTCTTTCTTTTCTTCTCTGTTATAACAGCCAAATTTAGATTTCAGTAATTAATCGTATATGATTTTTACAATCTCTCATTTAACAAATTCCTTGGAGGAAAAAAAAAAAAAAAAAAAAAAAAACCCTTCTCATGGTGATTGATGTTCAAAATCAGTACCTGAATGCAAATTACATGATAATCCCATAGAACTATCCGTCTGATCGTGGCTAGCTTTCGATGCCACATTGGGATCTGCATTATCACGACCAATCAACTTTAAGCAATATTCAAACTCATCTTCATTTCACATTAAGTTTCAAAGGAGACTAAATGCAATAATTTTGTTACACAATTACAATTGGTAACAAGAGAATGTTGCATTGTAAAATGCTTCTAGGAGTTTTTAGTTTCAATATGTGTTATAAAAATATAAAATGACGGCTCTTCCAGAACTAAAGTTGGGTGCGGTGTGGCAGGAGACATTGTGCTTGTGAAGCGTCTAGTTGTTGATCGCAAGTTTTTATAAACAGTGAAGAACCCTAGGAGTCCACATATAATACTTGAGAGAAACGATCTTAGATATACTCAGTAAAGATGATTAAACGAATATTAATCGCCCGTCATAAAATGATTTAGCTTGTTCTTGCAGGATCTAAGTATAACATAACGTAAAGTTATCTCTAGAAGAAGCCTCAAGTTACACTAAGTAAGTAAGAATAATGCGGACCTTCTTATTCCGTCATATAACGTTTCAAATACAAACAAATCTCGTATCCTATTTCTGTATGCTCAAAATTTACAATTAAACCCCATGTCCCCATCCCCTATTGAAATGCCAAAGTAAGCCCATTTCAACTAGAACAACTTTCCTTCATAAGAAATCATACCACTAACGGATTGTGTTCGGTTTAAAGTAGCTTGATATAAAATCTCTTAAGATTAGCACATTAACTAAGCCGGCATACATTGGCTGAGAAGATTATACCAGTTACCATACATTTATACTTAAAGTGAGCACACACACGGCAATAAAATAAAAAAAGTCTATAACACTACACGACTTTTCATTACCCTCGACTTCACCTATTCAAAGCATAACAAATGGAAACACATGTCTACTTGTGTGTATGGGTACATAGAACAGAATACTAAATCAATATAAAAGCGAATCATAATATTACATACATGCTTACTCTCATTGGAAATAAAGACCACAAAAAGATCAGAAACATCAACTCCATCCTCACTTAGCTTCTTGCACAGCAGATACACATTCTCTTCACTACAAACAAAAAACAAACATCCATAAGAAAATTAACATTTATATAACGATGTTATTAATAAATAAATATGAAATACCAGTAAGAAGGGGTGTGATGAAACTGGGAAACATTGATGGAAGTTGAATCTTGATCAAGAATTGAAGCCATTAGTTTTGACCAAATCGCACACCCTATTATTATGACAAGTGATCCTTTTTGCTGTTGTTTGATTTTAATTTTTGTAAGGAATTAAATCAAGGGTTTAAGGGGGCGTTTGGTGTTTTGGTCTAAATCATTATTTATTTATTTATTTATTTATTTATTATTATTATTATTTTCTAAACCAACAAACTACAAATATATATATATATATATATATATATATATATATATATATATATATATATATATATATATATATATATATATATTTTTTTTGAAAAGAGAACAAACTACAAATATATAACTAACGAGAAATGATACATATAGGCTAAAAACTTTGACTTAAAATCTTGTGACGTTTTGTGATTGCAGGAGAGGACCCGCTTTATTTTACAATCCATTAAAATTTTGCAAATATTTTTAGATCCATTTTTGCACCAAGTTTTAAGCGCATGTGTCATTTCTCATAACTAAAAATAGTCCATTAAGGAATTCAACGTTTAACAACCAATTGATAAAAAAATATTTTGTGTTTCTTTATTTATTACATGACCAAATATGAATAATATTTTAAGTTCATTTACATAAAACAAATGTTGTAGAGAAAAAGTATACAATGTATTAATCGCCGCTTAAGCATTATTAGGTCACCAACGTTTTTTATTTGTGTAAATCAGTCAAATAACTCGGTCAATGGCGGTCAAAAATTGTCAATAATAGTTAAACTTATCAAAAACTTGCAATTTTTTTCAGAATTACCAAAACTCGTTGTAATCTAGTTTTAATAACTTATAGTCGTTGTTTAAATATGTTAAAAAAATTTCTTAAGGAAAATATTGCCGTGAATATCTAAAACTCGTTAAAAATACCAAAAACTTGCCAAAATGTCAATCCGATTAATCCCGCCTATACCAATTACAAGCTACAAGGGGGTTGACTGCCCGACTACCGATTCGCAATTTTTGCAACCTGTGTAAAATACAATATCTATATTTTTATAAACTCTACTTTTATGGTCATTTATGTTAGTTTTGCATGTCTTAATAAACGAACATAAACAACGTAATTTTCTTAATAAACGACATATACAAGAAAACTTGCGCAGTTCAGCGATCATATTCGTATCCACTTATTTGTCTTGTCAAAATTAAACGAACAAAGCAAAAGCTTTTGTTCATGTACGCCTCGTTCGTTTAGAGCCCTAATTAAACTCGAGCGATATATTTGATGTTTGGCGGGAAAAAAGAAGGCCTTTGAAGGTGTTTGTGATACTTTTTCTGCTTAAAAATAATTTATTTATATGCTACCTAAAAATAAATGCTTCTAAATAAAATGTTTGGATTTGCTTTTGATTAACAATAAGCAGATAAGAATCATTCTTTAGTGTTCGGCTCATTCTGCATATTTAATCAAATCTATACATTTTATTAAAAAGGAGTTTTAGATGACATCATTAATTTAACATAAGTGTCATTCAATTAGGGCATTTGCTTTGAAATTGCTTATGTCATAATTCAATTTAGGATTTTTCTACTTTAACATTTCTTCATCATAATTCAAATTGCTTATGTCACCAGCGCTTTTTCTTTTTCACTTTCTCTTCATTCAAGAATTTAAATTCAAAGTTACATTTCCTTGCTTCTTTATCTGTCAATTTGATCTTATCTTGCAAACAGGTCTTATTTTCTCTATATTGTATATTTTTTTCTCCATGGGTCTTTAAAGCCACTATATTTTTGTGAATCCAGGATGCAACATTCGAGAGGGAATATCAAGAACGTGAAGTAACATCAACAATTCTACTGGTTAAACTACTTATGGTGGAATAGTAAGATTTGTATTATAAAAGCCTGGCTTCGTGAATGATTTTTTTTTTAATCTCAACGAGTCAAGTTTCTGTACCATTTCTATAACTAACGTAAACCGACACATAAATTCTTCAAACTAGAAATATGACTGGTATATTCATATGCTAACTACCATTTCTATACAAGGTTTCATGAAAGCAATATGCAAATGTGTTAAATATATAGAACGCGGGTTTTTACCTTAACACCCCTTTTTGACCCAAAAACTTCTTAAGTTGCTTACAAATGTACCAATCGACTCACAATCGGACTATAATATGTTTTGTACTTGAAATACATTTAAATTCAATAACTTAGGGTGTAAACAAGCTGATAAACTAAGAGCATGGATGAGATGCTCGTCACCTATGCTTGCAAGCATTATTGTCCTTTTAAGTCACCTTCTTCTATCTACAAGCCCCAATGCCCATTTCCTTTACCTACATAAAAAGGGAAACTAACAAAAGTAACTCATTATGACTTAGTGAGTATCGAAACTAAATATAAAACGTAAGCTGAAACATGCTCTAATCATTAACACTACATAATCATATTCTCATTGATCCGATTCATCGAATATCCTTACTAAAGCGTATCTAAAGCTAAATTGAGACTACATTCTTGTCACTCGACGTGAGCTAATAATTGTACTAAAAATGCATCTAGAGTTGAAGCGAGACCGAATCGATATTGGAACGACATCTGAAACTGGTAATGAATCTGTGTCTAATATTGCAACTATATATTATACTGGAATGTTATCTGAAATACATCTGAAACTGAAATTAATATTACAAAGTTTAAAAAGAAAGTTAATTAATTGGTTAAAGGTAAAACTGTCTTTCTGCAAAAAGTAAGAAAAATAAAGCAGTAATAGTTTTGGTTTTGTTAAACTGTGTGATTTTTGTCGGCGGACAATTATTTTGAGACGAAAAGAAAGAGTAATATAGAATGGTTTGAAATGGGGGATTTACATGTAAATCGTATAGTGTATATCTCTCAAAGTGATTACAGTGCGATGTATATATAATATGCTAATGGGCTACACAAGCCAAACTAAATAACCAATAGGGCCAAGCCCATAATCATCTGCTAACAGCCCTCCGCAGTTTGAGCGGGAGAGGAACGAACACTCAAGCTGGAGCGAAACTCATCAAACAATACAGTAGGTAAGCCTTTAGTGAAGATATCTGCATACTGATAACGGGATGGAACATGAAGAACACGGACATGTCCAGTAGCCACCAAATCATGAACAAAGTGAATATCAATCTCTATATGCTTCGTGCGCTGATGTTGCACGGGATTGGAGGAGAGATAAACAACACTTACATTATCACAGTAAACAATGGTAGCAGTCGAAAGCGGTGTATAGAGCTCACGTAATAAGTTACGTAACCAAAGAAGTCTCAAAGAACAACATTGGCAACATCCCGATACTCGGCTTCAAAGATTGGACCGAGAAAGCGAACCGACGCTTAGAGGACCCGACGTAAGATTGTTGCCAAGACAACCAGCCCAATCGGCATCTGAGTAGGCAACCAAGGAAGATGTCGTAGAGCGAATAAAGCTGCAAACCAAAGTCCAATGTACCACAAACATAACGTAGTATCCGCTTAAGAGCAGCAAAATGCGGCTCCCGAGGATCATGCATAAAAAGACAAACCTGCTGAACTGCATAAGTGTTGTTCCCCGTTCACTATCGTTTAAAACAGTTTAGAAATATAAAACAAGTTAATAGTGAACAATGACTGAAATTAACATAAGTAAAACACACTAGATAATTTTCAACATCATATTCTTATTAGAAATGAATCAGAAGAATCGTTACCCAAGTACTTGGAATAGCACTTGGGATTGAAATGACAAAGGTTGGTGACTCTCTCTAAGCTCGGGCTAAGTCTCGAGCACAACTCTTAGAACCCACCGAGCTATCTCGGGGATAAAGTTGTATTTGTAGGAGTGAAAAGAAGGCTTGCGTGTGTGTGTGTTTTACAATTCACAAGCTTAATATTTTCACTCCATCTCTTATGCTATTTATACATGTATGATATTTGACTCTTTCCTAAGTGACAAACCGACATCATAAAGAAGACAAAATCTGATGTATTTTGTCTCATTCTAAAGACTATTCTAGGCAAGAGACAAGACTTCTTTCCTAAGTTCGGTGATGACAATGAGCACGATCTTTTGTTATTTAGGAAAGTTGACTTTGGTTGATAAGTACTTCGTCTTATCTCGATTCAAACTTATCCCGCCATGTCCCGCTCTTTCTTGATCTTTACATCCTTCGATCTTCTACTTGGTTTGTCTTGATGTAAGTAGTTGGAGATGAGTCTTAGGGATTCGATGAGTTATTGTCATCACCACCTGAATCCATCATCTTCTTCTTGACTCGCCTTCACCCTTTAAGTTCGCCTTCTTGAGTGAAGAGACTCTTTTCGCCTCATCCGAGTATCACGAAGATGACTCGAGAGACTATGCACTCGGTGACTGTTAGTGTTAACGGACTAAACACGGGCTATTTTCTATTCAAATCCTAGATCAAGGGGTTTGGGTATTCTTGTACTCCAACAAAGTGTCCCCTATTTGGATATACAAATAGCCTACATGTTTGATCGGTGTAAGTGAGCAAATGGCTTCTTCTTACACCGAATGTACTAATGAATACGATAATGAACACTTTGAATATTTTAACAAAACATACATCGTTTATTGATCAAATTACAAGGTTCCTATCACTAGTACAAAGATAAATCAAAATGATGTCACCCGGATGGATTCCCAATGCTTCAAGCTTGACTTTCTTCGTGATGAGTGTTTCCTGTCGGGATGGTCTCTTATCTTGGCATTCGTGTCTTGACAAAACCCGATGTTTCTTTGGGTTTGGATCGAGAGGCCAGCGGTATGTAGCTCAAGATTGCGGCTACACCATCCACGATCAATATCACTCCATCTTTGAAATGTTGGGTTTCCATAGACATCAATGTGGAATAGCCCTCTTCGGGCTTTTCAATCACTAAACAGTTCACGAACTTAACACCTTGGCGGTTCCTCTGTTGCATTCGAATCCGAGCACTTTTATCTCAGTGGAACTCAACCCTTTTCCTTTTGCCGGTGGATGATTGTGGTTGAGATCCTTGAGGTGCGATTAAAGCGTGCTTTATTCCCGGTTGTCTTGGTGTATCTCTCGATCTTTCATACCTCTTCATGAGCATCTTCATCGACTCCTTAATCGCGCATTTTGCTTCTTTTCAATAATTGGACCGATTTCATCGAGTTCGATGATCCCAAAGTCGTGAATTTTGGGGATCATGAACCTCGAAATGCCTTTATCATCCCCTGAGCGTTCATTGCCGGTGGTTTAGACACGGGATGATTTTGACATCGATAATCTTCTCGTGCGTCTTCGCTTGTCATTGTGCAATTATAATGGTCAATTCTTGCTTTCACGATGGCTGCAGTTCTTTTGTTCTTTTCATCCAATCGCTTTTTCATTTGACCATTTTCTTTGCTGAGCATCCTTGAACTTTTGTCCTGCCTGACCCTTTCCAAGCTTCTTTGAATCAATTCCCACTTTTGTAGCTTCTTCGGAAATCACTTGAATCAGTGCTTCCTTAGTCTTCTTATCGTCCTCAGCTTGTTTCAATCTTCTTTCTTCTTTAGCAAGATATTTGGTTAGCTGTTGAGGTGTGAGAAGGTATTCAGTGTCACCGATTTGTAGGGAATCTTCTCAGGCTCAGTAATTGTCATTTTGCCTTTTCCTTTGTCCTGGCCTGAGGAGATGATGCAACCAAGGGTGGTGTTGTTATCATTATAGGTGTTGTGACTGTCAGTGTTGTTGTTGTTGTTGATGTTTGTGGTGGAAGTGATGAGATAGGTATTCTTTGAGACCGGTGGTGTTGGCTCCCCTCGGTGTGAAGAGGAGTTTCTTGACAATATTCTCCCCTCAACTATTGCGGAGCGTCGGTGAGGGCAAGATTTAGTGTTGGTCTTGAGGGGCGGAGTCGCTGACCTTGAAAGCCTAATAAATTTCGGTGATCGTGGCCTTGATATCAAGTATCTGTTTGAATGACGGTGACCTTAGCTTCCAAATTAGCCGAGACACTTCCAAAGCGGTCATCGTGGCCCAAGCTTCGTGCCAAGGAAGTAGATGCGAGCCAATGTAGCCATCTCGAGTGTTCACGAGCTCAATGTAGTTTGAAGGACTGGATCAAGAATGAAGACCCCGAACATTTCTTTGTCTTGAGCGTTCGATTAGTTCAGTGAGGTGGAGGATTGTTTCAAGTATGCCTCTGTAGCCTCCAAAGACTTTAGAGTTGAGTGTTGAGTCATCTTTGACATATTCCCCGATTTCATCTACCTTTGTGCCTACACCTCAAGGTGTCGAGGAATTTAGCCAAATTTTCATCCGATGCAGTGAATGTTGTCATACATCAAATCCACCGTGCTCATGAACGTTTTCATCAAAGGCTTGGACCTCGACCTTTAGATCAAGATAACTTGCACCAGACTTCAAGTATGTTGTTCCCAGGTGTTTGATGACCCCAGTATAATTTCCTTGAAGCTTTGGTGATCCATCGAACGAGCCGCCTTTCGATAAGTGGGAGAACATTATCAAATCTTGCAAATTCATCAATGGAGGAAGAGAGTCACCATTTTCGTGCGAAATGGTGAGTCGGTTTGCTCCTTTGGATCAGCCGAGGCTCTTGTTCGAGATTGAACCTCGGCGTCCACTTCTTCCCGGTGATAGAATTTCATCATCGTGTCGGCAAGCTCATCGTCGAGAACGATATTCCAAGAACATCAAGAACGGTTAACAGGGGTTGGTGATGGGTTCCATATCGTGGTGGTATTAATCCTCCGAGTCTTTGTCCCCTTGACCCCTCGAGACCTTTGGTGGGAGTTTCCAGTGCCTTCTCCGAGTCGATTGGTTTGGGTTCCATATCGGCGGTTGTTTCTTTCCTCCGAGTCTTTCTCCCTTAGAACCCCGAGACACCGATGGGTATTTTTAGGTGCCTTTAGCGAGTCGTGTGATGATGATATCCCTATCGGGGTTGTTTGGTTCCTCCGAGTCTTTGGGATCGTCGGTGTGCCCTCGACAAAGGCTTAGATTTGCTAATGTCATCACTTTGGGCGTTGGAAGGCGCGCCCCTACCGGTGGGTTGTATGTTTCCTACGGATCTTGGGGAGTAGTGGTTGTGACCAAGGCACCGGCGTGATGTATCGGTGTCCTTCGTTGTCACGGGTGGATGATGATTGGCCTCCAACGGGTGTCAAATCGATCTTAGGCCTTCTTTGCCTTTTGGCGGTGCTCGAAGCCTCGGGGCCCCGAGACTTGGGTTTGGTTCTAGTCCCACCGAGACTTCCCATTTTTCTTTGTAGGAGCGGGGTTAGGAGACATCGATTCCTCCGGTTGTTTACAAAGAACCATATGGCCCGTCAATTCAATGTTTGTAACAAGGGATGGGTCCTTTTGAAAATTTGATTGGCTCGAGGATGCGGGTAAAGCACCAAATTTTTCTTCCCGAGGATAATTTGTACCCAAGAACACTTGTAAAGCACAAGAGACAAACCTAGGATCTGAAACATATTTCGTCCTAGTTTTGCTCAGTAAGTTTGGTTACGAGATCATTGTAAATGATCTCCCTATGTCGACAAATGACCCCATTCATCAGTAAGATGCCATCATCAAGCGAATAGAGTTAACTTGTTCGATCGATGAGTGATTCCGCCGAGGACACGAATCACAAATGTGAATAGGATTCTCAAGCCACGGAAATGAACTCTTGGTGACCGGGGTCTGTCAAAAACGTTGGATCTAAAACAATTTGTTTTAACCCATCCTTCATTGTGGAGGGTTCGGGATGGGCGAGATAAACACCTTTGTTGTAATCCAACCTGTTGAGGTGCAAAATGTTTTATAATCCGGGGTGAATTGTTGCCCTCCGTTAAGATCGAACTCGATGAGATATTCCTTAGAGGTCTAAGGTTGTTCTCATCGATGAGAGGATGTCGGGTCAAAGGCCTTAGTTGTTGCCCAAAACTCCCGAGGAGGTTTTGGTATAGTCTGAAGGACATTGAATAAAGGTCGTTTTCAATGGGTAGTTATACAAAATTTCATAATGTCTTTATAGGTCGGACGGTTGGAGGATATTCAAAATTGCCTATGACATTATTTGTTTTAAATTCAACATTGCTAAGATCGCTTACCCATCGTGAAGCAAATCAAGAGATTGTGTTCTTGCCATATCCATTAAAAAGGTTTTAGGGTTTTAAAAAATGTTTTGACAAGAACAATCAAAAGTTTTGTATCTCTTGTTGTGATGAAAAACTTTTGTAAATGTTTACAATGAAGGTTTTTAGAAAGAGGTTTAAAGAACACAATGATTTCGGGTTTGAAAGAGATTTTGATGAGTTTTGTTTGCGTAAATCAATTGTGTGTATTTTAATATTTGTGAGAGGGTATTTATAGAGTGGTGAGAGGGTGGTTTTGCATAAACGTGGATATGTAAAAATGGTTTAAAACGTATGAAATTCCACATTTAATGCCACCCACCACTACCCATGATAAAATCCCTTATTTCAAGGGAGCGATTGCGATTGCACGGTAAAAGTGCACTTTTTAGTAATAAAATATCCATAGGATATTTTATGTGAGAGAAAGCATTTAATGCCAAGTGGGATGAGGTAAGTGAGGAGACCCCCGACAAGAAGACATATATTCTTATATTAAATTGGCATAGTTACCAACCTAGGACATTTAAGTAAGCGATACTTGGATCATTTAGTTACTTATTCAATGCTCAATATCAATCGTTAGGTGTTGAATGAGTCTTACTCATTCGGTGAGAGGACGTTTATGGGTTTCGTTCAGGAGGAGGAACCATTTCGAGAGAACTTATGAGATGGGTTTCGGATGCGACTTTCAATGTCAAGCATTCCCAATTCACTTTCGGTTTCAAGGTAGGTTCATCCAAGGGTTTGGTGAAGATATCGCAAGTTGATATTCGATGGGGATGAAATGAAGTTCTATGTCTCATTTCATTATGTGATCCCGATGAAGTGATATCCGATATCAATGTGTTTGGTTCTTTGGTGGAGGACGGGGTTGTTGGAGATTGCAATAGCATCGGTGTTATCACGTAAGATGGGTACCATTTTGTAATGGATGTCATAGTCATTGAGTTGACTTTTCATCCATAATACATTGGCACAACATCCTGCTGCAGCCTACATACTCGACACGAGGTACTTTTCATGTCCATGTTGCACCAAAGATAATCGTAGTCGAATACCCTTTGAGGTCAAACACGAGCACTTAGGATAGTAAAGTCCAAGGCTTGAAGTTCCTTTGGTATCCGAGAATTCTCTTAGGCGCAGTGAGATGGGATTCTTTAGGATTAGGCGATATCTTGCTATTAGACAGATCGAGAATTGGATGTCCGGTCTAGAAGGAGTTAGATACATCGGTGAGCCTACAATCCTCCGAAATGAGTTTGATTAAGCGGTTGCCGGTGAGATCGGGTCTAAGGTTGTTAGGTGGGACCATTGGAGTCTTCACCGAGAACAATCGGATATCTCATATTTCTTCAAGAGATTTCGGTGTATTTTCTTGATCGATGGATATTCCATTATCGGTTTGCACGATTTGTAGTCCAAGGAAGTATGTGAGTTCACCCATCATGCTCATTTCAAACTTCTTTGTCGTCGCTTTTTCAAACTGTTTACAAAGTTTGTAGTTTGTTGAGCCAAAGATGATGTTATCAACATACACTTAGACCAATATCACATCTGTTGTGTTCTATAGACAAACATTGTGTTGTCTATCTTTCCTCTCGACAAACTTGTTTTGGATCGGGAAGGTCGAGAGTTTCATACCATGCCACGGGAGCTTGTTTAAGTCCATAGAGGGCTTTGTCAAGCTTTGAGACATAGTCGTGGAATTCACTACTCTCAAAGCCCGGAGGTTCTTGAACATACACATCTTCCTTAAGGTCATCATTTAGGAATGCACTTTTAACATCCATTTGGTAGACCACGAAGTTCATGTATGTTGCATATGCAAGGAAGATCCCGATGGCTTCCATTCTTGCAACAGAGCAAATGTCTCATCATAGTCAATGCCTTCTTGTTGATTGTAACCTTTGGCTACAAGTCCGCTTTGTTTTTAATGACAAGGTTGTTTTCATCCGTTTTGTTTCGAAACCCACTTCATTCCTATGACTACTACATCCCGAGGACATTTAATCAAGGTCATGACCTTGTTTTTATCAAAGCATTGCGTTCTTCTTGCATAGCCTGAACCCGGCTTGGGTATTTTAGAGCCTCGGTGACACTTTTGGGTTCTATATCCGATAGGTAATCAACATATAGACATTCATTGGTCAAGCTGCAGTTAAATTCGCGACCATGCTTCTAGTGAGCATGCCTCGGTGGGTTCACCAATGATGTTTACAAACTCAATGTCCCGAGATTTTGTCCACTTACTTTGTGCTCTAGGATCCGAACTCGAGGAGGTCACTGGAGACTCGTGGAGTGGGTTCGGCACATTAGCCACATAATCATTAAGGACATCTATTGAGATGTCTTATTCGAGTTGGGTTTCATGACTCATAGGGTACCGATCATTTGGATCGATGTTGCCTATCCCAAATAGGACCGATTGATTATCAATGAATTCACCGATAGTTGGTTGGGGTAGGTTGTGAGGTAAGACATAATATGAGATGTCAAGATCGCTTGATATGAGGAATTGATTTCGTTGTTGAACTCATCGGAGGATATCTTGATGAGTCATCAATTCTATTTCCTCCATCGAGGTATTGGTGAACTCGATGCTTTTCGAACTTTCATCAAATGTGACATGAAAGGTTTCCTCAACTTGTTGTCTTCGGTGTTAAACACCTCAAGGCTTTGGAGATCGATGAGTAGCCTAAGAAATATCCATCATTAGCTTTTGCATCAAATTTGCCTAGGTGATCCTTGTGGTTATGAATAAACACAGACACCCAAACACATGAAAGTAGGCGATGTCGTGAAGTCTACCTTGAAAGTCTCATATGGGGTTTTATTATGTCTTTTGACAATGATTAACCTGTTTTGAGTGTAACAGCGCTTTGATCGCTTCATCAAATGCTTTGAGAGGGTGAGCCATTTAACATGGTTCTTCTTTTCAATGAGAGTTCCGTTTTTCCTTCAAAGAACCCCATTTTGTTCGGGGGTATAAGGAGATGAGAAATTTTGAGAAATTCCTTTTCATCACAAAAGCTTTCAAGCTCTTGATTTCGAACTCGTACCATTGTCGATTCGATTTGTTTAATGATAATGTCATTCGATTTTCAATTTTTCGATGAATGACATTATTGTATCGATTACTGACTCTTTTGGAAAGAAAGTATACCCAAGTGTATCTTGAAAACTCATCAACAATGACAAGTGTATACTTCTCTTGTTGGATTAATCTGGACCGACAGTCCAAAGAGATCCATATGCGAGGAGATGAAGGCGCTTTTGATGGAGAAATTTTGTTTGGTTTTGAAAGATGCTCGTGGTGTTTACCTTTTCACAAAAGTGAGCATGGTTTGTCTTTGCAAAAACCAAGGATGGTAAGCCAAGGACCTTGTTTTGTTTTGCCAGGTTGTTGATATTTTTGAAGTTTAAGTGAGAGAGTCTCTTGTGCCACAACCTTGTTTTGTTTTGAAGGTTTGTCTTTTGCAAAAACCTTGTTTTGTTTTGCCAGGTTGTTTTGCCAGATTCAGTGGCTTTGGCAAAGAGACAGATTCCATCTTGAGAAAGAGTAGACATGTCTAAGACATAAACATCATCTCTTCTAGGGGCTATCAAAACAACTTCTTTATTGGCATTGAAAATGATACCTTGTTTCTCATTGAATTGCACAATGTACTTAGCATCACATAGTAGACTGACACTGATGAGATTGTATTTGAGACCATTGACGTAAGCAATTTAGAGAAAACTATTCCATTGCAGCCATGAACTATAACCTTCGATGGGACATGATGAGTTATCACCAATTACTACATTGGGTCTGGTTCTTTTACATACTTGTGCAGATACTCCTTAACACCTACCATGCTTATTGAGCATCCACCTGCCTAGATGCCAAATAGGCTCCCCTGAGTGTCTCGCACAAGTAGTAAACTCAATTAGTTTCTCTTAGTGACCCACTTGCTAGTGGGCTTGGGTCTCAAGGTCTCTTTGAATTTTGCAATCGACTCATGGTCGGTGGTTGAGTGCATTGTGCTACCACATGTTTTGCATTTAGAGACCGAGGAAGACTCAGTGATTTTGGGTTGTTTTGCACTTCTCCTTGCATGAATGACATTGTCATGTTGGGATGTCTTATGAGTGGATTTCACATATATCACAAAGATGTGTTCATGAGATATCATCCTTATGATGATCATTAAACCCACAGTGAGGGTAAAGAGGAAAAGGTTTTGCTCTATTCTTGAGAGTCATTTTGGAGGATGAAGCATACCGATGACCAACTTTGGTATAGTTTGCTTTATCGTGAGCTTACATATCGTAAGTGGTCTCATTCTGTGATCATCCTTATTGTAGATCATACAATAAAGGATTCTATAGCGATTGTCGATGGTATGACTAGTGTAATGACATTTCACACTTCGCTTGGGTTTGTTGGTGGATTTTGATTTTGATGAGCTAGATGAGGTCGACTTAGTTTCCTTGATTGAATCGGGGCTTTTCGATGGATTCCATCTTTTCGTTAGCTTCCTCACAAGCTTAGTAAGTTGCCGAATTTGGTCGCTTCAGTGGGGACAGAGGATGTTGAAGTCTCGGTAGGAGTAGACTCTTGTTGGATTTGTTTTGTTTGTCTTTGCAGGATGGTTCTACCAAGTCCGCACCTTTCTTTTGTTGAGTGAGGATTGAATTTTAGAGAGTAAGCTCCGAGCTTAGATCAAGACCTCAAGAGGTTTCGTGGGTGGAAGCGGTGTTTGAGATTCGCTTCGCACTCAGAGATGTGTTCAAGTACCATCGGGCACATCGTGGAGTCCTAGCATGCTCTTAAGAGCTTGGCTCTCGTGCTCAAGAATCCTTCCGAATCGAAATTTGGAAGCTTACTCTCGGGATTAACTCGCTCAATCCAATCATCGGAATTTGGAGTTGTCGAGATATTGGTAATCATACCACCGACACAAATGGTTTTGAACTTTGGTCTTTGTTGCGAGAGTCGGGGAGATGATCTTCACCTATGACTCTCTTTTTGCTATCGGGGCACCCACAACATCAAAGACCCAGGATTCTTAGCAATTCAACTATCAAGAATATCTTGTACCTTTTAAGTTCATCTTGAAGGGCTTGATTTCTTTTAACTAGTTCGGTGTTTTGAATTTGCAAAGTGACGACCTCAAGCTTGGCTTGTTTTAAAATAAGCAGCTCATCTCTACACTTGTTTAATTCAAACTTAGCTTGTTGTATTTTGAAAAAGATTTAATCTTTGCTCTTCTATGAACTTAAGGTCAACATTTAGATAATTCATATAAGACCGCCAATCGATTTATCATCCATAGAAAGTAAGATGTTTACCTTCTTCATTGTGATGTTGACCCATTCCCGCTTTCGCATGATTCTTCCCAACGGCTAGCTTGTCCTCTTCTCGAGAGGGCTATCAGTAATCGAAATGCACCATTTCATCATCGATGATATGTGCTCTTCATCCCGGTCGAAGGTTTCAAAGAACGAGGCCTTTGTTTTAACTCGCATGTATTTAACATCTGGTTGTTTCGAAGGACTGCCTCAAGCAATGTAAGCTTAGCTTTTGCTTTCTTATACTTGGTTTCATAATCAACGACTTTTGTTTTGATCAGATTTTCTTTGAAAATTTTGATGAGATCGAAGATTTTTGGTTGAAATTTGCTAAAGCCTCAAGACCGGTTTGACCTCGATATTTTATAAGAGGCTTTAGAAATTGTTTTTGAAAAATGCCTTTGCAAAATGACCCTTTTTGTGACACTTAAAACATTCAAGGTGTCTTCATTAGCTTTAGCGTTTGAAAACTTTATTTCTTCGAATAAACCTTTGGAGTTAGCGAGGAGTGCTCTTTTCCGAAACTCAAGATTTTAATCGCTCGGTACTCTCGCTTGTCCTCTCATCTCGCCTCATCATCGAGTTTTCCGAAAATCTTGAATCACATTGTTAGAATAAAAAGCGTTGACATTGGATTGGAAATGGTTGTCGTGACTTCTTGACTTCCGGGACTTTTTCAAGTCGGTATCGTCTGCTGATGAGGTTTTCCTCATAGACAAATTTCCCATAAAATTGTGAAGCTCAAGATTTCGAATGTGGTTAGCATTCCTTAGTCCCTAAGAGAAATTCAACCATTTCTCGAAAGGCTTTACAAAACCAACATTGATTTCATGTTTGGACAATTTTACCCCATCATTTGAAAGTTCATTTAACAAAGTTTTGTACCGGTGTAAGTTTGAGATGAGTTTCGAGTCCTTAGCCTCAAGGTATTATACTCAAGTTTCGTGTCCATTATCCTGTTTTCCTTGGTATCGATGGACCTTCATGACTATGGACCAGTCTTCCTGTGTTTGCTTAGTCAGACTACGATTAATAACCGACCCATGGTATCATCTGTGAGACAAGATATGATGATACTCTTGAGTCTTTGGTCCTGGTTGACCACTCTTCTTTCATCCCGAGTCCATCGAGCTTGTGTTTAGGCAAACCTTCAATTTGTTTTTGGGACGAATGGACCTTCATTAATACATTTTATGTAGTAAGGTTCCATTCCGGTCAAATAGCAAAGCATTCGCTTCCATTTGTTGAATTTGCCAACTTCAAGTCGAGGGCATTAGTCGATAAGCTCCACCCTTTTGTCGACTAGTTGGGGTACATCAAAATCACCATTTAGGATCCTAATTTAAAACTTTTAGAGCGGCCTAAAACGAGTTTTATAATTAGCCTTGCTCGATACCACTTGTTGTTCCCCGCTCACTATCGTTTAAAACAGTTTAGAAATATAAAACAAGTTAATAGTGAACAATGACCGAAATTAACATAAGT
This sequence comes from Chrysanthemum lavandulifolium, assembly GCA_022545495.1. Lineage (NCBI taxonomy): Eukaryota > Viridiplantae > Streptophyta > Magnoliopsida > Asterales > Asteraceae > Chrysanthemum > Chrysanthemum lavandulifolium. The sequence continues at coordinate 138,042,877 of CM040241.1, read as the reverse complement.
AAAACACACTAGATAATTTTCAACATCATATTCTTGTTAGAAATGAATCAGAAGAATACGCTACCCAAGTACTTATGGAATAGCACTTGGGATTGAAATGACAAAGGTTGGTGACTCTCTCTAAGCTCAAAGCTAAGTCCGATCACAACTCTTAGAACCCACCGAGCTATCTCGTGGATAAAGTTAGATTGGAGGAGTGAAGAAGGCTCATGCGTGTGTGTGTGTTTTACAATTCACAAGCTTAATCTTTTCACTCCATCTCTTATGCTATTTATACATGTATGATATTTGACTCTTTCCTAAGTGACAACCGACATCATATGTAAGACAAAATATGATGTATTTTGTCTCACATAAAGACTATTCTAGGTAAGAGACAAGACTTCTTTCCTAAGTTCGATTGATGACAATGAGCCCGATCTTTTCTATTCTGTGGAAAGTTGACTTTGGTTGATAAGTACTTGCCTTATCCGATTCAAACTTATCCCGCCATGTCCCGCCTTTATTCGCCTTTACATCCTTCGCCTTCTACTTGGTTTGTCTTCGCAAGTAGTTGGAGAGAGTCTTAGGGATTCAGGTGAGTTATTGTCATCACCACCGAATCCATCATCTTCTTCTTGACCCGCCTTCACCCTTTAAGTTCCGCCCACCGAGTGGAGAGACTCTTTTCGCCTCACACCGAGTATCCGAAGATGACTCACGAGAGACTATGCACTCAAAGGACCGTTAGTGTTAATGGACCAAACACGGGCTATTTTCTATTCAAATCCTAGATCAAGGGGTTTGGGTATTTACTGTAACCAACAATAAGAGATATCCGGCCTAGTGAAAGTAAGCAACTGAAGAGCACCTGCAAGACTACGATACAAAGTCGGGTCAGAGACAACATCACCATCCGCTGCAAGATTTGGTATCTGTGTCAACAGGAGTCCGACACGGGTTACACGTGAGCATGTTTGCACGCTCAAGAACCTCAGTAGTATACTTCGATTGATAAAAAACATCCCTGAAGTATTACGCGTCACAGAAATGCCCAAAAAATAATTAAGAGGCCCAAGGTCAGTCATAGAAAACTCTGCATGAAGTGAGGAAATAACCTGCTGTAGTAGAGATGAAGAAGATGCAGTCAAAACTATGTCATCAACATATAATAATAAGTATGCATGATCCGTCCTCACCGAGGATAAAAGGGAAGAATCACACCGACTATGAATGAACCCAACACGAGCTGCATAAGTAGCAAACCACTGAAACCAGGATCGAGGAGCCTGTTGGATGCCATTTAACGATCTCTGTAAAAGACACACATGATCGGGTTTCGAGGATCCCAAATCCGTGAGGTCGATGCATATAAACAGTCTCGATAAATATCCATGCAAAAGCATTCTTGACATCAAGTCGGTGACAGATGTTGTCGAGAAATAGCCAGACTAAGAACTGTACAAATAGTAGCCGGTTTCACGACCGGACTGAAAGTCTCATCCACATCAATACCTGTAAGCTGAGTGTTGCCATTTGCTACAAGACGTGCCTTGTAACGATTAAGACTACCATATGCATAATGTTTATGCCGAAACAACCACATGGAACAAACAATGTTCGCATCCTGAGGTCGAGGCACAAGAATCTAAGTATTATTTTTAATTAAAGCATTATATTCGTCAATCATAGCACTATACCAATTCGGGTCCTTAAACGCATTGGTGTACGACTTAGGAAGCGGTGAAATGGTTGACACATTTAGGGTAAAACGTTGAGTAAAACGGTTAGTACCAACACGGAAGCGAGTGACCATAGGGTGAGTCGATACAGGGTTAGGATTATTGGTTGGGTTAGGGGCGATGTGGACAGGAGATACCGGTTGGGTCGAAGCTGATAGTGGGCTGGATGAAGGCGTGGACTGAGAAGAGGAGGGTGTAGGACTGGGTGAGGCAACATGGGGTAGGCCACGAGGTGTGGTGTCAAGCGGGGTAGGTACAATAGGCGTAAGGGAGGTAGGAGACTTTGTAAGGAGTTGTTGTTGAATGAGGTTGGGTGAGTTGTCTAAGAATGTGTAAGAGGGGGAGGTATTTGGAGTCATGGACTCGTAAGGAAAAACCGTCTCATCAAAAGTTACGTGACGAGAAAGTATGATTTTGTTAGTATTTAGGTCTAGACACCTATAACCGCGATGATTGGTTGGGTACCCAAGGAAAATGGACGGCGTGGCTCGTGGTTCAAGTTTATGATTGGTATGGATATGGATAGCAAAGACACCCAAAATACGGAGATCTATATAAGATGGTGGGTCTTATATAGGTGAGTGTGGGGAATCTCATTGTTGATGGCGGTGGATGGTAAATGTTTAAAAGGTAGGTGCCATGTATAGAGCTTCAACCCAAAAGTAGGTGGTAAGTGTGCTTGAAATAATAGGGTGCGTATGAGATTGTTAATGGTACGATCATTCGCTTCAGATTTGCCATTTTGTTGAGATGTTTTAGGACAAGAGAAACGAATGGTAATACCTTTTGAGACAAATAAGTTGTGTAGGGCATTGTTGTCAAACTCGCCCCCATTGTCACACTGCAAAGACTTAATGTCACAATTAAACTGGTTTTTAACAAAAGCACGGAAATTGATAAACTTAGACAAAGCATCAGACTTATTTCGTAAAGGATACACCCATAAATAATGCGTAAAGTGATCTAGAAACAAAACATAGTATTTAATACCCGTAATACTTGACAAAGGAGAGGTCCACAAATCGGAATGAATAATATCAAAAGGAGACTTAACAATTGTCTCAGAAAGCGAAAATGGAAGTCGCACGTGCTTGCCAAGCTGACAAGCATGACAAAGAATGGGAGACTTAGTCTTATTACATGAAATAAAATTATTAGAAACTAAAGTACGTAACACACCACTGCCAGGATGACCAAGACGTTGATGCCATGTATGCTGACTGACCAAAAAGGCTTGAGGGGTGGACGGGAATGTGACCGGATATAAGTCACCCGTGTTGTCACATCGGAGAAGAATTTGACGGGTCCAGAAATCCTTCACAGAAAAACCAAACTCATCAAATTTGTGGAAAACTAGAAGGGGAGGTTGAATAGTTTTACCAATTAAAAACTTCCTTTTAAATATTTAGATCGACTTACGTCAATCTATTTGATTGTTTATGTTGGACGTTGATAGATAGATATATAAACGTGTAATGAAAGATAAAGAGTAAGAAGCACATCACCACGACACAAGTATTTATAGTGGTTCGCCACAAGGACACCTTCCTTGCCCTACTCCACCCCCGAGTCACCTACTCGAGAGTTCGTAAACACTACACCAACTCCTTATGGCGGATAAGCCTTCACAACGCCACTTAACCTTTTTCCAGACAAAGCTAAATACCGAGTTCTTTCACACCAAGGCGAACCACACCTAACACAACGTCGCCTACCCTTTATACGGTGCTAGGCTAACCACCGAGTTCTTTCACACCTTAGGAGAACTAATCCTATCACAACGTCGCCTACCCTTTATTAGGTACTAGGCTAAGTACCTAGTTCTTTCACACCTTAGGTGAACTACACCTTTACGACACAACACCTATTCTCAAGGAGATCTAATCCTTGTTACAATACCATCAAGGATATCACCATCCTTGTAAATAAACAAATACTTATATGTATAACAATGCACCTCATCGATTATACAACCTAAGCATTTTTCCCAAATGCTACTTGATTTGATTCTTTGGCATCCTTCACTAATGCCTTTGACACAACGCTTGGCATCCTTCACTAATGCCTTTAACACAACGCTTGGCATCCTTCACTAATGCCTTCGTCTTGACACCTTTAGCATTCTTCACTAATGCCTTGACACGAATGATGAGCATCTTCACTAATGCTTGCATCTTTACTTTTTCGCATTCTTCACTAATGCCTTCAACCCAACGCCTATGGAGAAAGGTATATCTATCAACAAGAGAACCTTCGTTGTCTTGATGATGACGAAGCATGGCAACTCATGGACTTGAGCTTGCACGCCTTCAAGAAGTGGTGATCTTTCCTTAAGAGGAACCTAGAAGATCACACAAAACAAAAGACAAACTACATAGATCACTTAGATCCGAGGTTAGAGGTTAGAATACTTTGGGAAGTTTATATGAAAAGCACACCTAGAGAGGAAGAAATGGCTCTCTATTTATAGAGAAAATTTCTTCTGCTTCCCCGGATCCCTACCACAAGGGATCCGCTAGCACAAAGCTAGGGATCCGTGGTCCGCCTCCTCTTTGCCCATGGGTATTTTTGGTTAAGGGTCATGGGTCATGGGTTATGGGTTGATCCATGGTTTTCTTTCTAGATACAATGTACTTGGTTAAGTGGTATATATAAACCATGGGTTATGGGTCAAAACCATTTGCTAGTATTTACCCTTTTTGTATATACTTGTATTTACCCAATTTAGCATACACTTAGTTTTTACCCATTTTAGTATACTTAGTTTAAGTATATGTTTAACCCAATATGTAAACACTAGTTGTTGTACATATGTATCTAAATCATAAAATCACTTATACTTGTTTTAGTGTTTTATGTGAAAGCGTAAGTGTGTTTAGAAAACTATTAACTCAAACTATTTACGCATATTTTATTTGTTTCGTTAAAATGATTTTATATTTGTTATCGACAAAACATTAGATGTTAGGAATTAGAAATTCCGTGTATTAAAGAGTCGGTCACCTCAAGTATATGTAATCGTTAGAAAGCTCGTAGTCGTAGTTCTTTTAAGTTAAGTAGTATTTAGTTAAGTAACACCGTGGAGGACGGACGGTCTTTACCCATCGATGCCCGATCCATGCCCGATGTGTGGCGATTTATGTAAGATTATAAATACTCTACCTCCCAAGGTAGAGAGTAGAGAGTGGAGCTCATAATAATATCTTTCACTTTCTCTCACTAAGTTCCCTAAACCTCTAACTTTCTCTCTAGAATTCCATTTATACGCCACTTTGTGTTATGGTTTGATGTGTATGTGAAAACTAATATCCAACAATTGGTATCAAGAGCCATGGTTAGATCATATCTTGCACATCTTTGGATTTCTAGTGGTTTTAGGTGGTTTTGAGTTTGAAAAGTTTAGTGGTTTTGCATCATTTGGTTGATTTCTTGTGTTAAAGTTTGGATTTTGTTAGTACTTTTATGTTTAGAATCATCACAAGTGTTTAGGTTTTCATTTGGTAAGCTTGAATCATCTTGGTTGGGTTGTTTTGGATTGAAAAGTGATGTTTATGTTGTTTTTCTTGCTAGCGACTTGACATACGGATTTGTTTCTTCGTAGCGACTTGCTTTACAATTTTGTAGCGAGTTACGCTTTGGAGCTAGCGACTTAGGCCTAGCGACTTACAAGACAAGTAGTGGACTCTCCACCACGGTAGCGACTTGGTGGTAGCGACTTGGTCCAGAGCGAGTTGCTATTTAGCGACTTGAATCTTTAGCGACTTGAGTAGCTTAATTGTCGCCAAAATTTTGCTAGCGACTTGAGGCTTAGCGAGTTACTACTTAGCGACTTGCATTTATTTAGCGACTTGGGACTTTAGCGACTTGGTGGTATAGCTAATTAGTTGTTAGCGACTTGGTTCAAGAATTCAGAGCGACTTGGTTGATTTTTCCACAAAACTTCAAACGGCCATAACTTTTGAACCAGAATCGCTTTCAGCGTTTCTACCCATCAAAACGACCGTGAGAACGAGGAGAATGGCACGAATGAACTATTCGGTCAATCTTCGAGGTCTAAACCGCTCCAACAGAAGTTATTGAGGTTTTAAGTTTTAGACCTAAATTTCTCGTGAAAACGGCATAAACCAATCCGAATCACAACCAAACAACATCTCTCGCTAATCCTACATACAATCATATGTCCTAACACACAATTGTCTATCATTCCATTCGTCATTGCTTAACGGTTTAGTCTTGATTTTAGTAAAACCCGCGAAGATTCTATTTCTGGTTTAAATCATAGACTTGTAAAATCCCGCATTCTACCACATCATGTCTTACTCTATCGACCCAAAGTGATTTCGTAAGTGCTTAAATTGTATGATGTGTGGATAATAATGATAATGGATGCTACATCGAACGATTAAAGATGTTTGAATTAAACAACGAGGATGTGAGATCTTCATGTTCGAGTACAATGAGAATGAATTGCACCGCCATGTAATGCCATGCAAATGGAATGCAAGATTGAGCCCTATCAACTACTTCATCCGCACCTCATACAGCTTGTTATCCATAGTCGGGATCGAACATGTAGTGCTCTTTTCCGCCAGACTTACCTACATTGACAAGAAGCTTGTCGTTGAACTTAGAGCATTTAAAGTCGCAACTTACCAATGAAGAAGTTCAAAAGATGGTTCCAAAGCAGCTCTTCAAGTAATCTACAAACAATTTCACCATTCATCGCTGGGGAATATTCATAGACACGATCAACACTTGACCGAATTTCCTTCAAAAACATACCGGAATGGAAATTGTGAATTATTGAGACATTTATCCAACTCATGGATAATGTGAAAAGTACATTGAGGAAACCGCACAAAAGGATGAAAAGTGAATGAGTGTCGTGCGGTTGAGAGATTGTTGTGATAAGTTGGGTAATGTATCCGTGGAAGAATCGGTGTTGCCGAATGCGTAATGTTAGAGAAAACAAATAATGATGAGTCGGACAATGCTAAAATAGAATCTTCATGCTCATGTTCACAAGAGAGAGAGGTGCACCAACACAACCCGCAAGCTAATGCAAAGGAACGCCCATGGAAGCTTCGGATGTACCTAAGATAGAGATGCACCGCCACAACCTCGTGCACGTTAATGCAGAGGAAAGTTGCATGAAAGTTTCGCAGACTAGGTATGCATCTTCTTCTCAAAATGATGATTATGAATTGCATGAGTACACCGTGATTTGTGCTCGATGATTCCTTGACCACCGAACTCAATACCTATAAGGATCAAGTTGCCATATACGAACAACGTGCTAAGTTTGAACTTACCACCGTGAGGTGAGATGGATATCCAAATGCGCACAATTATTAGAAAAGTAATTTTAGAGAAGAAGTATTAAAACAAGAGTTAAACTCCTTACAAGAAAAGCTTTCCAAAACCGCTAAGCAAAACACGAACTTCAAGAAAATGTTAAAATGCTTAAGCAAGAATTCAAGGCTAAGGAATCAAAACTTTTGAATGATTTTTCCAATCTAAAACTTTGAAAACAAGCTTGAAAATAAGTTGTACGCATAAGGAATACCATTCAAACCGCTCACATGATCACTAAGCATCGAGTCTTAAGCGATAAGCATAGCATTCCCTTGTTGAGGAACCAAATCCAGAGGTAATTAAAAGGCTAGAAATGCTCATAAGGTGCTTTATGATGGTAATGAAATCCTTAAGCCTAGGCGTAAACCTAGTTGCGTTGAGTGCACCGAGGAAGATAAGAGATCCGATGAAGTCACTAGGAGAAAATGAATAAGAAGTTAGAAGATCCCGAGTGTAAAAAGAATAACATAACGATTAAACCCCATAATTACACTAAAGAAAATTGGATCTCCTTGAACAAGTTTAAGCCTCGACTTATTAACCCCCGAACAAGTGTTCGGAAAAGGATTTAGATAAGCAAAAGCGAGAATCTTGTTGTAACGAACCCTCCCTTAGGAAAATGCCTAGAGCGACTGTGTATCCTCCGAATACACCAATGCATCTTGTTCCTAGAACAATTGCCACTAAAAGCAAGACCTTAATTAGTCAATATGTTATCTTTCAACTATTTGTTGATTTTGAGAAAACTTGCAAGAAAAGGATCACACCCACCGGTATTATCAAGGAGAAAGGGTTTTGAGCAAACTAAAGAATGTTATTTAATCAAGTCATGCCTTTCTTTAAACAACTAAAAGATCATTTTGAGAGTCTTAAAAAGGAATGAATTCGATATTAAAGAAATGGAAAAGGAATTTGATGCAATGATTGTTGAGGTTAGTGATTATGAGAGAGAATTAAAATATAATGAGATTGAGAGGAAGAACTTGCATACACCGAATGAGAATCGATTTCAATGTATTGCTCAAGATGTGTTTTTCATCGCTACAAATTGTTCCATTAATGCTTCTCAATTTCATGAATTATCTGTTGCTCGAAAGTCTCCCATGATCGTGTCATTGAGCTTGAAACAACAAATTCAAAATTGCATGAGAAAATAGAACAGATGATCATGATAACTTGGTCAAACATTATTCTAAATTAGAAGTTGAACATCTTGCTTTGCAATTAAAACATCAACATCTCAAAGAAAATGTTAAAACCTCAAATATCAAGACATCCTCTCGATGCTCCCGAGTTTGATGCGCTTTTGAAATTAGCAAACGTGATGAACAAATTCGAGCTCATTGCCACACGATCAAAAGATTGAAAGCCCAAATTTCACAACCGAAAGGTGAAAAGAAGGATGTGATGGTTCCCATATGCCTCCACCTTTAGATTCTCGAATTTCCAACTTCAAAACATAATTGATAACTTGCAAAAGGAAAATGATTGTTTTAAAGTCGAAATTTCAAAGGTTAATGATCAAAACAAAGAGTTATGTGATTCATTTAAAGTTAATCATGATAAACAAATTGAAAAGATAACTTTACTTAACGATATTGAGAATCAAGCGTGAGGTGAAAGGAAAGTTGCCAATCCCCAATTGCAAATACTGCTCCTAAGGTTTCGATTGTGATAAATATGCTATCGATATGTTATATATTCCTCCGCCCATTAGGAATAATGAACTTGCACATAAAGCATACCTCTCATACCTTAAGGAAAGTTTGAAGGGTCTCCGTGAGATTGTTGAAGATGAAAGATTAGAAAACCTTTGATAGTACTATAGCCTATGCCCGCATGGATGCCAAACGATCTCGTGAACTCTTAGAGTATGTAATTGTCACAAGTCCGAAATCTAACAATAGGCTAGATAGAATAGTTGTGCCTTGTTCTATGCCTAAAGCCAAGCATGTGACCCTTGATATGCCTTGTTCCATGTCGAAATTCAAGCAAGCAACCTTGATGTGCCTCCTAGAATTTCGTGATCCCAAAGACTTCTAGACCAGAATGCGTAAAGTAGTGAAGCCATGTAATGTTCCCATCGTTATTTCTACAGATGTTAAGATTGACACTAAAGTTAGCGGTCAAAACCTAGAAGCAATGCAAAGAAGGATAGGATTACGCAAACTAAAAGTGATCATGATAAGGAAGTAAAAGAACACCATAGGGACAAGAAGTTTGATTTGAACAAAAGAATCGTGTTAGTTCTAGTATTAGCTCTAAGCTTATCAAATTAATTCGAGGCCTTATGTCGTCTCGCAAAACATGTAAAAATGTTTATTTTCCGTAATCATGATAAATGTGATGTGTTATTTCGAGATCTAAGAATCATACCCCGCTTAAGAAAGTTTGGAAAGCAAACACAGACAAACTCGAAACCTACAGGAAGGTTTTACCAATGTAGGATTTCAAAGGAAGCCAACAGTCGAATGTTCACGAATGGCAAACCTTGCTCTTTAACTAGATCCACTATGCCGAGAATAGTGCTCGTTAAGGTTTGGAAGCCAACCGGTAGAATAATCCCATTAAGCACAAAATGTCATTTGACTAAGTCCGATGCCTCTACTAGTTCAGCTCCTAGGATAATGCCATTGCATCTAGGGTTTCACGATTCAAAGACTGCTTGTGCTAACCAAAAGGAACCCATCAAGACGTGGGATCCAATGTTTCCAATTCTCGTCTTTCGTTGTCCAAAGTGTGTCGTATAAATCGTCCCTTGGTATTTGGATTCGGCGGCTCTAAACATATGACCGGGCTCTTAACAATGACGTCTGCTCAAATCGCTCAGCCTCGACTTCATCATTATGGTGTCTCGCAGATAACACTTCAGCCCTGCTCTTCATAGAAAAGAAAAGTGTACGCTCTTCTGTGCGCTTTATCTTCAACTAAAGAGAAATTCTCTCATGAATGGCCATACTCATCTACATTCTTCATCAACAAGCTTCATGTTTTTCCACGCTCATTCAATCATCAAGTGGATCTACGTTCATTGGTGTATACTCTTATTCTCTTGTTAAATCAAAAATGGCAACTTCGGATGCAATTTTTGAGGGGGAGAAGAGTGAATATACTACATGATGATGGATGTTTGAATAATGGTTATACGACTTAATTTTTGATGATGATGAGTGTATATTCTTTTGATGAAGAGTGAATATACTAAGGATAACTGGGATTCATTGTTTTGATTTTTGATGACTCTCCTCCAACGCCTAATGCTTCACTTACTAAGGATAAATGGGAATCAATGTTTGGGATTCATTGTTTTCAAAGATATGTTTGATGAGTACTTTCAACCTTCGACGAATGTTGATCATCCAAATCAAGCTCATGCTCCGGTTTCTATTGACTCAACTGGTTCACCATCTAAGAAGTACTTGGAATTCTCAAGAAACCTTATCTCCGTTATTTCACAAGGCGCTTATAATGACTATCATGATATTGTAAGTTGCACTATTGAATAATGATCCGCTTTGGTATTCCCGTGCCAAATCTTCACGGATTGTTGTTCATGGATAATGATCCGCTCTTTGGTATTCCTTTGCCAAATCTTTACGGATTATTGTTCCTCTCATTGTGCACGCTATAAATCAACCACATGAACATTAAGGAAAATGACTACCTCATTCGTCAAGACATTTGTGGTGAATCTTCCGATCGCCTCTACATGTATACCTTTAGGAAGAATGCATTAATGTCGAGAAATCATTTGTTCCGGTTCATTCAGTGGATCGACGACATCCGGTTGTACGCTTATTCACGTGTTGGGCATTTGACACAAGTCGATTACTTTGAGTTAATCAATTATCACTTATTTGAGATTGAAGTTAAATTTCAAAGGCGTGTTCTTATTTGATAACTTGCTCGGGTCTAAGAATTTTAAGTTGAAGACTTGGTTTATCTAGTTACCACCGTCGGGATGGATGGTTGAAGATCCGTTAACTATCACTTTAAGGAGTTACGTAGTTTTACTCAAGGACACACTAATATGACGTTGTGGATAATCGCAAGAGGTGTTAAAGTCTCATACTTTGGTTGAGTATTGAGTACTTAGAGATTTGCTTGAAGCATAAATTTTATTAATCGTTCTTCCAACATTAGTGCAAGCTTAAGATGCAAATGCAGGAATTCTTCTTCGCTTCAAGTTTGGTATATCGTTTTCTTCATCAAGTGGTCACTTCAAATTGTCTACATATGGGTTGATAAAGATAGTCGAGAGAGTTTCTATCGCAGTGGTCCTATGGCTCTCGGACAATCCAGCCAGACCCTCACTTCAAAACAATCCCATTGGTTCATCCCTTGTACCAAATCCTCTCCAAAACTCCATATGTACCTCCATCAAGATGATTTAAGGAAATTGTTCGATCCAATGTTTGATGAACACTATGAAACAAATGTCGATGAAATGTCAAATCCATCAACAGAGGTCGCTCCTATCCTCGTGAATGAAGTCAATCCTTCGCCTCAATCTCATTAAGTCAAGAAGCACCGTCCGATCACTCGCCTCATCAACAAATCATCAATCTTCGATTGTACATCATGGAACTGTGTCCGCATCAATGATGAAGTTAATCCCTTTGCTACCCTCAAGATGCTCCATTTGAAAACATATTTGCTCTCGAATCATCATCGAACCATCTTCTTCAGAGACATCGACTCGCTACTTCGCCCCTCAACAACTACCACATGAACACCTCGTAAAATGGACTCACGATCATCCATTAGACAACATCATTGGAAATCCTCTCGTCCAAAGATCCACATGGAAACAACTTGCAACCGATGCCTTATGGTGCTTCTTCAACTCCGTACTATCTAAGATCGAACCAAAAGATGTTAAACCGCCATGAATGAAGATAATCGGTTCAATGCCATGCAAGATGAAATTCATGAGTTTGATCGACTTGATGTATGGGAGTTAGTACCGCCCAGATCGTGCTATGATTATTGCTCTTAAATGGATCTTCAAAGTGAAACTTGATGAGCATGGTGATGTGTTGAAGAACAAGGCTCGATTAGTTGCTAAAGGATACCGCCAAGAGGAGGGTATTGACTTTGAAGAATCTTTTGCTCCAGCTTGCTCGAATCGAGGCAATCGTAATCTTTGGCTAATGTCGCTAGTAAGAACATGGTAGTCTATCGATGGATGTAAAGACGGCATTTCGAACGGAGATCTTAAAGAAGTCGCTCACGCCGCCCAACCCAAGGATTTGTGAATCAAGAGCATCCTACTCACGCTTATCATTTGAAGAAGGCTCTTTACGGTTTAAAGCAAGCTCCAAGGGCATGGTATGATACATCGTCAAAGTTTCTTCTATCAACCGGATTTAGCAAAGGAGCAGCTTGATCCTACATTGTTCACCGTGAAGTCGTGCAAACATTTAATTCATGTTCAAATTTATGTTGATGATATTATTTTTGCCTCGATGCACCCAATGGAATGTGATCGTTTTCAAATGAAATGAGTTCAAAATTTCAAATGTCAATGATGGGACAAATGTCATTTTTCTTGGGATTACAAATTTCACAAAGTCCCGAGGCATTTTCATAAATCAATCTAAATATGCAAATGAGATCTTAAAGAAATTTGGATTTGATTCAAGTGACCCGCTGACACCCCCATGATTGATCGAACCAAACTAGATGAGGACCACTCGTGGATCATGATTGACCAAACGAAATATCGTAGTATGATTGGATCCCCGATGTACCTCAACGCTAGTAGACCGTACATCTTGTTCATTGCTTGCATGTGTGCTAGATACCGTGCTAAGCCTACTAAAAGCACCTTGAAGCGCTTAAACGGGTCTTTCGGTATTCCAAGGAACCATCAATATGGGTCTTTGGCACCAAGGACACCGGTATGTCACTAACGGCCTATGCGATGCCGATCATGCAGTTGTCAAGATACACGTCAAGCACATCCGAGGTGCTCGCTTTTGGGTGATAAGCTTGTGAGTCGGTCTTCAAAGAAGCAAATGAGTACTTCTATTTCTCTACAGAGGTTGAATACATAGCCATGTCATCTTGTTGTGCTCAAATCTTATGGATGAGATCTCAATTATCCGACTATGGCTTTGAATTCAACAAAATCCTCTGCATCGTGATAATAAAAGTGCTATTGCTCTCTCATGCAACAACGTTCAACACTCAAGAGCAAAGCATATCGACATTCGACATCATTTCATCGGGAACAAGTGGAAAAGGTGTGGTGGAACTCTATTTTGTGAGGTCCGAATATCGCTAGCGACATCTTCACCAAAGCTCTTCCAAGAGAACGCTTTGAGTTTATTCTTCCACGACTTGGCTTGAAAAGCCTTCAACCGAACACTCAAACGCCTTCGTGAGGAAGACGAGGAGTAAAGGTCTATCTTCATCTATCTCTTGTATATATTTATTCGAAAAACAAAATACAAAATTATAAAACCTCAAAAATCAAATAGAAAATTATAAAACTTTCAAAATCCATAAAATTTGAAAAAAAAAAAAAAATCTTCAAAAATATTGTCAATTTGTCATGTTTTTCTCGATTCGATAATATCTACGGTTTGATGTTGTCATTCAAAGAATGACACGGACTTTAGATGTTGTTCGAATTCTTAAAAAAAAAAAAAAAAAAAAAAAAAAAAAAAAATCAAAAAAATTTTTGGGAGAAAGAGAAACAATGGTTTATTGTCATTTTCGTGCAATAACCCGTTTTAAAAGAAAGAACAGAGCCATGTTTTACCATGTTTTCAAATTCCATGCTCGATTCTATAAACATTTATCTCATTGAAAACTAAATGCTTTGAAAAATAACTCGGTCTCTATTTTTGATAATCATCGACTTATTTGTCAAAATCTCTATCTCTCAATCAACAACCTATGTCATTGATTGAGGGGAGAATGATTTCAATTAAATTAAAAAGTTATTTGGCATTAAATTGTTTTCAAAAGATATACATGCATGTTTTATCAATGGAGTTTAAAGTCTTAAAATCCGATCCTTATCGCTTAAAACGCTTTCATAATCAAGTCACAATTCTCCTTAAAAGCTTTCAAAATCAATTTAATCTATAAGAGATCACAAATCTCAAATGATTTGATAATTGTGATCGGGGAGAATGTGTGATTTAAATTGGATTTAAACCGATAATTCGGTAAATGGTTTTATAAGGATGTACATGCTATCCTTCCCACATGTGACAAACGATTTCAAATTTTCCATGCACATGTTGAGGGGAGCATCTATCTTAAACCTATGATTTGAAATGTGATCAACTTATCTCATGTGCAAGTTCCTCTAGTATGTGCAAAACTCTTTTCAAACCTCGAGGCACATATTGAGGGGAGCAAATTTATGGAAACCTCATCCTTCCCGAAATGCTATATCTACTTGATTTGATGTGGGAAGTGATGTTGATATCTTTAGAAAATGGTAATCAAAGAAGTTAATTCTTTCTCTTGCCTCCGTGTGCAAAACATTTTCAAATACTTGATGCACATGTTGAGGGGAGTTCTCGTTTAAAATATCAAAACAATTCAGTACAAAATGCTTTGATAATATATCACAAGTATCCGAATTGATTTTCAAATGGTTTTCAATTGGTTCCAATGGCGATGAACAATACCAAATAGACCGACCAACTTTACTTTATGTACGGTGATATAAGGATGATAAGGTTAGGTATGTGTTCCCATGATCCGCCGTAACCGGAGGGATCTACCAGGACAATCCACTAGTTAGTGTAGAAGTCCTTAGGTATGATGATAAAAGGAGAAAATGAGATATGGGAAGAGTGCGGACTAAGACCGAGCTAGTATCGAATAAACCCAACAAGGTTCTAGCTATGAAGTCTCGTAAGCAATCAAGGGGTTGAAGAATTAAAAGAATTGAATGAGGAAAGGGTGAAAACAAATAGCCTCCATTTATTCAACCTTAGGCGTAAACCGGTTCAATTCATATGCTACCGATGGTAACATCGGTATTGAAGACAAGACGTCATGGACCCAAAGGACGACCGCACTTCAACTTTCCAAACCACTCAAGTTCCTCTTAAAAGGACTTGTTTCATTCTCACGGGAACCGACATTATCTATCGACTTTTCTTAGAGATGGTTGATATTGAAGAAGGAGACCTCTCCCTAGTCTCCCAAGACAGATCCAAATATGCACAAATTGAGTCTAGAGCCACGAGATCATCAATAAATCTCATTAGGACACTTTCAATGAAGACTCTGCTTCACACAATGTGGAAAGAGAGATTATATCTTGAGTCCCACGATTATCCTTGTGGTATTGCCGTAACATCCGAGTGATGTGTATACATATTCACAATGAAGATGGAAAGCCTTCGAGCCAACATCAAACAAGCTCCCGGTAGGTGGCATGTGAGATCTATTATATGGATCAACCATGTGACAACCGAATGAAACAATGGGGCGATTCAATCTCTTGAATCAATCCTCGTTCAGTTATGGATTGACGGATACCTTTGAAAACCGGTCTTTGTGCTTAAAAACTCTTTTCTTTAGCACATCGACTGTACTCATTTTTCAAACCAAAAGGTGTTTTTATGATTGATAATTGATTTTCAATAAAACCTTCGTTGTATTGCAAAACAATTTCTATTGAGCAATACACGATTGTTTTTCAAATCTCTTTTCATCAATCGCTGGACTTAAAATTACCGTTCACTCACTCCGTGTTGTCTTCTTTGAGATGTTCCGTTTGAGAACAACTAGAGCAACCGCGAAACCTCGTCAAGGAAATTCTTCGAATTATACCGATCACAGCAAGACATGTATCGATCAACGGGAACCCGGGCCGTGGTACTCAATTCAACGAAGTGATCAAAGACACTTTCGTGCGATTTATTGCTAATCGTTGTATGCGTGTACACCCGACGCTTGCAAATGATCGTAATGAAGCGGTCAATCCATAGCCGCATGCTCACTTAACACATTCATCTCAAAAGAAATCATGATTAGTGCATCAATGACTCGATATTTTCACTCCATGCTTCGCCACGCCGCCAATATCATGATTCAACAAAAGCTTCCGCCACTCGATGAGAAGATATCATGATCCGTAATGTGAGCATGTCGGTCCTAAAGTCACAACATCACATAATACCAACACCACAAAGGATGTCTTAGAGATTTTTGATAGTCGATGATCTCAAAAGATGGCTCAAAATTATTATCACGTGGATCAAGAAAGACCTCCACTTGGAGTAACCAAACATGCAATGTGAAGAATCAATGACTACGAGCTTAGGAGCAAAGGACTACATCAAGAATGCAAGATCAATTGTTAATGTAATATCTATTTGTATTCAATGTAATTTTGGTACATGATTGAGGTGACCTCCTTGGGAGATTGTTAGGAATTAGAAATTCCGTGTATTAAAGAGTCGGTCACCTCAAGTATATGTAATCGTTAGAAAGCTCGTAGTCGTAGTTCTTTAAGTTAAGTAGTATTTAGTTAAGTAACACCGTGGAGGACGGACGGTCTTTACCCATCAGATGCCCGATCCACGCCCGATGTGTGGCGATTTATGTAAGACTATAAATACTCTCTACCTCCCAAGGTAGAGAGTTGGAGCTCATAATAATATCTTTCACTTTCTCTCACTAAGTTCCCTAAACCTCTAACTTTCTCTCTAGAATTCCATTTATACGCCACTTTGTGTTATGGTTTGATGTGTATGTGAAAACTAATATCCAACAATGGATGAAATTTCATGAATCATTTGGCCCTTTCTTTGGATGATCCTATGTTTGAGGAGTTATTGCTAAGAGCTTTAGTCATGGTGATGAAGGTGCTAATGTGAGCTTCTAATTTTCTGACTTTTGAATGCTAATTGAGGATGGTGCCCTAATCCTAAGATTGTTTAGTTTATAAAGAATAATTTGAATTTGGGAATTAAATTCTTGACCACTTAGAAGACTAAGCATGCTCTTGAGGTTTTGATCAGCTCTAGGTGAACAATTAATGTATGCTAAGAGTGGTTAGAGAACCAAAAGGTGACATGAGTTTGAATATAGAAGTCGATTTATGTTCTCAGATCACGGATCCAGCCGGATCCTTCTCGAGGGATCCGTCTCGTTAAAGACCGTGGATCCGGATATCGATGTGTTCTAGGTAAAATCATTATGCTTTTGTAAGGTTAGTTATTAATGGATTTCTAGAGTTTAACTTAGTTTTGAAGTCTTTAGTCGTTGGATATCTCAAACCTTGACCTTAACAAGTAATGGTGTTTAATGATGATTTTGGCCAAGAAAATTTGACATTAGGTAGTCTAACTATATTTTGACCTTAATTTTGATTAAAAGGTGATTGAGATTAATTTGCTAAAAGTGAAAGATATACCTAACTAAGAGCTATCAAGAGTGATAGATAATGTGTGAGTGTTAGAGCGGAATTATGGTGAGTTTTGACTAGTGGAAAGAAAATCAAAATATTTCAAGGATGTATCCTAGATAGATCTTGGATGAGAGTGAGATCTTCAACTATTCGAGAAAACTTAGTTGGCTCTAGTATCTTATGTTTGACTAGTTGAGATGATCTAATGGAATGTTTTGATGTACTCAAATCAGATTGTATATCGATACCACGGATCCCACGGTTCCCTTCGGGAGGATCCGTCTCGCACAAATGCCGGGATCCACCTACCGCAGATCGTAGGCTTCAAAGAAATGTGCAATTTTGCACTTAGTAATGCTTCTCCTAGTTGTTTCTATGGGAACTAAATGCAAGAACACAACTAATATAATTAATAATCAAAGTAGGAAGAACTAAAATTACTAAATGAGTGACGACGACCACTCCAAGAGGTCGTAAAATCTCATTTTCCAAACACCCAAGTTAGGATGTTTAGTGCCAATGTATGGCAATACCTACATACTACAAGTAGTTTAAAGTGTTTACAAACCATTGTTTGAGATTGTTTAACACACACTAGATTCCTAAGGTCTTACCTTTCTTTTCCTCCTTCACTTCTTCACCCGTCCTCCACTTTTATCGAACTATCTTCACTTCTTCTTCCTCAAGAAATTGGCGAAGCATTTGAAGACTCCTTGGTTTGTTGCCATTCGGTGATTCATTAGGATGTTTGGCAATTGGTTAATGTAGTCCAAGGGGTCAAGATCGATATTATCAAGTGGGTTGTTACTACCCTTCACCTCCACCTTCTCCTTGCCTTTCCCTTTCGTCCGAGGAACCGTGCAAGGGTGTGGCCTCTGCCTTCCACCATAAACCTTGTTGTTCTACCCTCGTTAATGGTACCATAACCTTATTGCGAAGCTATGATCCAAGGATTGTGGAGAGGATCTAATGCAAAGATGAATTTTATGAGACGGGTTAGAAGCATTGCATATGGAAGCACCATCTTGTCCATGCTTCTTACACTTGCCATTCTTTTGATCATGTAGTAGGCAATGTTGAAGCGGGTCTCACCACAAGACAATAGATCATGAAGCTTAGACATGCTAGGGTGATCCTTGTTTCCCACTAGACACACCACATTCTCCCTTATCACATTTTCCCATTTTCTATATAATGCAAACATCTCCGAAGCTCCATTTGAAAAGGATCCCTATAGATCACTTTCGACTTTCTAGTTACCCTGAAGGAGAAGCTCTTGGCATAAACACGGTGTCCCTTACCGTGGTTGCTTCCGGATTATTGTGTGATAAATGTCGTGATGATCAACCATAGAGTGTAGCTCCCGCAACCACCATTCATTTGAATACATACAAACACCATCGGATGGAACCCCTATTATTCTTCCAAACTCCTCAAGGAAAGAGTGTACTCATGTCCATTTATGGTGAATTCAATTGAGATGGATCCATCATCATTTCTAATTATACCCATAGTCTTGTAGAACTCAAGCATAAAGACGGGCAAATTTGCTCGCTTATATCCAATAAACAATCAAACCCAATAGTTTCAAATACTTCCCTTATGTCGGTATTTGCAAGGAATGATGGATCAACCACTCTACCTTCATGAAAGAGTCTCCTTTCAAGCAACTTAAAGACTTTCCTATCGTCCGAACTTAAGCCATTTTTCCTATGATACATGGGTATGTAGTGGGCAGTGTCTTGGTAATCTTGTTGCTTGTTGCTAGGCATGATGTTCCTAAACAATGTAACCATAATGTGGTGTTAATGGTGAATAGTAACCTAGAGGGTTTCATCACAATTTTGCTCTCATCATCTTTGTTGGGTTCAAGAAATGTGTTTAATTTGTATTAACAATGTTAAATCTTTGATTTTAGATTATCTTAGAAA
Organism: Chrysanthemum lavandulifolium; assembly: GCA_022545495.1. Lineage (NCBI taxonomy): Eukaryota > Viridiplantae > Streptophyta > Magnoliopsida > Asterales > Asteraceae > Chrysanthemum > Chrysanthemum lavandulifolium. The sequence continues at coordinate 138,023,480 of CM040241.1, read as the reverse complement.
ACAATGTGATTGAAAAATTATGAAAAACCCATTTGAACCCAACTCTTAAAGATGAAGTAATTGTAATTCTAAGAATCAAGGAATTAGATTAACAATGTAGTGAAGATTAAACTTACACAAGTGATTGTTAGGCTAGAGAAAATGATCAATTAGCTCCTATGAACAAAGAATCGAGTCTTTGTTCGTGAGTCCGTGAAATGAGTAATGGTGGAACATCCACAAAGTGATCATTTTTAGATTATACTGCTCTTCGCTGCACGGATCCCGCGGATCCTCTCATTTGGGATCCGTATAGTATAAACTTAGGATCCGCATGACAAGAAAAGTCACCAAGAAATTCCTTGATAACTTTGGTTTGAGAGTTCTAAGATACCTAGTGTTTTGGTGTTAATGTTCTAAAACTTGTGGTTTGGGGTTTTGATGATTTAATGCTATTCCTTTTAGACAAGGTTCCTTCTTAAGAATTAGTCGTAATTTTGGAAGTTTTTCAAACATTATAATAAAATCCCATTTTATTATAACATAAGGAGTTTCACATGGATATTTATTGATATGCATGAGATGTCAATAAATCTTTGTGATGAATAATGATTGATGTTATCATATAACTAGATATTATTATGGGTTGGTAATAAAGTAAAAAAAACGGAGAGCACTAAATAGAAAATAACTATAAAGGAATAATTACTAGAAACATTACTACTAAGTCATGCAATCAAGATACTAATAATAACAAATAAAGGTAAGTAATTAGAGATCATACTTTGCCAAATATTCTTTTAAAGAAAAGAAATATTTAGATGTTTCTTGAATCTCCATTAATGTTGTAAGGATACTTAAACATTCTTTTGCTAGAAGAACTATTTAGATGAATTCTTCATGATCATCTTGGTAGTTCCAAATCCAAGTATGGATAATGCTTAAAAAATGTTAGAGCATTCTATCATTGTCCAACAATAAGCAAAATGATGATTTTTAAAATATGACAAAATAATCCTTCTTTGTAGTTTTCAAACATACATGGATCGTATCAAGTTTTAAAGTACAACATACTCTAAGAAACTTGGTAACTAAGCTCGATGCCAATTGTGGAAAACTAGAAGGGGGTTGAATAGTTTTACCAATTAAAAACTTCCTTTTAAATATTTAGATCGACTTATGTCAATCTATTTGATTGTTTATGTTGGACGTTGATAGATAGATATATAAACGTGTAATGAAAGATAAAGAGTAAGCACATCACCACGACACAAGTATTTATAGTGGTTCGGATACAAGGACACCTTCCTTGCCCTACTCCACTCTCCGAGTCACCTACCGAGAGTTCGTGAACACTACACCAACTCCTTATGGCGGAGAAGCCTTCACAACGCCGCTTAACCTTTTTCCGGTACAAAGCTAAATACCGAGTTCTTTCACACCAAGGCGAACCACACCTAACACAACGTCGCCTACCCTTTATACGGTGCTAGGCTAACCACCAGTTCTTTCACACCTTAGAGAACTAATCCTATCACAACGCCGCCTACCCTTTATTAGGTACTAGGCTAAGTACCTAGTTCTTTCACACCTTAGGTGAACTACACCTTCACGACACAACACCTATTCTCAAGGAGATCTACCTTGTTACAACACCATCAAGGATATCACCATCCTTGTAAATAAACAATACTTATATGTATAACGATGCACCTCATCGATTATACAACCTAAGCATTCTTCCCAAATGCTACTTGATTTGATTCTTTGGCATCCTTCACTAATGCCTTTGACACAACGCTTGGCATCCTTCACTAATGCCTTTAACACAACGCTTGGCATCCTTCACTAATGCCTTCGCCTTGACATCTTTAGCATTCTTCACTAATGCCTTGACACGAATGATGAGCATCTTTCACTAATGCTTGCATCTTTACTTTTCGGCATTCTTCACTAATGCCTTCAACCCAACGCCTATGGAGAAAGGTAGATCTATCAACAAGAGAACCTTCGTTGTCTTGATGGTGACGAAGCATGGCAACTCATGGACTTGAGCTTGCACGTCTTCAAGAAGTGGTGATCTTTCCTTTAAGAGGAACCTAGAAGATCACACAAAACAAAAGATGTACTACATAGATCACTTAGATCCGAGGTTAGAGGGTTAGAATACTTTGGGAAAGTTTATATGAAAAGCACAACCAGAGAGGAAGAAATGGCTCTCATTTATAGAGAAAATTCTCTCTGCTTCCCGGATCCCACGAATCCCTACCACAAGGGATCCGCTAGCACAAAGCTAGGGATCCGTGGTCCGCTCCTCTTGCCCATGGGTATTTTTGGTTAAGGGTCATGGGTCATGGGTTATGGGTTGATCCATGGTTTTCTTTCTAGATACAATGTACTTGGTTAAGTGGTATATATAAAACCATGGGTTATGGGTCAAAACCATTTGCTAGTATTTACCCTTTTGTATATACTTGTATTTACCCAATTTAGCATACACTTAGTTTTTACCCATTTTAGTATACTTAGTTTAAGTATATGTTTAACCCAATATGTAAACACTAGTTGTTGTACATATGTATCTAAATCATAAAATCACTTATACTTGTTTTAGTGTTTTATGTGAAAGCGTAAGTGTGTTTAGAAAACTATTAACTCAAACTATTTACGTACTTTATTTGTTTTGTTAAAATGATTTTATATTTGTTATCGACAAAACATTAGAAGATCGTAAAATATAAATAAACGTTTTCACGGCTTATTTGTATTAACAAAATTCAATGGTACATTTATTATCACGGACAAATTGACGCACATAGATTAAATTTTTTACAATGTTGGGTGTAATGAGAACATTATTTAAATGGAGAGTACGATATGGAGTAGATAAAGTGATATGGCCCGGTGTTGGTGACAGGAATGGATTTCCCATCACCAACAAGAACATACGGATAAATACAAGAATTAAAAATAGCACTAAGATTTTTAGCAGAATAGTTAAGATGAGAGGACGCACCCGTGTCCATGTTCCAATTGCTATTGGTAGGATCTTGAAGTGTCATCGTATTGAATGCATGTGGTAGAGTCGTTGCTTGACCGGGCAAAGTAGACGTAGGAGCCGAGGCCTGAACATTACTAGCATAAAGGGCCCGTTGTCGAGGTGTTAATCCATGCGTGGTCGCCGCAGCTGGGCTTGTTGGAAACCGTGAGGTGCATCGGGTCTAGAGCCCAAGAATGATGGCATGGTCTACAACTGGTCAGCGGGATTTAAGCCAAACCGCCAAGAGGAAGTTTGGGCTCGTAGTAAAGTAAGTAGTCGTTGTTGATTTGCCAAAGTAAGTCCAATGATCCAAGTCCAGTGTGTTCAAAAGGATGCAAGTGTCGATCGCTTTGTTGCCCATTGTATTACGAGAAGCACCTGGACATGGTATTGTTTGTGCTTCTACGATTAGAATCATGAATAAAGCGCATGTGTTACCCCAACGACAATAGCCACGACCAAAATTTCGTGATACTTGAGGATCAAAGTCATGTGTGTTGTTACGAGTGTTGCGTGAATCTTGGCCACGAGGGTTATTAGTCTCGGTTAGAAGTACTTGAGGGTTGATGATGTGGTGTTGGTAGACAACAATGGAGCCTTAGAATTTAGCCGATCTCCTCGCTATGACCATAGACCGATTTCCTCAAGAGTGGGAAAGGGGTCTTCATGAGCAATAATGGTGGCGAGATTGGCATATTTTCACTTAAACCATTGATGGCGAGGTCACAACATCGCCATCGGTCATGGACGTGCCAAGATCATTCAACAAGGTAACAATAGATTCTATTTTATGGAAGTAAGCATCGGCACCAAGATCACCCATATTAATAACACGTAATTCACCTTTTAAAGCAATGGTTCGTGTTCTTTGTTGTCGAAAAAGCTTTCAACATGATCCCACGCGCCTTTAGCCGTCAGAGGATTAATTTTGATGAGTCTTCGTTGGAGAGCAGGAGCAAGAGTAAGAAAAATCCATGACTTTACAATGGAATATGCAGTGAGCCATTCCTCAGTTGGAGGGGATGAAGTGGAAGCGCCTGTAGTAGTACCTTCGATGTGCTTTAGAACACCAAAGTTATTGCAGTGGATCTTGAAGAAGTAGCACCAAGACGAGTAATTAGACTCGTCAATGTTAAGCTTAACAGGAACTAGATTATTGATGTTGTGGACTGCATACAGTTTCTCAACTAACGTGAGAGTGGGAGGTTGGGGAGGGTTACCATTGTTCGTCATTATGATTATGGTATGGAGGGCAGCAGGAAGAACGAAGGTAGGGTGTATTTGTTTTTGTGATTAGGGTTTTGAGGATCGGCACCTTACTGATACCATGTAAACCGTATAGTTTATATCTCTCAAAGTGATTACAGTGCGATGTATATATAATATGCTAATGGGCTACACAAGCCGAGCTAAATAACCAATAGGGCCAAGCCCATAATCATCTGCTAACATTACACACATCTCCATACAAACTAATATTTACATATTTCTCTAAATACAAGTTTTTAATGCATAATGTACAAGCTTATTAAAACAATGTTTGAGGAAATATGTAAATAGTGGTGTATATATGAGGATATATGTAAATACCCCGTTTGATATTCATGAAAGAAAGGGAAAATGTTCCTCACACTCTACACACTTAAAACGGGGGAGTGATCGTCTTTTATCATATTGGTGTAGCGGATTAGTTTAAAGAAGTTGGTAAGCTTGAAGATAAACGTCGTTTGATGCGACAAAGTAAACATTATTTGGTACGACAAAGTAAACGCATTGATTTTAAATACATGTGGTAATGAGTTTGAAATGTCTTCGTGGATCCGACTAGTTTTAAAAACTCATTGTTTGAAATCATCTCTCTATCTATAGTTGTTATAAAAGTCGACAATCAAGAATGGGTATCGGCATATTATTCAATCATTTTAACCCCACAAACTTGGCAATGGCAATGAAATACAACCTGAATTTCTTGAACAAGACAAAAGTAACTTGCAAAAGTCCAAGTCCATCAAACGTGTGTCTATATATACACACACACCCATGATATAACATAAGCTAAATCTAGTTGTGATTTTAACTAGTCATGATGATGAGATTGAATAGTGTCATTGTTTTCTTCTTGGCTATATTATTTGCACTTGCTCTTGTTTCTTCCAAAGCACAAGTTGTAGCACAACCACCATCATCATCATCATCATCATCATCATCATCATCACCACCACCACCTCCACGACCACCGCCACCACCACGATGGGGTGGTAGTTGGGGTTGTTGGGGAGACGCGCCATGCGGTAAGAAAAAAGATCATTTCTATTCAAGAGTTTCAACATATTAATTAGTTCAAAATTACTACAAAACCTATCACGTTTTGTATACATTAGTTGACCACTTAAACTTCAATTTTGTTATAGTTTTTACATTTAAGGACTAGTGCATGAAACTAGTTTTTCCTTGTTATGCTTGCTCGCCTTAAATATTGTAGTAGTATTATTTCAACGATTTGCTGAAAAAATTACAGTAAATTCTTGTTCAGATTAAACATACTGATTTATTTCTATATGGTAACAACAGCTCCTTAATTTAGCGCTATGAGTACTATGTCGACCACCGAATGCTCTGGAGAAAAAGGAATTACAGGATAACATGAAGTCACCCTAAGCTAATGGTGGTATGTGGTTGCGGCATATTACTTAATCTCATATATTCATGTATCGAATACAATGTTTTGAATGTTTAAGTTTTCATTTTTTAATAAATATACGCCTATACATGCAGTCATTTTGAACTTTTAAGTTTGTAGTATGAGTTTTTTTGAATTGCATGTTTATCTCCAATTTTCATAGTAAGTTTAACCAATAATCCTGGAATTCCACTTTACAATTTCAAGCATTGATTTTCTTTTTGAGTTCTCAAGAATTGCAAGTTTCACGATTACATCTCGAAACACTTCCTAGATTTATGGTTTTTAAAGTAGCGTGTATGTATATAGTTCATAATTTTAACATTTTGACCGATTCATCAACGGGATTTAATCACACATCCTTGTTTTTTAGTTATTTGTTTGAGGTACAATGTTTACTCTATAGAAACACATGTTAATTACACTAATATACGCTAAATAAATACTAGCATAAAACGACGGTTTATATTAGCAAATAATTATACTTGCGAACTTGTGTTTTGATGTGACCCTGTATGTAATACATACGAGTTTAATTTGTAGTCATTGCGAAAAAGAAAAGTTTGTTAGTTACAAACGAAGAATGATAAAAGTTCAAGGAATAAACAATATTTAAACTATAAATTTAATGATGGATCATGTTACTGTTTGTAATCAAGAGTATTTTAAAAACTTTAGGTTGAACACAACGGTTGGGTTCTTTATCGGTTGACCGATCGGTCGACTAAGGTCGTCCCTTTGTGGCTCTTGGGTCGTCATCGGTAGCCAGACGACATTTTGGAGAGAAGGGTCGTTTACTCGACCGATTTTGGCACAAGTTTGTGTGTTTATTTTTAATTTTTGTTACTATTTTCATTACAAAGTAAAAATAAAAAATAATAAATAATAAAAATAAAAAATAACTTGGTCGCCATCGCAAGAACTCTATCGCCGTCGTGTCGTCAAGAGAGAAAGCTGATGTGGCAAGAAACCTGTGTCGCCATTGGGCTCAACCTTAAGATCCACTATAAGAGGCTTATAAAAGGCCTAAAAGTTATGAAAAGTATATTTTTTTCAACCATAGTGAGCTTGTGGTTTATATGCTACTCAAGAGTATAAGATCCTGACTTTTTCATAATTTAACGCATATGTTATGTTTGAACATTTGATATAATTATAAAACGTTTATACATAGTGGTAATAGATTTATAGTTTATAAATTAATGGATTTAACATGTTATAAACCTATTTAAAAGGTCTACCATTATGAATGCTCTTATATTTAAACCGAATTAATTACAGTGAGTAAAACTTGCCATTTAAACTTGTTTTGTAAGATGTATTATAGACAAAACTCTTTATTCAATTTTAAGTGTGTTTTTTTTTTTTTTTTCTTTTAAATTTAAAGAATGAACTCATTATAAGTAGTAAAGATAAATCGATGCACGAGGTAACAATAGGGAAATTAAAAGTTACGTACATTCAATGGTAAGATGTTAGGTACATTCAATAGCAAAATGTATTAAGTTTGATGCATTTTTATATCATTATCCCTTTATAAAAAAAAGTTCTAAAATTACCGCTAATTATACTATATAACATTCATTGAAGTGATTAAAATATTATGTTTAGTGAGTTCTCCACTTAATCGTCACTAATTTGCAGGGTTCGCTGCATGTTGGACATCTGTTTTTCATTAAATCTTGCTTAATACAATTGACTTGGTAAGTTGTGTTCATTGCATGTTGTACACCTATTTTTTACTATCAATTATGGATCTACGTATATGAAGGGTGGCAGTTTCATTTGGTGGGTTTTTTATTTCAAAATTTTAGTCACACACAAAGTATGTAGGTTAGAAAATTAGAGCGAATTTTTATAGTTATTTAGGGTTTTTTCATTTAGGTGATTAAGTTCAAATTGTTTTAGGGGTTTTGGTCGAAATTATGAGTATATCGGCTGATTATGCTTCCTATATGATTTAAGTTAGCTAAAAGAGGTAACGGAGGTGTTATGGTTTTTGTTCTGTGTTGGTTACTTTTTTTAATCACAATTATTAAGTTCAATTTTCATAAATTCATGTTTAGTTTGGGATTTTCTATAAGGGCTTTGGTAAGGTGATGAGTTAGATACTCGATTATGGTTGCCGTTTAAAGGTCTATTTACATGTTGGTGTTAGACTTTTTGTTCTGTGTTGGTTAATTTTATTTTGAATTGCAATTATCAAGTTCGATTTCTTGATTTCCTGTTTTTCTGATTTTTTAAGGGCTTTGCTTGGGATGATAAGATGACTCCTTGGTTGTGGTTGTTGTTCTTGTTGTTTTAGAACTGAGTTGCATGTTCTGATTTTGCAGCTTATAATTTTGGTTTGGAAAAATTTGAGAAGCGTAACGTAACGTAAAGTTATCTTTAGAAGAAGCCTCAAGTTACACTATGTAAGTAAGAACAATGTCGACCTTCTAATTCCGTCAAATGACATATTTCAAATACGAACAAATCCCATATCACATATCTGTATGCTCAAAATTTACAATTAAACTCCATGTCCCTATCCCCTATTGAAATTGTTAATACAAATATCGTCATTAAACGTTATTTACATTTTTGATCTTTACTTAAGTTTTGTTAACGACAAAAGTAAGTTTAATTTTTATAAAGCTTAAAGCTTGTCAAGTTTAATAGATATTAAAACAAGCTTTTTCAAATAATATCTTTATAATTTAACCATTTACATTGTGACTAATCATATCTTAATATGAGTCTAAGCATAATGTATGATAGTAGTTTTTAGAATGCTTTAGGTGTTGTTTGGTTCGTGAGTTAAAAATAGTGGTATTTAAAATTGTGCCTAATTTCAAATATTGAGAGATAACTTATCATGGTTTTCTAATAGTGTCTCGTGTTTTGTTTGCAAAGTCTTTTCAAAAATCGAAAACATGAATGACAGAGTTGCCCTTTGTTAAATTTTTTTGTAAACAATAATATTAAAAAAGAAATAATGAATTGTGTTAATTGGGTTTTTCAAAAAAGAAAGAATCAAGTGAACAATTGCCTTTCAAGAAAGAAATAATAAAGTGAAACAGTATTAATTGGGTTATTCAATGGTCCCACAGGGGTATTTTTGTCCGTTTGTGGCAATATAACCTCCGATATTGAAAACCTTCCCTCATCCACTAGTATCTAAACCCTTCACTTTTAGGGCCCCACCACAATTGAAATTTCATTTTTTTAGATACCAAACACGTTTTTTTTTATTCTAAATTTTAATCCGCCCAAAACCCTTCAAATTCTGTCAACCAAACAGCACCTTAGTTTCTTAATAACTAAACATTACTTATGTATTTGCATATTTCTAAAAATAGAAAAACAACACATGACATCATGTGATGCATCATGGAAACCATTGGAAGATTTTATTTTATATTTTGTGTAGATTTGTACTCTTCATATCTTACACAATCTTGCATAGATATGGTTGACCTTGGCAAGATCTTGATATCTTGTCACGTAACTCGACGGTACTAAAATGTATAACTAACGGAACCCTTTCAAGGGTCCGTCCGTGGTGCTCGTTGATGGTTTTGGCTATAAATAGCAAAGCCAAACCAAGTAGTTTTTCATCCTTTCTATCATACTCTCTTACATATCTTCTCTCTAACCTTTCTAACTCGGTTTCATATCATATTAGTGATCTCTTTGTAGCAAAGAAGATCAAGTCATATTCAAGCTTCAAACGAGAAGTTGGAAGTCTTGTTTGTTTAGTATTGTATGATCTTGTGTTGATTCATACTTCATTGTTGTATTAAACCATCATAATCTTGTGAGTGTGAGTGGTTAGTATTTTAGTCCTCAAAATAAATTGTGTGTGGGAGTGGTTGTACCCCGAAAGAACTCGACATCTAGCTTAGTGTCGGAAATAGTGTAAGTTAAGTGTAAAGGTTTCTCCACGGTGAAAGGAGCTTGTTGACTAGTGAAGTTAAACTCTCGAGTGTGAGACCTGGGAGTGGAGTAGGCAAGGAAAAGAGTCCTTGTATATCGAACCACTATAAACAACTTGTTGTGGTTTGATCATTTCTTTCCTTATTTACTCTTTACATATTGCTTGCATATTTCATTAACATATCTAAAATCAATATCAATTGATCTTTCAATAAGTTTCAAAACAAAGTTTTTAATTGGTAAACTATTCAACCCCCCCTTCTAGTTTTCTACAATTGGTACCAGAGCCTTGTTGCTCAAGAATTTCTTAAATAATTTGTATTTTATAAACTTGAAACGATCCATGGATTCTGAAAACTTTAAAGAAGGGCAATCTATGCAAAGACCACCACTCTTTGAAACCAATGGATTTTTCTATTGGAAAAACCGTTTTGAAACATATGTAAAATCAAAAGATATAGATCTTTGGTTTGTTATTATTAAAGGGGATTTTAGTTCTACAACAAAGAATATTTCTGTTGATGAACAAAAGAAATTAATTGCTAAAAATAATGAAGCTAAAATGATGCTTTATAATGCTTTACCTAGAAAAGAATATGAACGAATTTTTATGTGTGAAACCGCCAAAGATATTTGGGAATCTTTGATTGTTACACATCAAGGTAATTCACAAGTCAAGGATAACAAAATTGATCTTCTTGTTCAACAATATGAACAATTTGTTATCCCCAAGATGAAACCATTGATTGTAGCTTGCTCGCTTTAATACTATTATTACATCACTTAAAGCACTTGATGAATCTTTTCGTAGTAAGAACTTTTCAGAAATTTCTTAGAGCACTCCATCCCAAATGGAGAGCTAAAGTGACCGCTATTGAAGAATCAAAAGATCTCTCAAAATGTCACTAGACGAGCTAATCGGTAACCTCAAAGTACACGAAATGGTGATGGAGAAAGATTCGAGATCATCAAAGGAAGAAGGAGAAGATCAAACCGTTGCTCTAAAAGCAAAGGCGTAATCAAGTGATGATGACGAATCTTGCTCCTGTAGTGAAGATGAGGAGTATGCCATGGCCGTTAGAGACTTTAAGAAGTTCTTTAGAAGAAGAGGAAAGTTTGTAAGACAACCTCGAGAAGAAAAGAAGCCATTCAAAAGATCGGGATGACAAAAGGGTAAAGGTGAAAGAAAGTGTTTTAGATGTGGTGATGCAAGTCATCTCATAGGAGAATGTCCCAAGCCACCTAAAAGCAAAACTCAACGAGCTTTTGTAAGTGGTGCTTGGAGTGATAGTGAAGATGATGAAGGATCAAGCAAGGAAGAGATCACTCTAATGGCACATGAGTCAAACGAGGTACTTTCCGACTCTTCTTATTCTTCTATTGATGATGACACTTTTCAAAAACAATATAATCAATTGTGTGAGCTAAGTCTAAAAATCATAACTAAAATAAATTTTAAAACCAAAAGGAATTTTGGAAATGAAGTTTATGAGTTAAAAGAAAAGGCAAAACGACTAGAAAAAGGAAAAGCAAATGACGATCGTTGTAAATCATGTCAAGAGCTTAATCTTGAAATAGAAAACTAAAGTTCACACAAGACGCTCTAATCGAACATAATTTAAATTTAAAAGGTTTAACAAAAACATCGCTTCTTGCCGATGAAATAGTTAAAATTCATAAAACACCGTGAGACATGAATGGGCTAGGATTTAATGAGGTATTAATTCCAAAGAGTCAAAACAAAACGGCCGAAGGACTAACAATTGTTAAAACCGCAGAAGATAACACGGACCTGACGGACCCAAAATAAGGGTTCCGTCTGCTGAACAAAATGGTGTCGTGGGTACTTCAAACAGACGTAATGTTTGTAATACGGACCGCATCGAATTTGTCAAAGTAACAAAGAAAACCAAGGATAGTGTTAAACTAAAACCAACTGTTACATCAGATTATGACTTGCTAAAATGAATTTAGATCAAAACTACTCAACAACGATATAAAACACCTTTGCCAAACGCCTCTTTCCTAAGGGCAACCACACAACGACAACCCAACTACCAACACAACGGTTGGAATCAAAACTTTCCTAGACCATATCAAACTCCCGATCACATGTCATGGAACTCTTACCCATCGCTTCCATACATGAATCAAATAATGGTATGTTTAACCCAAACGGACCCATGAGATATGGGGACCAAATGTTTGAGTTATTTGTTTCTTAGGTATGCTTGAAAGTTGGATTGGAACCCGATGAATGGATAAAATATAGTGGATGCTCACGCACATGACGGGCAACAAAGTCTCTTCTCATCATACCAAGAGTATGACGGAGGTAATGTCACTTTTGGTAGCAATCTCAAAAGCAAAATCATTGGCAAAGGTACGATCGCTCATAACTCCCTAACTATTGAAAATGTTGCTCATGTAGATAAGTTAGGATTTAATCTACTTAGTATTAGCCAATTATGTGATAAAAAGTATAAAGTACTATTTGATGAAAATGGTAGTAAATACTAAAAGATGGTATCACCATAGCTAAAGGAGTTAGGAAAATAACATATACGCCATGAAAATAAATAAAACATCTAATGACAAACTTTTCCTAACAACGTTAGATGATAGCTCATCTATTTGGCATAGACGCTAGGTCACGCTAATATGAGACTTATACAAAACCTATATTCAAAAGAGCTAGTTAGGAATTTACCAAAACTAAAATATGACCAAAGACTTTTATGACGCTTGCAAAATTGGTAAACAAACCTATAGTAGTCATAAATCTAAAAATATGGTGTCCACATCTAAGTGTCTAGAATTATTGCATATGGACTTGTTTGGTCCATCCGCTATATGAAGCTACTGAGGCAACTTATACACTTTGGTCATAGTAGATGATTACTCAAGGTTTACTTGGACGTTGTTTTGAAAACTAAAATGAAGCTTTTGATAAATTTGAAATTTTAGCAAGGAAATTCAAAATCAACTAGGCGTTAAATTGTGTCGATCCGAACGGATCATGGTCGTGAATTTGACAACGAAACTCAATTTGGAAACTTTTGTGATACAAATGGTATAACACATAACTTTTCGGCCCACGAACACCTCAATCAAATGTGGTAGAACGAAAAATAGAACAATTCAAGAAATGAGTAGAACAATGCTTAATGAACAAAATATTCTCAAAAGTTTTGTGTAACGCGTTGACACTTCTACATATATTTTAAATAGAGTCTTAATCCGTCCTTTCCTAAACAAAACACCATATGAGCTTTATAAAGGTAAAAAGCCAACTTTAGGATATTTTAGAGTTTTGGTTGTAAATGCTTCATTCTTAATACTAAAGATTATCTCACCAAGTTTGACCCAAAGTCTTATGAAGGTGTATTTCTTGGTTATTCTCAAACTAGTAAAGCTTACATTGTCCTAAACAAAGAAACAATGATAGTCGAGGAATCGTTGAACATAACATTCGACGAAAGTCCACCTCCCTCTAAGACATCACCTTTGGTAGATGATGACTTAGTTGAAAGTCAAATGATAGAAAGTCAAGAAATAATTAATAATAACAAGGAAGATGAACCATTAAATAAAGAGATTGTAAACATCAAAGAATCTAAAAGTCATCCTTAGAAAAGGTCATAGACAACTTAATCAAAGAACCTTAAGGTCACAAGCCCAAAATCAAAGTAATTATTTTTGTTTTGTATCCACCATTGAACCGAAAACATAAATGAAGCAATAAAAGATGAATCATGGGTAATTGCCATGCAAGAAGAGTTAAACCAATTCGTTAGAATTGATGTTTGGAAATTAATTCCAAAACCCAACAATCAAACTATAATTGGAACGAAATGGGTTTTTCAAAATAAAATGGATGAAAATGGTGTAGTATCTAGAAACAAAGCTAGGCTTGTTGCACAAGGTTATAATCAACAAGAAGGGATTGACTATGATAAAACTTATGCACCGTAGCTAGACTCGAATCTATTAGAATATTACTTGCTTATGCATGTGCTTATGACTTTAAATTATTTCAAATGGATGTTAAAAGTGCATTTCTTAATGGGTTTATTAATGAAGAAGTGTATGTTGCTCAACCTCCCGGTTTTACCGACTTTGAGAAACCACATCATGTCTTCAAACTCAAGAAAGCATTATACGGTCTTAAGTAAGCACCAAAAGCTTGGTACGAACGACTTAAGACTTTTCTTATTGATAACAAATACACTATCAGATTAGTAGATAATACTCTTTTTACCAAGAAAAAGGAGTCACATATTATCATTGTTCAAATATACGTTGATGACATCATATTCGGATCAACTTGTCAAGAGCTATGTGATGATTTCTCTAAAATCATGCATGGCGAGTTTGAAATGAGTATGATGGGTGAATTAAATTTCTTTCTAGGACTCCAAATTAAACAACTAGAAGATGGCATATTTTTTAACCAATATAAATATATAAAAGACATGCTTAAGAAATTTGGTCTTGAAGATTCCAAACCAACTAAAACACCCATGTCCTAGGACACTAAACTCACCAAGGACGAGGAAGGTGAATCCGTAGATAACACTAAATATAGAGGAATGATTGGTAGCCTACTCTATCTTACGGCTAGTAGACCCGACATTATGTTTAGTGTTTGTCTATGTGCTCTTTCAAGAAAACCCAAAGGCATCACACTTAGAAGCCTTAAAAGGATTTTAGATACATTGCGGAACAACGTGTTCGTGATTATGGTATCCCAAAGGAACGGTGTAGAAACCATAGTGTATGCCGACTCGGATCATGCCGGTGACTATGTCGATAGAAAAGTACAAGTGGTATTTGCACTTTGTTGGACATTGTCTCACCTCATGGTTTGCAAAGAAGCGCACGGCTTTAGCTATCTCAACCATCAAGCCGAGCACGCCTCACCGAAAAGCATGTCAACAAGCTCTTTGATGAAGCAAGCTCGAGATTACGAAATTCATCTCAACGATATTGTTATACTTTATGACAACAAAGGAGCCATCGATCTCAAGAAGAATCCTGCTCAACATGCTCAGATAAAGCATATTGAAATCATCACTTTCTTCGCGACAATGTTCAAATAGGAAACATCTCAATCGAGAAAGTATCCTCTCAAGAAAACATTGCCGACATCTTAACTAAGCTCTTAAACGAGAACCTTTTAATCTTCTTAGACTTGGTTTAGGTTAATGAACCAAACATGTAGGATAAACATAGCCCAAAACATTAGAATAGTTAAACAAAACAATTTTGTTTTGTATCTCATCAGTAGCTACGGCACCAAACGACAACACGGACGGAACCAAAATTTGGTATTGTCTCGTCCGTGGTGTCATGTACAAAACCGCTACCTACAAAACATCTTCTTCCTCAAACCCACTTTACTAAAACGTAAACATTAAACCAAGCTCATTATTGACACCTTCCCACTCACTAATCACTGGAGATAACATCATTGTAAGTATCCTAACTATATTTTATCTCTTAATTTCGAGTCTAGATTCTCATTTTGCACAAAATCATTATAAATCATTACATGGGCTTATGTATGCTTTTGTACTAAATATGAACTCAATTGGCAAATTGCATAACTAGTCATTGAAATTAGGTACTACATTATCATATTGCATAAACAAATCATGCTTCCCACTAATCAATAGATAATGACTACAAGGCCTTATTCAAATAACCAAACACCCCATGTCAAAAAAATTTGAAAAGCTTCTCACTTGTAGGAAAACAATTTTTCATTGTTAATACAAATAGAAACGTTAGACTTTCATCACTTGCATGCTCTTGAATACTAAAGGTATTGCATAACTAATATGCATTCCCGGGTATATTTAAATGAAGCCACATTGAATTAGGAGCATTTGGGTTATCTCATGGTATTTGCCAAACACCCCACTAAAACCATTTTTGTGCATAAAAAGAGTCGAGATAACCGCAACTCCAAATCGTTTTCATATAGACACACACTAGAACCAAAACATTAAAGTTTATTCTCATTTTTAACATATTAATTCTTGCTCCAAGGAATTACCATGGTAGCCGCAAGATTCTATGATCACAAGGACACTCTTGGCTACATTCCCAAACATCACAAAACCAAAGGACTTTCCAAGGAACAAGTAGAAATCTTTAAGAGTCTAGAATCAAGGTATTTCCATGAGGGTAGAACCATTCACCCATCTTTCATTGAAAATACCAATCTCCGGAAGAACTAGTCGCCATTCAATTCGATTGTCTTCGACATCGATGAACCAATTTGTCCTAGGTTTGTGTTAGAGTTCTATGCTAGTGTGACCGGCTTTAGTGATGAAGATGATGATGAGTTTTGTCTTAGGTTTAAAATCAATCAAAACAACTACACATCAACGTAACCAACTTTGCTCAATTGCTAGGAATTCCCAACTGAGGGACACGTGTCTACTCGAATAAGTGGTTACTTATCATTCTTGATGCAATCAATGACCGCTCTCCTCCATACCAAACACCTATAGCAAATAAGAATGTCATCCGTGAGCACCTATTTATCCCAAGGGGAGATACAACCCGAGTCACCCGAAAAGGAAAAGAAGTGAACCGAGATCCATATGGAATGGAGCTAAATGAACTTAAGTCCTAATTTAGGAAATGGAAGAACTACTTAGAGCCAACGCTATTAGCACCATAGGAAATAAGGATCACATCAATGCTTGTCTTTGCCATATGCTCTACAACTTGTCCACCCGACAACCATTCAATTTAGCCTACTACATTTCTAGGAGAATGATTGATATTCCAACACAAGGATCGGTTGCTCTCCCATCGGGATGCTTCTCACCCGTCTCTATATAGCCTTTGCACCAATTCCACCAAGCCCAAAAGGGATGCACCTTCACTATGAGCTCATCCCTCACATCTTTGTACCTTTGAGTGATGCACGAGTTGCTAAGACAAAGGCAAGAGAGCAAAACCTCCAACTCCATTATCATCATCATCATCAAATAGCTCCGATGATGGTCTTCCAAAATCTCGCCTTCCACCTCATGAGTATTATGCATCTCTTCCCGAGATTGAGAATGAATCAGCGGAGTTCAAGCAAACCAATGGGATGTTCAAGTGCCTTGGTAGAATGATGACCAAGATCTACAAGAAGTTAGATAAGTGAGAATCGCTTTTAAGGAGCGCTTGGAACAATACATTATCTCTAATGTTTGATACAATTTGGTTGTTTTTATCTTGTAGGATGATAATATAACTCAAACAATGATGTATGCTAACAATCTTATGCAGGAGATAGCACAAGTATGCTATCAATTTTACCCATTTTCACTATAATGTGAAAATCACTTGGCCTTGCTCAAAATCTATACTCCATTATGTTTGTACATGTGTTATTTACTTTTCCTAACTAGAAATGTTTAATGTCACATGTTTTGAGAAAATTTCGTGTTTCGAAATGTCCCCACACTTTAAAATGTACTGTGAACTTTTCTCGCTTATACGGATCAAACGACACCAATGTTTTGGTTCCGCTCGTTATAAGAAATGGTACCGCCGCACTGACAAGTGACCGACGGCACCCTTTTAGGGGTCCGTCTGTAAAATTTTGGTACCGTGGATCCTCCGTAAATTTCAATTTCGGTTCTTCGTCATTCCAAATTACTATCCATTGCTTGTAGGTCAATCTTAACTAGTCCTGCACCCTTATTAGAACTAGTATAATTCACTTAGGCATATAAGAAATCCACTTCCTACCAAAATTCAAAATTTGAAAATTCACCCAAGGAGCCCTTTGGCATAAAGGAAGGAACCAAAATTTTGGTACTTTGAAACCGGTAACCGATTGTTAGAACTTCCACCATTAGAACACATTTATTGCAAATCTTTGCTTCTTCACTCCATCTCTTGTATGGCTTGACTTGGGTGATATGACTAGCATTTAACCCACTTCCAAATCATTAGGAACCTCATCCTTCTATGGTTTAACATCAAATCAAACGAATTTCTCCATAATTTTTCACTTCTATAAATTGAGAGGTTTTACCATGATCATCTTCACACCTTCTTCATTCTTACCATCATCTAGCAAAGAAAACACGAGTCAAAATGACAAAATCCTCTCCTAAACCTTGCAAGAAAACCGCTAGAATTAGCGTGAGGCCTTGTTGCTTCGCCAACTTGAGCTCCTCATCCGAGTCTTCCACTTACAATCTCATCCCCATACGAGATGATACAAGCCTAACTTTGGCTACTCCTACTCAATCACCAATTGTGATCACCACTACACCACCCACAAAACACTAACTTCACCACCACCGCACCCATCCAAACATCCAAAGACCTCACCACCAAAGTCTCCAACTCTCATTCCTTTGGAGTTGTTTTCCACACCACCCACTTATCCAAATCCTTTCTTGGAGGACTTGGAAGACTTGCCTCCTAGGCCAAATCATCCACCACCATTGCCATCCTTTGGCACCATTGAGCGGATTTCTCATGACTCTCCTAGGCTATCTTTTGACCCAAACGCCCAATTAGGGCCGAAACCTCTTCTCTCTCACCCCATTCACAAAGACATCCATGGTCCTTTGTATGGGACCACCACTCTACATCAATGTCCCTCACATAGAGGACATTAGGAGTCCATGGGATGCTAATCCCACAAGAGAGGAGATTCAAGCGGAACTCCAAAACCTCCACCAATTCAAAGGCACGGTGGATTCTCACCTAATGAGACTATGCAAATGCAAATGCTTTGCTAGCCTCCATCATGACCACCCCAAACATCACCACAAACACCAACACATCCTCTATTCCACCACCACAACCTCATAAAACATACTACCCCTAGGCATGGTTGCTCAACTTGTGAGCAAACCGCCTAAACCATTGATCGGACCTGTAATGGTCCATGACTTCAAGAGGAAATGAGGTTCATCCTCAATTACATCCTCGAGCGCCAACAACGCTTTTCTCATCCACCATCTCATTAGAATGGTCATAGATTAGCATTTCTTAGGATTATTTTTTTTCTTCTTGTACTAAAACACATCATTGTGTTCTCTTTTCATGATTCTTATTCATGAAAAATTTTAACTAATGAATGGTGTTTTCTATATTGTTGATGCTTATTACATAGTGTTTGGAAATGCTTGTGAATGATGATTATTACTAAAAATCTTTTGTAGCTTTTTCACAATCCATGTATCTTCCCATTGGCACCCAATTTAGGGAGCTTTGATCGGGGGAGATATAGGCTCGGCTCATTATACATTCCATATCGCATCTTCTTTTGTTGAGACAAAAGGGGAGAATTATATAGAACTTGGTTATATTTGACTTTTCTCGAAAAGTCAATCAGCATACATTGACTTTCTCAAAAAGTCAAACATGATACTTCATTGGTAATACTGACTTTCTAAAAAGTCAATCGTGATACTTTGACTTTCTCAAAAAGTCAACATCATGCCTCAACTAGTGAAGACTATGACTTTCTCAAAAGTTAAACATCATACACTTGCATTATTATTTCCTTTTCAAGTTCTAAACTAATATTTGTATCTTTCTATAAAATAAAATTTATATTTTGTCCTCAACAAAAGGGAGATTGTTAATACAAATATCGCCATTAAACGTTATTTATATTTTGATCTTTACTTAAGTTTTGTTAACGACAAAAGTAAATTTAATTTCTATAAAGCTTAAAGCTTGTCAAGTTTAATAGATATTAAAACAAGCTTTTTCAAATAATAACTTCATCATTTAAGCATTTACATTATGACTAATCATATCTTAATATGAGTCTAAGCATAATATATGATAGTAGTTTTTAGAATGCTTTAGTTTCTTAATAACTAAACATTACTTATGTATTTGCATATTTCTAAAAATAGAAAAACAACACATGACATCATGTGATGCATCATGGAAATCATTGGAAGATTTCATTAGATATTTTGTGTAGATTTGTACTTTTCATATCTTACACAATCTTGCATAGATATGGTTGACCTTGGCAAGATCTTGATATCTTGTTGTTAGACCCCGACGACACCAAAATGTATAACGGACGGAACCCTTTCAAGGGGTCCGCCGTCCGTGGTGCTCACCGATGGTTTTGGCTATAAATAGCAAAGCCAAACCAAGTAGTTTTTCATCCCTTTCTATCATACTCTCTTACATATCTTCTCTAACCTTTCTAACTCAGTTTCATATCATATTAGTGATCTCTTTGTAGCAAAGAAGATCAAGTCACATTCAAGCTTCAAACGAGAAGTTGGAAGACTTGTTTGTTTAGTGTTGTATGATCTTGTGTTGATTCATACTTCATTGTTGTATTAAACCATCATAATCTTGTGAGTGTGAGTGGTTAGTATTTTAATCCTCAAAATACATTGTGTGTGGGAGTGGTTGTACCTTGGAAAGAACTCGACATCTAGCTTAGTGTCTAAATAGTGTGTTAAGTGTAAAGGTTTCTCACGGTGAAAGGAGCTTGTTGACTAGTGAAGTTAAACTCGAGTGTGAGACTCTGGGAGTGGAGTAGGGCAAGAAAAAGAGTCCTTGTAGACCAACCACTATAAACAACTTGTTGTGGTTTGATCATTTCTATCCTTATTTACTCTTTACATATTGCTTGCATATTTGATACGCTTACACACAGCTGCTCGGGTCAAAGGAACTTCCTTTCGTCGAGCAAGTTTTTCAACACCCTAGGCAAAGGAACCTAATCGTTGTAGTGTAGTATTAGGTAAGCCACAGAATTGATATCGCTCTCTAGGGAATAGGAATGCTAGTGATAAGTTACTACGCTAAGGTTGGGGTTGAGAAAGATTATTTTTATCTTTTATGTTTTTTAGAAAAGGAAAAGTACTAATCTCGGGTTTGATTGGGGTTGGTATTTCACCGATTACTCTACTTTTATCTAATTATCTAAACTAAGGTGGTGGTAGTCTATGTCTATTGTTGTGTGCTCGTATGATGATTAAGAATGTGTTTACTTAGGTTTTATTACTCCCTAGTTATCTCCTATTGATGGTTGAATTGTCACGCCCTTATTCTTAACGCTGTGTTTTCTAAGGTCGTAAGGTGTGCATTCCCTAACTCTTTGAAGTCACCTTTAAGTGTAGTAAAAAAATCCACTAAGTTATTCATAAACTAACTTTGAGGTTATCATTGGGTTTAGTAAACAAAATCCACTAAGTCATTCATAAACTATCAAAGATTTATCAAGTATTAAACACAACGATAGCCTAGTCGCACTCCTAAGCCAATTACAATTAAGATAAGAGACAACCTAACAATAATTAACAACTAGGTTTCATATGTCTAAGCAAACACACAAGTAATTTAGCTGGATATGGAGAACATGCAAGCATACACACAAATAATTGAAGACATAATTAAATTAATGAAGTAAACAACTTATCTTGGTGTAAGATAGGGTTTAGAACCCTAAAATACGACCTTGGTTTGGTTTAGGTCTTACTTCAAAAGTTTACCCAAAAGACTACTCTCTAAAACTGAAAAATTCGGATTCTATATATACGATTACATGTGCGACGTGCCACCTTATGATTTGTGACGCCGCCGTGTCGCCGCCATTAGGGTTTCGCCTTGGCCGAGTTAATCTTATGACGGTGTCACCTTATGCTTGCGACGCCGCCTCTTTAGCTTCGACGACGCCTCGATTGAATCTAGGCCGCCCGAGTTGCGACGGCCCACTCTTTAAAGCCCGACGCCGCCCTTCGTAACTTAGCAATTTCTCTTCCGAGTCACAAATTCCTCCGATGGCGTCGCAGATTAAATAGTGACGCCGCCCCTTGTAATTTAGCAACTTGAGTGTCTCGATTCTTGACTTTGGCCATTTTCTTCATATATCCGCTTTTCATCCAAATAAGTGTCATTACAGCTAGCTTTGCCTTCAAGAGACCTAAAAGTGAAAAGGAACGATATTAAGAAATAACGGATACAAAAGTGATCAAATAAGGGCTTAAACGACCCCTCAAAAGGTACATTTTAAAACCTTATCAAATATCCCTACACTTGGTATTTGCTTGTCCTCAAGCAAATGTGCTTTTAGCCAATTAATTTATAAGTTGGGGTCATGAAGCATTGGTTTAAAATAGTCCACAACACATATAAGCCCCAAGAAAGTCATAACAAGCACGGAATTATATACTAGCACCTCACATGGGGTGTTTGATTCTCACATCTCTCGGTGTATATGAAATATAACAAATTGGAAATGGAAGATAAACACTCATTAACCGTCCTAGTACATAGATTACCATAGGCTTGAGAATAGATCAAACCTCCATCGCTTGGCGTAAGCACCTAGGAAAGACTATCAAAGAGGTCTTTAAAGGGTTGTAACGTTAGGCTTACTGTAGGAAACAAAGGGTTTGGTGGGATAGGCTATTTAGTTGTGGCAAGTCAAAATCTCTATGTTAAATGCATACGAAGAATGGCGTATGCTAAGCCAAGACTCGACACTCTAAACTCTAGATAACTCAAATAAACAAACATAAATTTAAAGATAGATGTAGGATGGTAGCCTGTTTTTTTTTTTTTTTTTTTTTTTTTTTTTTTTGAACACTTCTATTTTTTTTTTTTCTCTTTTTCTATTTTTTTCGATTTTTTTTTTTTTCATACACTTTTACTCTACCATCCTCTACGATAACATCAAAATAATAGGGATTTATAGCACATCCCTACACTTGAGTTTTTATTACTCTAACACTAATATGACCCGAATTGAAAAGATCAAAATACTTGGGGTATGTTATTACGCAAATTAGGGAAATTAACGTTCCCTTTCAAACATTTTATAAACTTTAACTTTTTCCCATGAGTCCCAATCGTCCCAAAACTGTGTACAAAGGATATGACTCGACTTAGCAACTCATGCAAGCAACTAGATAATTGAACTAAGGGTTTTGGGTGATAACAATAATGCACTAAAAGTGAGTGCATACAAGGTAGGCTAAGGCGATTTGGGTGTATATTGGGGTGGAGTGTAAACAATGCTCTTCATTGATATTCCGTAAAATCAAACATCACGAGAACCGTGAAAGGATAGGCTCGAGGGGTTAACTAGGGTATCATGTACTAAAGATGAGTACAACGCAGGGTGTGGGGAATTACTCAACCGATGTGGAAGAAGTAATTATATTACGGTATCAAACAAGGGTTATCCTAATGCCTCTTATCATTTAGTTATTCCTAACTACACAAGTGTAGTCTTACTAGCGATCTCGGATGCATCACAAAACAAGTTCTAGAATCTAATATACTACCGGTTCACACTCTAAGCATTAAAGATGAATGCTTTAATTCCTACCAATCTAAGTGGCGATCCTCACATTTTGGTGGAATTTAGGTGGTAAAGGGTTTTGTGCTAGTCATATAACTTCATATCCGTGAGACGCTTTTGTTAAGACTAATGGCCCACTCCTATATATTATGAAAATTTTAAATTTGGTGCCAAATTACCCTAACCGACATTTTCTCATGGTTTATTACGCAAATGCAATTGACAAAGCAAATAATCAAGGATAAGCATAGTTTCAAAGTTCCCGCTTTATTTTCCCTCCCTACACTTAAACCGAATATTGTCCCCAATGTTCCCTAAAGTATCAAAGTTATGATAAAAGAAGGTAGTCAAAACGAAAGAAACTAATACTCCCCGATTAGCTCGGTAGGATCCCGTGTGAAGTAGTGGTTAAATCCTTTCCAAGAAGAATGTATGCGTGAAAACTCCTTCTAACTTTATGTATCTTCTTCTTGATAAACAAAACCCGCACACTTGAAGAAAACAAATGAAACATTCGCGTAAAATCGGTGGTAATAATATATAAGACTCGATTTAAACTAGGATATAATGCTTGTGGAATGGATGGTTACTGTAATTTCTAAGAAAATTAAGACCGGAAAATTCCAAAATTTATAAGTAGCTCGTAAAACGAAAAAGTAACTGATGTTTTACTCCTTCCTCGACACCGTCAGTTGCAATCTCGACGCCGTCAGTTATCCCGACAAAACCGGTCTCGTGATTTTCAAAAAATTCGGAAAATTTACATCTTTAGAATCTGGAAAATTTCGCAAAACATCCATTATGACTCGATACAAGCATTTGACTCGAACAACATGCAAATATATCTTTTAATTAATTGTTATTCTCATGTTCACGCTTCTTATGAAAACGTGTAATCCTCCCTACACTTATCCTTTATGTAAAATACCTTTATATGCAATTAAGACGAGGTTAAAACAAAATAAAGCATTTTTACAAATTTAAACATGAGATTAAACAATCAATAAAAGATATATGACACAAACAAACAAACAATTAAACATGGGTTGCCTCCCACGAAGCGATTTTCTTTATTTAAGAGTCTTGTAGCTAGACTCGTAGTCGTGTCCCTACGTGGTCTCACATCGCCACCTTGACGGTCTCTAATGGGGATTCCATGTTGTAGAAGTGCCCTATAATGCACTCTCTAAGAGTTCATCCTCTCCCCAATCGGTCCTATATTCCGTCCTAGGTTCAAGCAATTTATAGAATCCGAAAATCTTAGCCATAACATAATCTACACCTTTCTCCCTATCCTCATCATTCCTATAATAGACCGACAGCTTAAGTTCCTTTTCATCATTAGAGAGTGATGAAAACTTCTCAATCTTAAACGGCATTTGGTAAGCTATGTCATCGGTCTCATCCTTGAATCGCACTACTCCTAACGAGGATTATAGGTCATCCCTGCTTTCTATGAAAGGTTTTCCTAGAATAACATGGGACAAGCTAGTGGTCTATGGCCGTGCTAATATCATCCACAATTATGAAGTCCGAGGAAACGTGAAACTACCTACATAAACGGGCAATCCCTTAATTCTTCCGAGAAAATTGCAACCAACATTAGGATCATTGGGGTCTTGCCTAGTTGGAATAGGCTTCTTCAATATCCAATTGTAGTAGGTGCTAGTCATTATGTTGATTGGGGACTTACGATCAATGTAGGCCTTTGCCACAAAAAGTGTCCTATGCAACATGGTATGTTAAGATTCCAAGGGTTCCCAAACTTGATTCTAGGGCTTTTCATAACATACATGTGACGGAGGTCACGCACTAAATGAGGGTGGCGGGATAGCTCTTCTTCCGTAGGAAACTTATTGAAATAGTCATTTTCTACTTCATTTGTTCCCTTGGTCGTTTCATTCGTCGGTGTTTCCTTAACCTCAAGTATCATCTCATGGCTTGCTTCGTCATTTGTTCTATTAGGTTTTACTAGAGTGGTATTGACGAATTGACATGCTTAGCCAACTTACTTGGGTCCTTGATCTCTACACCGAAGTTTCGGGTTGAGATAGAATTAACCTTCCTATCACTATTGGTTATGGCTTTCAAAAGGTTATCTATCTTCCTATCCATATTGGCTTGTTGTTGGTTGAAACGGTCCGAGAGCTTAGCTATTTGGGCTTCTTGGGATGCGACATGTTGATGCAACATTCCTTCAATGTTTTGGCTAGGGCCATGAGATAAGGGTAATGAGAAATCATTAGAAGTGAATTCTTTGGTTTGTCCTCAATAGAAGTCGGGCTTGCCTTCCATGCTTCTCGGTGTCATTAAAAGTCCTAGGTCCGGTGTTGCAGAAATCTTCCTCCTGCTCCATTAACACGCGAGGATGCGAGTCAACGGAAGCATGTCTGGGATCGGGTAAGCGCGTGTTATGAGGATCACTACACGGCTCACACGAGGAGGAAACTTTGTTCACATGGCGTGAAGACTTAGATTTTCGTAAGAGCTCATAAGGAGTTTTACTTGATCTTCAAGTTCAAGCATCCTACGGCCGGAAGGTTGTGAGTCAATGGAGGCAAGGAGATTGCCTTAACGGTTTTGGGCAACTCACGGGGTCATTCCAACTTTCGCTGTCATAGAGAGCAAGGTCCTCTATTATACCCCATGATTCTTCCACGGTGATATCACTAAGTTTTCCACCGCCGCTTGGTCAATGGATCACTTAGTGGGAAGTTGACATGATCATAAAAGATTTGGACTGGAGCCAAAGATCAATGCCGTGATGAGGACTTTATGGAGTAAGTCCTTGAATCGAGTCCATGCTTCAGAGAGATTCACCTTGACGTTGTTGGAACATCAAGATGTCATTCCTAAGTTGTGTGGTTCTCCCGTGGGAAAAATTGAGCAAGGAAACGAGTGGTGAGATCATCCCAACTTGAGATGGAGCCATGGAAGTCGCCAAGCCAATTACTAGCTTGGTCCTGAGAGAGAATTGAAGAGACGCAGACGCTGGTCTCCCGAGTCGTAGCATCAAGGTCAATAGAATCGACAATTTTAAGGAAGTCCTTAAGATGTCGATTAGGATCTTCGAACGAAGTCCATGGAATGCACATCCATTTTGCACCAACCGGATGATGCCGGATCGCAGGCCGTAATTTGGGCTTGGTCGGGAAGCTCAATGGTGTTCCTATAGCCTTGGTGGCTAGGTCTCGAGTATTCACCAAGAGTACGGTCTCTTGGCGGACAATGATTTGAGGGGTTTTCACCTTCCATGATGAAAAGTGATGGGGTTACGAACAAAGGTCACGAAGAAGGGGATAGACTAAAAGAAAGCTAAAATGAGAAAAAGTTTACTTTATAGGAATCAAGCAAAGAAACCTAAACGAGGTGGACTACTAACTAGCTATTCTATTCCAAGCAGCGCGCCTAAAACTTGATACGCTTACACAGCTGCTCGGGGTCAAAGGAACTTCCTTTCGTCGAGCAAGTTTTTCAACACCCTAGCAAAGGAACCTAATCGTTGTAGTGTAGTATTAGGGTAAGCCACGGAATTGATATCGTTCTCTAGGGAATAGGAATGCTAGTGAGAAGTTACTACACTAAGGTTGGGGTTGAGGAAGATTATTTTTATCTTTTATGTTTTTAGAAAAGGAAAAGTACTAATCTCGGGTTTGGATTTGGGGGGTTGGTATTTCTACCGATTACTCTACTTTTATCTAATTATCTAAACTAAGGTGGTGGTAGTCTATGTCTATTGTTGTGTGCTCGTATGATGATTAAGAATGTGTTTACTTAGGTTTTATTACTCCCTAGTTATCTCCTATTGATGGTTGAATTGTCACGTCTTTATTCTTAACGCGTTGTGTTTTCTAAGGTTGTAAGGTGTGCATTCCCTAACTCTTTGAAGTCACCTTTAAGTGTAGTAAACGAAATCCACTAAGTCATTCATAAACTAACTTTGAGGTTATCTTTGGGTTTAGTAAACAAAATCCACTAAGTCATTCATAAACTATCAAAGATTTATCAAGTATTAAACACAACGATAGCCTAGTCGCACTCCTAAGCCAATTACAATTAAGATAAGAGACAACCTAACAATAATTAACAACTAGGTTTCATATGTCTAAGCAAACACACAAGTAATTTAGCCAGACATGGAGAACATGCAAGCATACACACAAATAATTGAAGACATAATTAAATTAATGAAGTAAACAACTTATCTTGGTGTAAGATAGGTTTAGAACCCTAAAATACGACCTTGGTTCGGTTTAGGTCTTACTCCAAAAGTTTACCCAAAAGACTACTCTCAAAACCAAAAATTCGGATTCTATATATAAGATTACATGTGCGACGGCCACCTTATGATTTGTGACGCCGCCGTGTCGCCGCTATTAGGGTTTCGCCTCGCCGAAGTTAATCTTGCGACGGCGTCACCTTATGCTCGCGACGCCGCCCTCTTTAGCTTTCGACGCCGTCGGATTGAATCTAGTCCGTCTCGAGTTGCGATGGCCTACTCTTTAAAGCCCGACCGCCCTTCGTAACTTAGCAATTTCTCTTCCGAGTCACAAATTCCTCCGACGGCGTCATAGATTAAATAGTGACGCCTTCCCTTGTAATTTAGCAATTGAGTGTCTCGATTCTTGACTTTAGCCATTTTCTTCATATATCCACGCTTTTGTCCAAATAAGTGTCATTACGAGTTTGCCTTCAAGAGACCTAAAAGTGAAAAGGAACGATATTAAGCAATAACGGATACAAAAGTGA
Source organism: Chrysanthemum lavandulifolium (assembly GCA_022545495.1). Classification (NCBI taxonomy): domain Eukaryota; kingdom Viridiplantae; phylum Streptophyta; class Magnoliopsida; order Asterales; family Asteraceae; genus Chrysanthemum; species Chrysanthemum lavandulifolium. The sequence continues at coordinate 137,995,796 of CM040241.1, read as the reverse complement.
TCAAATAAGGGCTTAAACGACCCCTCAAAAAGGTACATTTTAAAACCTTATCAATATTTTATTAACGTATCTAAGATCAATATCAATTGATCTTTCAATAAGTTTCAAAACGAAGTTTTTAGTTGGTAAACTATTCAGCCCCCTTTCTAATTTTCTACAGAAATGATGAATGCCAAAGCAAGCCTAAATCAACTAGAACTTTCTTTCATAAGAAATCATACCGTAAAGTAGTTTGATATAAAATCTCCTAAGATTAGCACATTAACTAAGCCTGCACACAATGGCTGAGAAGATTAAACCAGTTACCATATATATAAATCATCTAGATGCCATACATTATACTTAAAGCGCGCGCACACACACCCACAAATATAAAAAGTCTATAATAGTGCATGAGTTTTCATTACCCTCGACTTCACCTATTAAACGCAAAGCATAACAAATGAAAACACATGTCTACTTTTGTGTATTCGGTATACGGGTACATAGTACAGAATACTAATACTAAATCAATATAAAAGTGAATTGTAAGCAACTAAACATACATATATTCTTACTCTTTCATTCAAAACAAAACGATCAGAAACATCAACAACTCCATCCTTACTTAGTTTCTTGCACAACAAGTACACATTTTCGTCATCACAAACAAAAGCAAACATCAATTAAAAAATCAACATTTATACAACGATCTTATTAACAAATAAATATGAAATACTAGTAAGAAGGGGTGTGTTGAAACTGGAAACATTTATGGAAGTTTAATCTTGATCAAGAATTAAAGCCATTGGTTTTGACCAAATCGCACACCCTATTATTACGACAAGTGATTCCTTTTTGTTGTTTTGATTAATTTTTTGTAAGGAATTAAATCAAGGGTTAAAGGGGCGTTCGGTATTGGTCCAAATATTTTCGTATATTATATCTTTTTATTATATATTATTGAATATGGTTTACTTAGGTTAGTCTGGCAACAATCATTTGGAAGCGTTTAGGAGCAACAAACGATTAGCATAAGCATTTTAGATGACAATCTTGTTTGGCAACACCTCAACTAGCATTTGAATATTGTTTAACTGCTCTGATCTAAAATGCTTCTTGAAGTAGCGTTCCAAAATTGCTCTCAACATTTTGTTTATGAAATTACATATATACCATCAACTATAACATTTATAATCCAGTATATTTTGTCACTTGTCACAACCATATGCCTAGTTATATTTGAAAAAAAAAATTGATTAGGGAAGGGACAAAAGTATAGTATTAGTTAGAGCACTCGGAGTCATCACGCAGCAACGACGCTTCATCCGAGTTGGCATTCGTTAGACACGCGTTACCACTCCGAGCATCCTTGCGTTATGTTGGCGTTATGGTTTGCGTTGGTTTATCAACTCACATTGAAACGCAACATTTAAATGCAACGGCTATAAAAAAGAAAAAAAAATCACTTCACCCCCTCACATTTAAATGCAACGGCTAGTAGCAGCTTTAGAAAGAAAAAAATTATCGTTTAACAACGGTAATATTTCCAAAAAAAACAATTTTTTTTAAAACCTTATATATACCCACTATACTTATACTTCTATTCTCACAAAAAAAACACTCATATACTTCTATTCTCACCACAAAAAATAATAATAAATAAATAAATAAAAAATGTCAGGACGCGACGAGAGTTTTTTTTAACTTAATGGGTTTTGGAAATCCTTTCCTAATCCGAATGCCGGATCTTCTTCAAACCCTAACCCACTTAATTTGACACCCGAGCAACAACTACAATTGTATATGATGTGCCCACAAATTTTCTAACAAAACCCACCTCAATTCGAGCAACAAACACAAATACCATCACAAACTCAATCCTCACAATGTCAAGTCGACCTCGAAGCTACGTATCCTCGAAAACACAAACGTGAAGGTGAATGTATGGAAAAAATCCAAAAAAACCCGAGCCGTATGTTGAAAGAAATCTAGACGTGAGTGGTACAACGTTACGTTGGACACCAGAGGAGGAACTATTACTTGCCAAGTGTTACGTGGTCGTTTCCAAGGATCAAATGGTTGGAGTTTCTCAAAAGTGCACCACATTTTGGTATCGGGTTATGAACGAGTTCAATAAGAAAAAATTTCAATTTCGTAACAAGGATATGCTAACAAGCAAGTGGCATACGGTGAACAAAAATTGCCAAAAGTTTCAAGCGGTTTAAAACTTGCTAAACGCTTGGAAAAAGTGGTGAAAGTGAACCGGATAATATGAAACATGCTAGAAAAATGTATCGTGACGAGCAAGAAGATGTTTCGTTTGGTCAAGAGGAAGCGTGGGAAATTTTGAGGTGTGTCCAAAATGGGACACTCCAAAACCGATTAACTTAACCGGAGACGTCCTCCGTGAAAGCAACGAAGAGCTATATGGTGATGATGAACGACCACATCCGACCGGCAAACCACAAGCAGAAAAAAAACAAAAATACGATACTACGACTAGCACCGGGGGAAGTGCATTAAGCAATTTGGAAGCTATGTCATCCGAGATTCGACTTAGATGGGAAGCGGCCCAAGCGGCGTATGAGGCGGCTAAGGAGAAAGACCAGACGATAATGTGTTTGGAAAAATTTTAATTTCTCGGTATTAATACGAATGAGATGGATCCGGCTGTTGCGTATCAATTTGGAGAAGCATAAATCGCTGAAAAATGTAATTTGCCACCACCTCTAACCAAATAGTTTTATTTTATTTACTCGTAGTGATTTTTTCATTTCGTACTTTTTTTTTAAAAATTTTTTAGGTGTATTTTTTTATTTGTAACGTTTTTATTTCGCATCGTAATGTTTAACTTGATTAATTAAGTATTAGATTGTTTAATGAATGAAATTGTTGAGGGTAGAAATTGTAAATTGTAATTTTTAAAAAGGCGGTCCCAAAAGAAGGTGTTATTTGGTGTTATGATAAAGTGTGATTTTTGTGTTATCTTATTTGGTGTTGAAATGATCCGGCTACCGACGCGTGGCGGGTTTTTGATGATATATCGTGTTATGACTCCCAACCCTTTAGAATACATTGAAGACTATAAATAGAATAACTCAAATGGTATTTCGAGCCGATGTGTCAGTTGCAACACACTAGTTTTACTCTCTTAGGCAAGGTACCTAATCGCTGTAGTGTTGTTAAGACAAGTCCCGGGTTTATCATTCTATAGGGAACACCGAGGGCTCAAAGTGTATTTCGGATTAAGTCTAAAGGTTGAGAGAAAAGTGTTTTTGTTTTTTATATTGTATGAAAGCAAGTAAAATTACGGGTTTTGAGAAGGGTTGTATTTTAAACTACTAATTAAACTAATAAGTGAAAAAATAAATAAACAAGAAAAGTAAAATGGTAAAAACTTCTTATATGAGGGTAAATGTATTTATCTAGCGTTGCATTTCTTCCGAACTATTATATTTAAAAAGAGGTAAGAGAAAAATGCAAATGAACGATTAAAATGTGTGAGAAATGGTAATATTTATAGCCAAAATTCTCGCCCATTTTTCAAACATTGGCGGATCCACGGATCCAAGACATTGATCTGTCTTTGATGTTTTCAGAGCTGGCTGCCATTAGGCAAATATTTGTCTTTTGGTAATCCAAAAATCTTTTAAATCATTCTTATGTACTATGCAATCTATTTAAGATATGATTAAATCTTGTTTCTTTAAGGTTAATCTTCTTATATACTAATAAGGAAAAATTTGCTTGACTTGGTAAGATTTGTTTCCAAAAATAGTTTAATCACTAGTGATTAGTTTTGTCGTACATGCTTAAAATTTGTGCTATTCACTTAAGTGATTAGTTAATATTCTAAGTGATGGATTACCTGGTAAACATTTTGCTTATATGAAAACATTTGTTAGTTTAAGTGTAAGTAAACTTTTGCATTACTTTGCAAATCTTTAATGCAATATGCATGCACATGGGTGCTTTGATCATTCACCATGTTTTATAATCACATTATTCATACCTTAAGTGATCGATATTGAAATGGAAACTTACGGCTAATAACTTGTTTACATAAACTTTTACATCGTATAATTTTATATTTGTCATTATCAAAACATTGAGATTCCGTATAATAGAAATAATGTTTTTATAAGGTATTTGTATTAACATTATACTTTAGTACGTAACCCGTACTTAAAAGAAAGGATAATTGTACGTTTCAGTGTAACAATGCTTTATGACAAGAAAAGAAGTCTTCTTGGTCTTGAGCAATTTTATCAAATTTCTTCAAAATATTTGTGCTCAATGCAATGGCTTACAATTACATCGATTTTAACCCGTACTTCAAAAGATATCGAAACATCACTTCCCAAAACACTCAAGATAGATAAAAATAGTTTTAAATTATGATATTTTGAGGGGAGTAAAAGTGTTTAAAAGAAAAATAACAAAATATTGTTTTGAAAATAAAAGAAAAGTCGAAAACTTACATTCACTTTGAGGAAGAGTGATACTTTTACAAAACCTATTTAACGAAAGAAATAAAGGTTTGCCAAAAAGATACAAAAGTTTTCAAAATAAAGTTTGTTACAAAAGTTAACTTTGTTTGGACTTTGTGTGAATTTTTGTGTAATTAAAGGGAGTTATATGCAATGTGAAAACATAGAATCCGCCCCTTTAATTTTAAGAAAATGTTATATATAGTCAAATAAGTCAAAACTATTCTTTTTCCCACAAAATTGTCACGAGACTCATCTGCAAACCCAAACACCCTTTTCACTCATGAACTCGATTTTTAATCCTTCATTCTTGTGTTTCAAGCTTCAAAGTAAGATTCTAAATGTAGGACCTTAAATATATCAACCTTATCACTTTACCAAAGCTTACCACAAGTATACCACGTGAAACAAACACGTTACGCCTATATCACGTGCAACACAAACACACTTTATGCGTAGAGATGAAGAAAGAATAAGAAAGATGGTGACTTGATGATACTCGTATGTGTTGGAGAGAAAAAGATGAAAACAAGAGATGTTATATCAAAGAGAAAACACACACATACATTCATTACACACCCTCAAATGACCATTTGAGGGGTATTTACACTTCCATACATATCACCCTTATGGGCTTGGGCTTGGGCTTAGATTGGATAATAAATGATAAAAGGCTAGCTTAACTTAACTAATAGCCATTTAGCTTAGCCCAATCCACGAGCCCGTTGACTATTCTAATACGATATCTAACACACGTTACAAAGTTCCTAAACGTGAATGACCATCACTTCTATTAAATATTATTAAGGCTAACAATATCCCCCTAAGGGGTGGTCATTCAAAAGATGCTCCACTTGAATAGGTCTTTACTTTCCTTGAGCTTGAACTTTGTGTGTAGATATAGAATAGTCTTAATTCTTTGTTCCTTCATGCTTTGTGATCGGTTAATGTGGTATTACGCCTTACGAAGCTTCTTTGGAATAGGTGTCTCCACATCTTTCTCCACCCTGCTCACACTACTTTTGACTTTGAGATTCCAATGATGAAGTTCTCGAGTCTTTACAATTTGTAGATTCTTTGACATTGACGAAGAATCATCTTTAACTTTTTGTTGCCTTTGAATTTGATGAGAACTTCATTTGTGATGTTGTTGGTATGAGCATGTGGAGAATCTGCATGATCTCTTCCTCCCATGAGCATTCATTAGCAAGAGCTTCCTAGGTACAATCACGAACACCAATTGATCATTGTAATCTTTTCTTAAAGAATTGATTACTACAATTGTTCTCTTGATAAATGTCTTGATTCCATTCACCTTGGTTGGGCGAATCAGCCGTCCGAATCAAGATAAGGACAAGCTGGCATTACATTGAATAAATTCAAGTAACGACCCACATCTTCGTGGATTCGATTCGTGAAAGGAATCTCCTTAGCGGGATTTCCAAAGACTTACATGTGTTCGAATGTCGAGGGTGTTAACAACATATTGTGAAACACATCTCTAATTCTAGCAAAGGTCGTTCTCAAACTGGAGGCCCTCAAGAAGGCTAACACGACATACCAAAGTACATCTCTGATTCAGTAGTCATTTCAAGTACACCAAGCATCACTTCACGATCAGACCGTTTGAGACACACTAAGCGTAACCCATAAAGAATTACCTAAGTGACCTTTGTCAATTTTTGATGTTGACACTGGCAGAATTTCCATTCAATCACCGAGGATCACATTTGTGAAACCTCTCATAAATGTTCTGGCAGATTGCTAAGATCTGCGTAGGACTCTAGAATGTATCACTTTTGTCCTTATTGATGAACAACAAGATATTAAATGTCAAGTGTTCCTATGAGATCTTTTAATGAATCTCGTCGCTCTAGACTCGATTAGTGCATTTTGGTTTTCCTAAGCGGATACTAGGGAGAGGGTCTTCTTCTTCAATACCAACGATCTCTAAGAGAAAGTCGATAGATTATGTAGGGTTCTCAGTGAGAATGAAACAAACTTTTAAGAGGAATTGAGTAGCTAGAAGGTTTAGTGCGATGCGTCCATCGGGTCCATGACGCCTTTGTCTTCAATACCAAATGTCATCTTAGTGACAACCAAGAGTGTATGAATTGAACCCGTTTCGCCCTAAGGTTGAATATGGAGGGCTATTTCTTTTCACCCTTTTCATTACATTTCTTTTAATTCTTCAACCCTTTCTTTCTCCTTTCTCACATTACTCCTTTTTTTCAATCATACCTAAGGACTTCTAATACAAACTATTGGTATTGTCCTTGGGTAGATCCCTCCGGCTCTGGCGGATCATAGGACGGATTTCCTATCTTTGTCACCTTATGACTCCATGACTATCCTATATTACCATAAAACCATTTTTCTTGAAAATCTCTAAGAGTGTTTATGATTGAAAACATGTTTGAAGCACTCCGAGAGTTTTATATTTTCAGAAACACTCCCCCTTCACATGTGCTTATAAGTTTTGATAGAAATTTGCACAGTGAGGATAGAGTTCGCACTTTTTGAATTGATCGACTTTAAAGGAACAAGACCGATTCGAGACACGTTTACATCACTAGAGAACTAGCTTAAAATTATTACCCATCCTGGTCAAGTCCATAGAAATTTTCTCGAGATGGTACATTTCCTGACTTAGATTCCTCGTCAATTCAATGGTTACGACTGAGTTGAACAACAATCATTAAACTTTTTATCACATTTTAATCACGTCTTCTCCCCTCAAAATAGCATATTCATGATATTTTTATATCAACGGATTAAACAACATTTAGAATCTTTTGGGAGACAAACGGATTTGATTTAAGCATGAATTTGGAACATTTTGGTTTTATACTCCCCTTTAATAAAGCATAATCAATTAAAGGGTTTTAGAGGACTTATCTTGAGCACAAAATATTTTGAAAGATTTTGAAAATCTTTTGAACAATCTTGAAAAAGGTGCTCAAGATGATGATGATTTCTCACCGGTTTTAAATGTAGTGCACCTAAGCGTACACTAGATTTTTCTTTAAAAACACGAGTTTTGATTTGAAAATAATCAAAAGTCATCATTTTTGGTACGAGTTTCGTACTGAAGTATACGAAAGCCATTTTTTGAAGAAATTTTTGAGAAACGACATGTTTTAGAAAACATTTAAAGAACTCTCGTTCAAGCATCTGTACATGTCCGTATCATTGTTGAATGACATTTCTAGAAACGTACAGAATATCGATTATACGAGAGACATGTCGTAGAAGAATATTTTTGTATTTTTGATTTTATATTGTTTTTGTATTTTTGAAACTTTTATATTTTTATATTTTGCTTTTGTTAGTTTTTCAAATTTTGTATTTTGTTTTTCAAAAGTATTTACAGCGAAGCTTTTTGGAAATCATTTTCAAGAAGATTTGAGAAGACGTTCTAACTCCTCAGGGGTTAGGCTTCACATTCCAATTCGTCGAACTAAATCATTAAATCGCTCTTTTGAAAGGGCTTTAGTGAATAGAACGGCGAGTTGGTAATCAGTATTCACGAAGAATAATTCAACAATACCTTCTTCCACGTGTTCTTTTATGAAGTGATAGTGGACACGAATGTGCTTAGTCTTTGAGTGATGAACAGATTGCAGGATATGGCTATGGCACTTTCGAGTCACAATACATAGGTATTTTATCGAAGTAAAGCCATAATCTGTGAGTTGTGTTCTCATCCATAGAACTTGAGCACAACACGCAGATAGAGACACATACTTAGCTTCACGGTTGAAAGTGCAAGGCAATCTTGTTTCTTTGAAGACCACCGACTAACTTTTCTCCCAAAATTGTGCTCCTCCGATGTACTTTTGTCAGAACTTGATCACCTACGTGGTCCGCATCCGAAAAGGAAATTAGAACAAATTGGATTCCTTCGGATACCAAAGTCCCATGTGAATGGATGTCTTTAGGTACCGAAGATCCGCTTAACCTCTTTGAGGTGCGATTCGGTAGGCTTTGCTCGAAACGTGCTAATAAGCAAACAACAAAATGAATATCGGTCGACTAGCGGTGAGGTACATGAGAGAACCAATCATGCTCGATATTTCTTCTGGATCGATGGGTTTCCCAAATAAATCGGCTCCAATTTTGGTGAAGTTACCATTGGTGTATCGATCGAATCACAATTATCCATACCATGATTTTTCAAAATCTTAGTTGTATATTTGGCTTGATTTATAAAAATTCCACGTGGGGATTGATGTATTTGTAAACCAAGAAAAACTTTAGTTCTCCCATCATCGACATTTCAAATTTGCTTTTCATGAGATTTTCAAAATGTTTTGAAAGATTCGGATTAGTGGACCCAAAATGATGTCGCCCACGAATCGAACAATCAAAATGTCATTTTGCATTTTTATGTAAACAAGGTAGGATCAACAGCCTTTGGTGAAATTGTTTAGAATCGTGAAAGAGGACAGTTTGTCATACCACACTCTCTGAGCTTGTTTCAAACCATAGATTGCCTTTTTGAGTTTGTAGACGTAGTCCGGACGTTCCATGTCTATGAAGCCTTACGGGCGACTCACGTACACTTCTTCTTCGAGTTCCATTCAAGAACGCGGTCTTAATGTCCATCCGATAAACCGTGATGTTTTGTGAGTCGATAGGCTAAGAATATCCCGATCGCTTCAAGTCTAGCTACCGCGAATAACTCTTCAAAGTCTATTCCTTCTTCCTGCTCGTATCCTTTGGCCACAAGACAAGCTTTGTTGCAATTACGTCATTTCTTCATCCCTTTTGTTCTTCCATAACCATTTGAGATCAATGACGAATGTCAATTGGTCTTGGAACCATATCCCAAGAGTCATGTAGACGGTATTGGAGAAGTTCCTCCGCATTGCTTCTATCCATGCGGGTTCTTCCATTGCCTCGCGAATGTTCTTTGGCTCTATATTGCTAATTGAGCAAAGGTAAATGCATAAGTCGCAATCGGTGGCAAGTTGGCGTCTCGTCGAATGGCGGTGAAGGTTCACCAATAACTTGTTCAATTGGATGGTCTTTGTCCACTTGAGTAGTAAGGATACCGTTGGTTAAACGTATGGGAGTTAGATGGTTCTCGTAAGCTTGAAGATGATTCAGTTGATTCCGTAGCAAACGGGTTTTCAAATAAGTCTTCATCTAACGTTGCATCGTTCTGGTTTTATGAAGGTTCTTCTTGAAATGATATGTTTTGGTTTTGCGTATCAACTGCTAGTAAAACTGTTTCAAGAATAGGATTTGCGGAAGTCAATGTAGATGACATTAATGGAGTTGGTGCATTGGTTTCGACCGTGGTAGATACATCTTCTGTTGGTGGTGGTGGGTGATTTTGAGCAGGTGCAGCGGAATGATGGTTTGATGCATTTGTCGAAGTTCCACCGAAGTATTCATCGAACATTAACTCGAAAAACTTCTCCCATTCTTGTTCATGAGGTGTGTCGGCAAAAGTTGATGGAGCTCTTTGTTGTATGAGTCCGAATCGTATGTCCAAGTCTCGGGTTTGGTGCGGGTTCTAATCTGCTTTGATTAGAAGCCATTTTGAAAGTTAGTCAAAATTCACATTCATCGCTCCATTATCTTCCTAGTTCTTCCGTTATACACCCCGAATGCCTCGAGTTTTCTCGAGTATCTCATGAAGATTCCAATATCACCTTTAGCTTCGGTTTTCCTAGATCTTCTCTCGCCGCTCGTTGGATAACACAAAGCGCCAAACACGTGAAGGTAAGAGATATCGTGTTTTACGTTGTTCACTAGCTCATATGAGGTTTTATTGAATCTTGGATGGATTAGGATGGGATTCGAGTGAAATAAGCGGCAACAAAGATCACCCATAGAAATAACGGTGCACTAGAATATATTAGCATTGTGCGAGCGACGCCCACAAGAGTACGATTTCTTCTTTCAACTACCCCATTCTGTTGTGGAGTTCTAACAACCGATGTCCGATGTGTGATTCCAACATCTTCAAAATAATTTCTTAACTCGACTTGTGAATTTCGTGCTGGTTATGCATTCTTACAACCCTTACATCGGAGTTTGAAAAAGTACTTGAATACACTTCATAAAGGTGATGATGATGCACGGTGCTTCGTCTTTGATCTCGTAAACCTAACCCATGTATATCTTGAATAGTCATCAACGATAACAAGAATATACTTTTTCCCATTAATGCTTTCAACTCTCATTGGGCCTCATAAGTCCATGTGCAACATATGCAACTTTGCTTCTGAACTAGGTACGGGTTTGGGTTTATATGATGCTCTTTTGCTTTTTCCTTGTTCGCATGATGGACATAAGTGATCCTTGGTGTATTTGAACTTTGGAAGTCCATTGACGATGTTGTCTTTGGCAAGTTTGTTGATTGTGCCGAAATTGAGATGGGATAGTCGCTATGCCACAACCGGACTTTGTTCGGATGCTCGTGTCATAAGACATATTGGTGATGAAGAGGCCATTTGGTTAATGTCGATAGCATACAAGTTTGTATCACGATTCCCGTTAAGAGATTAATGCCATCCAAGTTTCTAACGAAGCAAGCATTTTTCCTAAAAGCAACCTCTAAATCGCATCACGTAACCGCCGGACATAAAACAAATTGTGTCCCAACCCTTCGATATAGTAAACCCGAGTGATCAAATAATTTCCAAAGGTAGATCTCCATAACCCGTGATAGTTGCTACATGATCATTTCCAAAGTGTACGGTTCCCATGAATTTCGATTTAAATTGATCGTGACTTGATTCCGGTCATGTGCTTGAGCAACCCAGTCGACGATCCAAAGACATATTTCAAAACCCGCCAAGAATGAAGAAGAAGATTTTGGAAACCGTTTTGATTTTGGTTCCTTTGGGTTAGAGGTAAAACTCGATCACACTCATAGAAGTTATCTCTTGGGAAGACAGTTCATCACTCATTCTACCATTCTGGGTGTGAAGGTTCTACCCGTTGGTTTCCAAATGTCATCCCTAAAGTAAGGACTATGCTTCCTATCAAGAGTGTAAGACCTAAATCTTGCAACTAGTCTTCCTATGGGTTTAGCATAAGTTCTTTTGGAATGTTCTTCGAGCGTGCTTGATCTCATTCTTAGAAACACAATCATCATGAACATTAATTAAAGATTTCTTGCAAGTTACACAAACGGATGCAACACATTCGTTAAACTTAGCAGATTTCATAGGTTCATTACATTCAGATGAAATGTCTTTCTTATTACATAGCGGCAAATTCCTAGGGTGTTCTTCTACTTTCTTCTCTTTATTCAAGCTACTTCTCTTAGAGGCATGCGAGACTCTATTGTTCCTTGTAATTCTCTTAGGCTTTAGTCTGCTGCTCCTAGAGGTGCTATCTAGTCTTGTAGAAGGTAAGGCACACACATTAGGATTCACTTTGTTATCAAGAGAAGTGGTTTCGCTTTCCTAGTCTCTTTAGAGTGCTTGTTTAAACTTATGTCGTTTGTTCCAAATGTTTTAGATGTGAGGCGAGGCGCATTAGTGGTACTCATCCTAAAATGGCAGTGCTAAAACTTTTGGTTTCTCGATAACCGCTTTTCATTTTCAACAATTTTTCTTTTTGCTTAGGCAAGCGGTGGAGTAACCTGGTTTGGCAAATCATTTTCTCGTTGACTTTTGGAGGAGGCATAGAAATAGACATATTTGGTTTGAAAACTGTTTTGTAGCATTTTCCTTCTCCTCACCAATGGTTTTGCAATCTTGGTATCCATGACCTTTCCTTTTGACATTCCAAATGGGCCCTCAAAAGATCATTTTATCTTTCATGTCTTTATAGGCACGCTCATACGACAGCTTGTCATACTTGCATTCCTCGCTTTTTCGATCAAGTTGTTTAAAATATGAGACATTTTCTTTTCAAGTTTTCAAGAGCTTTTCATACTTTGAAACAATTTCGGAGGTCTCGATCGATTCTTTCATGATCTTCAACGAATATGTTTGTAAAACAATGGACATAATATCGGTATACGTAACATCTTCAAGAGAGAATCATTTAAATTTTACAAAACTTTGATGTGTTCAACACTTTCATTAGCTTTCTTTACCGAGATTTATGGTCCTTGACAAAGTCAACTGTTTCTTTCAAAAATGCTTGTTCAAAATGAATTACCCTTGAATTGATGTTATTCGGTGAGGGCAATTTGAGTTTCAAAAAAAATTCATCATCAAAACTAGAAAACCGGATGTTAGTTGTAATATTGGGTTTAGATTTGTGATCTCTTGAAGTCTCCCAATTCTAGTTTTAATATATTCTAAAATGCTTCGCATCACTTGTGTTAAAAGGATTGTTTGAAGACATTTGTTCCATGTTTGACAATGATTCTTGGTTTTGGCGGTGTTGACTCTTTGTTTGAAATACTTGGTGTGATGGAAAACTTTGATTTTTCTTTTTGTGTAACAAAAGTAATTCCATTAATTTTGTTCCATTTGTTATAATCAATTGGTTTTAGATCTGGATTCTTTTGTTGCATTTTTTATCTACTCTCATCAGATAGTTCTAACGCTTCAAGAGAATCATGAACAATTATGGGTTCATGCAAAGTCGTTCCATTGTTCAAAACATTCATTCTTTCGAGAGCTTTCTTGAGGAAAAAGGAGGTGTGTTACCAAGAGCCATTTTTGTGTTGTATGAAAATACGGATTCGTTTGATTAATTAGCATATTGGTTGATTTGGTGAATGACCCGTTGTAACAAGCAAATTTTCTAATTTTTGATTTTTCATTTTTATCAAGAATTTCATCAAGAAGAGAATCTTCACGCTTTGAAAAATCAAGAATCAACCTGCTTTCTTCTCTTTTCAAGATCGAATAAGTTGTTTGTTGTTTAGAAAGTTGGTTTTAAGATCGAAATTTCCTTGTTTAAAGATTTTATTTTCAAATTCAAATTAACATCAAGCGTGTTATACTTGATTTGCAATTGTGTTTCTCTTAAAATGGAATCTCGATAACCAATTTCTAATTCGACTCTTTGTTTTGTGAAATTCAAAGGCTTTTGCATTCTCCTTGTACCTCTCAAGCTCGGTTAATTTATCATTCGCAGCCTTAACATCGCGATTGACCTTTTAACTTTCTCAATTTCAATGCCACGATTATTGATTAATATTTCAAATAAGGCACGTGTTTCCTCATCGGCCTCGAGATTTTGTGTCACATGACCTCCACTAGGATCCACATCCGAGTTTCGAGTTAGTATTGCTACAACTCGGATTGTCCGGTATGTATCATAAGTAGGTGTTGATGTCACGTAATGCTATTCGTCATGAGTAAACACATCAAATATGACATTGTTATAGCATGGATCAATGATTGGTACCTCGACATCGCATTGGCGTCATAGACAGAGGTGCGTCGACTCAAATGTCATACTTAGCTTCTCGAAGATTTGCCATGAAGATGCGCTTGCATTGATGTCCTCTAGGTCTTCCAAATCATCCATAATAGCAAAAGTCATTTTCCTCAAAGACTCAAATGCATCCCGACCGACTTACGTTAATAAAGATAGCTTTTCAAGATACGCAACATTTTTCTTTTTGGCTTAGTAGGACAATTCCTTGCCATGTGACCCACTCCTTGACGGTTGTAACACGTAACTCGATTACCACGATTCACATTTCCATAATTCCCAATATTTGGAGATGCAGCATTTCCATTCGATTACCCATCGCTCTATTCCCAACATTACGCCACATCGATGTCCAACATTCGACCCAACTGATTACCCCGATACGGAATCGCTGATTACCTATGTGAAATCCAAGAGTATATCCTCGTTGATTCCCAATAACTTTAACCATTTGTCCTTGATGACCCATATTCAAACCCGGTTGTGCAATTTGCTTGTTGCGAGTGTTTGATAAAATCCTTTGGTTGTTGTTAGTTGGTGTGGAATAGCGTCCTCGAATGCTTTAGTCAAAAAGCAAATCACGATTGACAAAGCTTGTTCTTGTTCGGTTTCAAGATCGGTGATTCCTTGTTCCCGGTATTGTGGATATTGTTGTTGTTGGTGACTTGTTGTTCTTGTGGAAAGAATTGTTTTTGAGGGATAACAGCTTGTGGTTGTGGAGTGTATTGCTGCAAGTTGTTGTTAGTGGAAGAGGATGAAGCTTGTTGTTGTGTATTCACTGGAGTTTGAGTCTTTGCAATTAGTGCCAATGGATCATGATTCTTTGCCAATATTTCTTTCCTAACTTCATTGACTTCAACTTGGTTTTGTTTCAGAAAATCGTTGAGTTGATCAAAGTTCACCGATGTAAGTCCTTTGTTTGGTTGACAATAGTGACATATCATCCCATTCTTACGGAAGATTGTTTAGGAATTTGATGTTACTCATGATAGTTCGGGTGCCAACTTGTTTCGATAAGCTCATTCATTAAAGTGCAAAACCTTCCATAGTAGGATTCAATGGATTCTCCGGAGTAGATGTAAAATTCTCCCATGGGTTAGCGACTTGTTCTCCGTGTCTTGTTGACCAATTTACATTCCATAACAAAGCCGTCTAACACGCTCCCACATATCGGCGGTTTCACACATTGCTCTGCAAACAAAGATGTCTCTTGGCAACCCTAGTTGGACAATGTGAATTGCCATGTCATCCGCTTCGACTTGCTTCGATCCTCTTGATGTATTACGATTCATTTTAGCACGAAAAGATGGTGGGCGGAGGTGTTGCATCGAGTTTGTGGTCTTGGACCTGGTCGAGGCTTGAAGGGTCCATTCGTAATGGATTGAATCATGAGTTTTCCATTAGGTTTGGTCTTGATGTGGCGGAGCATACGACTTGTTCATTGAAGATATCCACCTTTTTCCAAAGATAGGAGGACGGTTTTCGCACCTACTGCATGAATGTCTTGTTGAGTAGCCATTGATGAAGGTATTTGATGATAAAGTTGATGTAGGATCGATTCAACGATAAAGGAGTTGTGTTTGATGAAGATTAAGCTCGGTTGTTGTAGTGAAAGTTGTGTCTAAAAACTTAAAAACCTCAATTAACTTTAAAACTTAATAACCTCAATAATAAAATTCTAAAATATTATTAGAAACTTGGGAAAAATGAAAACAACTATGCTAGTCTGCTGGAAATGAGGACTGCTATGTAACTGCTTATTAATAAACTCTCCAAAATAAGCAAAAGGCAACTACAGTGAACTAGAAGCTAGCATAACCTAATTTATGCTAAAACTACTCAAATTCAACCTAAAACAACTACTCTACTTCACTGAATTGCAAACTACAATGATTTGGTTACAATTTCACTTAAGTAACCAAACAGCCTAACTAGCTACTTTCAAGCTATAGCACAAGCTTATCTAAAAAGCTGATTTGAAATTCAGAACTTGGAAACTCAAGACCACCAACCAGAGAGTTTATAAACCAAAAATGAACCAATTACAAGCTATATCGAAGCTTGTAGAGCTTCTGTAATGAACCTGTGCACACTCAGATATAGACTGAGAGTGTGCACAGGGGATTAAGTGCCTAAATCACAAGCTGAAAAAGAGCTTTTGCAAAATTCCAAAAATTCCACTAAAATTACTTTTGAAAACACAACCAGTTGAAGTCTAATATCCCAAAATCTCAACTCCTTTAGATCAAAAATGATTTCATTAAAAATCCACAAAATTCTGTTCAAAAACCACTTGAGCAATTTTGACTTTTTGACAGCTTTATAAATGTTGACCAAAATGAACTTTGAGCCAGATTTAATGAATGATACTGATGTTTAGAGATAAATTGAACTTAATGCAAGCTTTAACATCTATATTAACACCTAAATGTAAGAAATGATTAGCTGATTCAAACAGAAAAGGAAATTAGAACTGATTTTATATGATTTTGACTTTAAGAGTGTGCAGATGCAGTTTTATGATTTTAATGACCTAAATATACTATAATATGACTGTGAATGCAAATATTAACCAGAATTAAGCCCTGTAGCTAAGCTAGACCTACTGAACCAAACAGTTCTTAATAATACTGATTTAAAGCTTAATCCACTAAATCAAATATCTGATCCTCAACACTGTTATATCTAGCTTTAATATGCAATAATTCCACTAAATTAACTGTTCTAAACAACTACACTACACTATATCTAATATGATCTATCTAATGCAAAACTAGAATTTATGCAGAATCTACAATACTAAGACAGTAATGATATAAGAAGATAGCAACAATTAGATAAAGCTAAACTAAACTAGTATTAATCTAACAAGTAATATGAGCTACAACAGATTTTAATAAGGAAATGGTACTCACAGTAGTCCAGCCACAATGGCTTGCCAAACAATCAAATAACCACAACTTAGAACTTATTATCAACCCAAATCCAACTGAATTTCAACCCAAATCCATGATCAAACCAGCAATCCAAATCAATTTAGATTCAAAGTGCAGCAGTTTGACTTATGTTGACTGTGATGATATTTTTGTATAAATTATGAGTAGACAACTTAACAAGTGCTTATTAAGCTATGAAAAAGCTAATAAGAACTTATGAAAACAACTTTAGCAACTGAAATCAAACTGAGAAATGATTCACAATATTTTTTTAGGATTTTTAGGATTTTATTTATTTTTTGTGATTTTTGTTAAAATGAGATTATAAACTGAAACTGAAGTGAAATAAACTGAGATGATGATTAAAAGTAATAATAAGCTGATGAAAGAACTTAAGACAGAAATTAAAAGAGAATTCAGAATTTCAACTGAAAATGATTTAATTATATTAAAAGCATATTACACTAGAAATTGAGATTACAAAACTGAATTTAAATTTTTAAACAAAACTACACTATGCTACTACTACTCAGAAAATTACATGAATACAATGTGAGAAATGGGGTCCTATTTATAGTGAAGCCTAGCCTTGAGAAGGATCTAGAATGATGCAATTTGTGCTTTCTCTTGTGATATCTCAGCCCTTGGATCTTCATTACACGTATCTCATTCATCTATCACCCTTGGATCAAAATTGCCACGCATCTCCAGCCAATCACAGAAGAGAGAATGAAAGGTATGACACACGGATTGCCAAGCTGGCATTCCGTGTGTCAGTCATGTGTCAGAAAGTACTTAATTGCCCCTCAAATGGATTAATTGTACTTGAATTGGTCGGGGGTGTTTTAGGGTTTATGTGTGTAGCTGGGTTTGGTAATTGGGGTAAAATTTGGGTGGCGGGAATTTTATCAATTATTTACCGTGTTTGACCGGTGTTAAAATGAGGGTTGACCTGGTATACCGGGTAAAGTGAAACGGGTATGGGATTGGTATAAACCGGGTATGGATTTGGTTTTGGACCGGGTAAGTTTTTAAGCTGGTTGGGCTTTGGGATTAATTGGGCCAAAGCTATATAAGTTTAGGCTTTGATTTGTTATGCAAGAGTAAATATAAGGACCAAATGTGTACTTTCTGAAATTTCAGGGTCTGAATTTATAAATTCTTAAATCATATTCCAAGGGCTATTCTTGATACTATTCAATAATCCAAGGACTAATTTTGTAAATTCTGAATCTCAAAGGGTATTTTCTGCCAATTGCTCAAAGTTGAGGGACTGTTTCTGACACTTCTCCAAAGTTGATCATATCTTTCAGAAATCATCTTTTCAGCATGAAAATCTTCACAGATGCTCAATTCTGACTTTCCGGCTCAGCTTTAGCACTCTTTATCTCTCGTGCTCGGGTTTTTGGCTGATTTGGCTATCTTTTGTGTGTTTAATCATATCCGTACCTGCACAAGCATAAACTCAAGAAAACAGCAAATATTTGCAATAAACGGCTCTTTCTTGGTTATTTTGGGTCTGATTTTCATAAAGAAAAGGTATGTGTTTTAGCACATACCATTGACCTAGTTTATTCGGCGTGCCAATCTCCTCGTTCTCACGACCGTTTTGATGGGTAGAACGCTGAAAATGGAGTTACGGTTCAAAAGTTATGGCCGTTTGAAGTTTTGCTCAAAATCTTACTCGTAAACTTGTTCTTAAGCGTAGGATTCGGGTGCTTAGGCGTAAACTTTGTCCTTAGGCGTAAGATTTGAATCTTATGCGTAAACAGTGACCTTACGCGTAAAATTAACTCTTATCGTAAACAATATCCTTACGCGTAAGATTTCTCTTATGCATAAAAATATCTTACTCGTAAGTTTTAATTCTTATGCGTAACCCGAGTCTTATCGTAAGATTGAACTCTTAGGCGAAAAACTTGCTTACGCATAAAAGCAATCGATCTCTCTAACTTGTCCAAGCTGGTGAGATTTCACAAGTCAAGTATTCCACAAACTTATCCAAGTGGAAGTCTTGAGTAACCGTTGTTGCACGAAGATTCTTCACCGGATGCTTATGCGTAAACCTTAGGCGTAAACTCTACTTTCACGCTGAGAAGCTTATGCGTAAGAATAGGGTTTGACTTTCCTTAGGCGTAAAACTAGGGTTTTGACTTTTTTTTTGTACTTGACAACCTTACGCGTAGAATGCCCAGATTATGCAAAAACACGATTTTTTTCACCCAAAAACACGTTTCCAAATGATTTCTTTTGCACAAACATCTTCCAAAACACTTAAAACCACGTAAAAATCAAAACTTTTTAACAAAAGCCCACGTTTTTATAAAAAATGCAACTTTTTAAAAGCTTTAACCAAAAAAACGTAACACAAACACTCCTAAACCATTGTTAGGAGATTGATACCAATTGTAGGACCTTAAATATATCAACCTTATCACTTTACCAAAGCTTACCACAAGTATACCACGTGAAACAAACACGTTACGCGTATATCACGTGAAACACAAACACACTTTATGCGTAGAGATGAAGAAAGAATAAGAAAGATGGTGACTTGATGATACTAGTATGTGTTGGAGAGAAAAAGATGAAAAGAAGAGATGTTATATCAAAGAGAAAACACACACATACACACTCAAGCACACCCTTCAAATGACCATTTGAGGGGTATTTATACTTCCATACATATCACCCTTATGGGCTTGGGCTTGGATTGGACAATAAATGATAAAAGGCTAGCTTAACTTAACTAATAGCCATTTAGCTTAGCCCAATCCACGAGCCCGTTGACTATTCTAATACGATATCTAACACACGTTACAAAGTTCCAAAACATGAATGACCATCACTTCTATTAAATATTATTAAGGCTAACACTAAACTTGTGTTATTGATTATAATGGTTTTTAACAGTTTGTGTTTTCATCCATTCCTTTTGTTTGAATATTTGATTTTGTTTGTGTAAAGTATGAATAAGAATACGATTTAGGGTTTATGCTTAAAGGATAGATTTGGTTGAATTGTTATGGTTAGATGACTTATTTTTTCCTTTAGATCACTCATTTGGCCTTTAATCGAACATTTACCGGTTAGATTTTGTGATTTGGACCCAAATGCCACCCGTCGTTCCAGGTCCAGTTACCGTGTCTTTCTTGGGGACAACTTGCTTACCTGGTCTTCTAAATACGAGACACATTTTCTCGATCTAGTGTTGAAGCATAATACATAGGGTTTGTCCATGTTGTTGCTGAGACTGCTTGGATTCGTAACCTACTTCGGGAGCTACGTATGTCCTTATTCAGTGCTACAATAGTATATTGTGATGATCTTAGTGTCGTCTACATGTCTGCCAACCCGGTCCAGCACCAATAAATGCACGAACCACAAAGAGATTCACATCCACTTTCTTCGTGACAAAGTGGTTGTTGGACATGTTTGTGTTCTTCATGCCCCTTTCAGATACCAATACGCGGACATCCTCACTAAAAATTTGTTGTATCTACTATTTGCAGAGTTTTGATCCAGTTTGAGCGTTCGAAGATCCCTGCTTATAGTGCGAGAGCGTATTAGAGTATTGTATTATTTGAGTATAGTATATGTACACATTCGTGTAATTATGTATCTCGGCCCATTATGGCCTTAGCCTATATTGTGTAGCCATGTAAGGTTATGTGGATTGTACGTGTATATAATTTCCATCTAATGAAACATATCAGTCGAGCGGGAATTGATATGTTTTTATTAATTAGGTGAATCTACCTTCTTTTTTTGTGCTTACTTAATTGTAAACAAATGTGTATGAGAACTTTGCTTGCTTAAAAGATATATTCGAAATCAACTCCATTGCAACACGAGGATTATTTTATCCCCTTTCTTGTTCATTATCGTTGCAGAGGCCCAACAAGTTTTAACTTGGAGGCTTGTGACAAAGGCATTTATAAATGCCTCGCTCTTAGAGACGATGGCACTAATTTATTTCTTCCTCAATACGCAGATGATGCACTTATTTTTAGAGAATGTTCTCTATAAATGCAAGAAACCTCATATATGTTCTAAAGTGGTTCAATGAAGCATCGGATTTAGGCGTTAACTTGGCCAAAATTTGTATTTATGGTGTTGGCGTCAATCCAAGGGACGTAGATATGGTTGCCCACATTTTAAAATATAAAGACGGGAAGTTGCCTTTTATATATCTAGGGCCCCAGTAGGGAAAGCAATGCATAAAACAGAAACCTTGGATGAAATGACATCCCGGCAGGCTTCTTAGCTATTATCATGAAAGTCAAATCTTTTATCTATTGGTGGGCGTCTAACTTTAACTAAAGTTGTAATTGGATCTCTCCCTCTATATTATCTTTTCTTGTTTCGAGCTCCTATAAAAGTTATAGATTCCTTGAAAAATATTCGTAGTAGATTTTTTTAGGGTTTCAAAGATGATGAAAGAGGGATGGTTCGGATTAGTTGTAAACACATCATGGTAAATCGTGATTTTGGTGGTTTAGGAGTTGGTAGCATTCGTTCAAAACACTTAAGCCTCCTTGGAAAATGGCGTTGGCGGTTCCTCGTGGAAAAAGAAGCCATATGGAGAAAAGTCATTAGTAAATTTCATGGAGTTGATGGAGGCTTCTCAAATATGGCTGGTCCGGGATTGAAAAAAGGTATATGGCAAAATATCATAAGTGCTAGTGCTATGATTGATGATCTCGGCATACAATTTCTGAATTCCTTTTTAAGGAAAGTGAAAAGTGGAAGTGATATCTTGTTTTGGAAGGACGTTTGGGTTGATGATGGACCATGTTTGATGAACAGATTCCCTCGTCTTTTTGCAGTTGATCTTAATCCTGATTGTTTTATTCGTGAGTGTTGGACCCTCGTTAATGGTGAGTGGGGCGGTTTCTGGTCATAGCGTATACAACCTCAAGGCAGAACAGTTGACGAGCTCAATGAATTGATTAATCTTATTAATGGTCTCTCCTTAATGCACAGTGCAAAAGATAGCTAGAATTGGTCATTAAACTCTAATGGGATTTTTCGGTTATCTATTTGTCCAAACTGATAGATAATAATCTTTTCTCAAATCTGTGTTTGGGTCGATCTTTCGATTGAAATAGTTGGGTCCCAAGAAAATTTAACATATTTAATTGGCGGGTTATCAACGATAGGATTCCTCATCTCTTAAATCTTGATAAGAGATGTATTGATGTCCATTCGCTACTTTGTCCGTTATATGAGTATGAGGTATAGAATGTTGGTTTGTGGGAGTTAAAAACTCTCGAAACGACTAGTAGTGTGTGAGCCTATGGGGGCACACACGTTAAACACGAGAGTACGTTTATAAACATTTACTACTTGGACTTGACTTGACCCGTTTTGTCTAAACCCGTTTTAAACTCTAGGTCCGAATTATTAAATTTGTTTAAGCCCATGACCGGTTCTATCATTGAGACGTTTACAAATTAATTAATGGGCTACAAAGAGTTAGAATAAAAGATGGATAAATGTTTGCTTGGAAAACAAATCTTGGATACTATATATATTTAAATATAATCGATTCAAGGATTTGTGTGGGCATGCAAAACAGAATCTCATCCTTATATTATATCTAATATCGATTCATTAATACTGATGCAAAACCAATCGCACATGCGTAGACGATTGGATTTTTATTTAGATATTAATTGAACTCTAAAACTTGTAATTTTGATTCAAGGAGATTGAGAGGTTTCACTTATCATTTATCTTGGTAATATTCCTAGTCGAATCTGACCACCAAGATAAGGGGTTTATATTGTTTTTTCACGAGTTAAATTGGACAGAAGGATCTCGGACAACACTGGCATAAAATATCGGACAAACTTGTCCGATATCGGGTATTATGCAGACTTGTTCTTGGATGTTGCTGTGATCTTGGACAAAAGAGAAAGACATGTTCTTGGGTTTTTTTTTTGTTTGAGGTTTGTTCAAGTATTCAACTGTTGATTGGGTAAACGTTCACGACTAGCTTTATCGGGCGTATTTGTGATTAAGTGTTTGTGTGTGATACTCGTAGAGGTATCTACTTTAGATACTTTGGGTTTCGTATTGGTTTTCTTGTTCATCTACTTGAGTTCAATAGCCACGAAAGGTTAGATTTCTATTTATCCTTTTATTCATTAATTGTTTATTAAATATGGGTTTCGTATTTATTTTGTTTTGACAGCTATATGCAATACTTGTCAATTTCTAATAAAAAATATTTAGTCACACACAAATTAAATTATATTGATAATTAGAATTAATTTGTTAATTTAAATTACTTGTTAATTATTACTTTGTTAATTGGAATTAAATTGTTAATTAGAATTA
Organism: Chrysanthemum lavandulifolium; assembly: GCA_022545495.1. Taxonomy (NCBI): domain Eukaryota; kingdom Viridiplantae; phylum Streptophyta; class Magnoliopsida; order Asterales; family Asteraceae; genus Chrysanthemum; species Chrysanthemum lavandulifolium. Next base: position 137,972,680 of record CM040241.1, on the reverse strand, counting down.
CATGTTAATTAGAATTACTTGATAATTAGAATTAAATATTAATTAGAATTAATTAATTGTTAATTAGAATTACATGTTAATTAGAATTACTTGATAATTATAATTAAATGTTAATTAGAATTAATTAATTGTTAATTAGAATTATAATGATAATTAGAATTACCTATTGTTTATTAAATACATAAAATTACGTAATTACTTGTTAATTGAGATTGCCATGCGTTTTTATGCGTTTTCCGGCCACAAGACCCACTCAATTGTTTTTGCGATGTATGGGGCGATCTAGGTATTGTATCCTAGTGACGGTCTTATGGTTCTCCGTTTGGGGAAGACTCACAAGAGTACTCGGAACAATATGTGGTTATATATTGATGTTTATGTTTATATGTTTGTGATTCCTATATGTGCATTATTACTTGCTTTGACACCTAATTGTATGCAATATGGAATAATATGTATCGAAACCATAACATCAATATTGGTCTTTATTTACACGCCTAAATAACATGCTCATTGTGACACTGCTATTTGATTCGTGGAAAATCGTTTTTGTAAAATAAAGTGACCTAATATATGAAACACGTTTCAAGAATTTAAAACTAGACTCTATGGACACTTGGGATGTACGGCTCACCCACTAGAACAAACTCAAAGGGGTTCAAAGAGGTGCGCATGATCGCACCGAAAGGATGTCTAGGTTATTGATTCGGCACACGGTCCTCCGCCTCCCCGTGACGCTCGATTGGAGCTACCGTGAACCATGATGATCACTACTGGTGTCATTACTAAAGGTTTTAAAATTAGTGTTACAAAGTTGTTTTGCATGCTTCTTTGTACACTAATTTTACCACATTTATATGCATACCTATTTTTAATTTTAAGTTTATGCCATCCAACTATGAACACGTACATTTGGATTGACTTCTCTGGTCAGACCTAAGGGCCTTTCCAACCCATGATAATTATTTCTCACTAGTCAGACCTATGGTTATTTTTACACGTTCATACTTGGTCGACTTATTTCGAGTTAGCTTGGTCAGACCTTGAACCCGAGGCATAAGATGAGAACTAAACATGCTTTTGACATTATTACTTGATATTAATGCCTTAAACAGTCTCATAAATCTAAGAGTTGCATTTTGCAATTAACGCCGTCGCTACCTCTTTTCCTATTTTTTACGACCGTCAAACCTATGGTAATTAAGTGGGGTTGCAAGATGGATCTTAGTCTTATTAGTAATTAATTGGGTAGTTAATTCTTTTAAGAATGTAATTATCGAAAATACTAGAATTGAATTTTTATGTTACGATTAATTGTGTTATTGCAACATAATTCAGTAAACAAAGTTGTTTTTCTTGAAAGACAAACTTGGTCTCTTTTCCTAGTAAGAAGAGTGAGACTTATACCTATCTTTTCTCCTTAGCTGACTAACTAAGATAGGATTCCAAAATTGATAAACTCGTTTATGATCTTTCATTACCCTTTTGTGGTCTAGAGTTAATTGAAAGATATAATATTTTGTGTAAATGGAAACATTGTGTTTAGAGCTACCAAAATAAATAACATCCTGCAATTGTCACGATGTATGAGTTTAAACTTCAAAGAGTAAGAAATTACTGGGATATTCGCTAGGTAATTTTCTTGGACTCTTGTTTATTCCTAAAGTGCTAATTACCCTTGGGGCTATGTAGACGATAAAGGAGGAATTGCATGCTAAAGATTCAAGTTAATTGAATAAAAGAATGGCTAGTCCATTGTCTACATAAGTAGAACTTCATATGCTCTGTTCAATACCTAAGTACATGCTACTCGTAGGCATTTGAAGAGAATAGGAAAGTATATAAAGCGCTATATACTTTCTAATCGAAATGTAACACTTGTAATGTTGACAAATCCGAAGGAGCAATTGCATTTTATTATCGAAATATCATTCATGTAATGTTGTCAATTTCGATTGGGAGCAACGGATTTATTTCACGTTAGTCACCCATATCATTTCAAACTAGCTTTGAAATAATTCATTACTTTCGAATATGAACAACCATTGCTTAAAGGAAAATTGCATTTTATTTTATCAGATAACTCGTTGCCTTCCTGTTGTCACTTCCTGAAGCGTTATCAATAGAGTAATAACCCACAATTTCTTATTAAAGGTTATGGTTCTAAAACTACTTATGATATCTATGACATAATCATATCGTTTCAACAATCAATCACGTGTTATTTGTTTTCATAATATGATGTTGTACCTTACACAAGTGAGAGTAATTTTAAAGTGTGTGCAAGGAACAACAATATTATTGGTATATCTTGACCGCAAGGTAAGAAAACTAATAAATATACTAGGACTTAAACACGTTAGATGTTTAATGCCCTACTACATGTAAATAAGAATTCTACTAGGACTTAAACACGTGAGATGTTTATCGCCCTACTACATTCTAATAATGATTCTACTAGGACGTGAACACGCTAGATGTTTGTTGCCCTACTACATTCAAATGTCATGATATAGTGTAATGATACTTCAACATTTGAGTACATGTTTTAGTCAACATAATTATGGTTATGTGATAATGATCAAAATTATGAAGTATAAAATTAACTTGGATATACTATAGAACTCAAGAGTTTGCGTTCATGATTACTTTTGTTAGTATAATTATGCTTACATGTTAAGACATAATTATAAAGTCTTTGAATTAATCAATGACTTATAACATAAAGTATATATAGTAAAATTGTTATGTCTTCTAGTTAACACATAAACATAAGGCCTTTGAATTATTCAAAGACTTATAATGCATTATTGAAATGTTCTGTTTTCTTGTAAACACATGAACATATAATACTTGAACAGTTATGTCTTCTTGTGAACACATGAACGTAAGGTTCTTGTATTGTTCAATGAATATACATTATTGCATGCACTTGGTTCGTAAATACTTTATATGCAATTTGGCTCGACCCAATTGACAAGTATTTGGTCCAAAGAGAATTAACTTATCTATAGAATTCTGATATAGTTTCACAATTCTAATAACTCATAGGATACCACTTCATTATGGTATGTCTAATGTGTTGGATCAAACCTTATTCATATGCATTGGTTCATGATATCTTTAATTGCTCAACCTCCAAAACATATCAAGGTTAGAAATTGCGTGTGTCATGGATACACTCAATATAGTTCAAACTAGAAGGTACTCAAGACAACTCATAACTGAAAACCCTAATTCATTAGGGATTTTAGGTTTTCCACTCAAACCAATTGAATCCTAAATCCTTTTGGATTTTTGATTATTCTACACTTCCTAGCTTGAAGATTGTAGTTTCAATGTTCTTCCTAGCTTGACGAAATACAAAACTGTTGCTAGAACTTTTGGTTAAAGAGTGATACTAAATTAGAGTTTTTCTATAAACCCTAATTTGAGTTGTTGGAAGGAATTCCATTATGACTTTATTTAAGTTCTGAATTTGTTAAAATCTTATGAAGCATTTTATTAACAAATCTAGAGATGAGAACTTAAAATGTATTTTGTGGTTCCTAAAAAAGAACAATTTATTGTTGCTTAAATACTTAGTATTTAGAGAATTGTCTCTACTTACAAAAGTAAGTGGGAGTATATACATATCTCAAAGTTTTTGAGAATAAAATACTTAACCTTCTAAAATCCACTTATTAATGTCATACTAAGGTTAAACATGAAAATGTCAACCGAAGTATAATGGTTACTCTCATTCATAAATCCGAAAAGATGCCTCATCACTTGAGTGATATTTTATATCAATGCTGAGGGATATAAGTTAGAAGATTATTGTAAATCAGCTAACTACTAATATATATTATCACATCTTGAATCTGGTAAATGTTTTAGAACTATGAATGATAAGTTGCAGTCCTTAAAAGGCAAATCAAGTTTTGAGCTTGATTGTTATTTAGCCTAACAGTTAACCTATGAGGTTGGAATGAGTTTCATTTGAAGAAAGACTCACAAGGACAAAATTGTATACATATTAATGCATGACATTTAATAAGAAGTTTTTAATCATACTTAAGCAATTGACTGTGATTAAATTTTCTTATATATACACGCATTAATGATATAAAGATAATTAATTGTCATACATGTTTCCTTGTATGAGAAATATGGCAATTAGATTTTATAACTCTTTTTTTATGATTACCTTTTGCGAGGACGATGTGTAATCAAAAGGGTTATGAATTTATATTATTTTTATGTAGTATACGAAATTTGAGCAATCCATGTTTTGGATTGGATCATGCATCTAGGAGCTAAGATCTTGAATTTAATTACAATATGATTCTGATTGAATTAAGATGACTCTTGAGTATATCTGACATTGAGTGGGAGCAATATGGTTTTCCTCAAAGTTTATATGATGAAGATATCATTCCATTTAAGCTAAATATTGATCCTTAAGCTTGGAATGAAACTTCACTTTGAATTTAGGGAATAAACAAACAACATTGGAATAAATGTTTATCTAGAATAAACAAATGCGGAAAATTAAGTCTGACACAAATGCAATATATCATTTGAGCAAGTCTTAAAATGATATATTTCACTTGGAATAATTTATTACATAGATGGAAACCTTATGTTGTTTTAACTAAGGATTTATCATGTATATATTATATTGTGTATAAGATTTGTTGTTGCTTTTGTACAAGAACAAAATGAGCTGACAACAACAATATCTAATTGAGATTGTTTAGATTATTGTTTTTATAAATGTTTACGAATTATAAAGCATAATGTTGTATAAGTACAAATGATGCTAGAGGATTATTAATACTAGTTGTAGTAGGATTTCATCTTTTATGATAAATCTGCTAACTAGTTGTGCTCAACATAGAGCATTGTTGCATTACACATTAAGGAATGAGAATACTTTACACTTTTAGAAACTGTAAAGATGACTGTCAGTATGTCGTTGACTTCTAATACCTCATGCAAGGTAGGGCGACATCTCCATACTATAACTCTTGCAATAGTATGAGCATATGAGATAAGACACTCATCTTATATTTCAAATCCTTCACTATATGTGAAATTTGAAACAAGTATTCGAAAAGTTTACTCAGATGACTATTTAGTTTTTCTTGTCAAAGAAAGGTTGAGAATGTTGGAAACATTAGGCTTCAACTTACTAAACTAGTTTCATGCATATATGTTTTAGTATTTGGATAATTGGGATTGAAAGACAATTTTACTTTATGATGAAGAAAGATACTTGGTATTTGTTATTCATTCATATAATAATTGTTATCCTATATTTGCATGTTTAATCCGTGAATAATTTTATAGTTCTAAATATGTCCATTGTCGGTTAACAATATGAGAATATTGTTATGTAAGGCAAATGTGAGTGTTGGTTATATTCTAACGAGAATGTGGATTGTTCCCACCAAACTCATGTGTATTCACAAGGGATGGATATTGGATACCCCAACTTTCAAACATTTACTTTTGGATCCTTGTCATAAGTAAAATATTGAAAATGGTTTGTTAAAATCGTCCTTAGACTTGAGATACAAGCAAGTTACATTATGTGTGGATATTACTTTTTGTAAGTATACGTAAACGCTATCCGAATAAGGTAGTTATAAAGGCTATATTTTGGAGTGATGTGAAGCATCCACAACACTTGTAGTCAATAAAGTTTGTTACTCCACTTGATATGTGCGAAAGATACCATGGGCCCTCTCCGCATTAATCGATAATTGTTTGGCCAAACCAAAGGGTAATGCAAGATGATACTTGATTACATTTGGTATATCTAATTAAATTTTATAACGAGAATCTAAATGGTTAAACTATATGGAATGAGTTAGGATCCATATCCATGGTTTAACGGTATCTTTAACAAAGGATGATTAAAAGCAAGACATTTAATAACCATGCTACTGAAAAGATTTTATAAAACTATATCTCAGACACTTTTAGTTAAAAAGCGAGTGAAAGCGTTGCTAGGCGTTTCCATCGTTAGTTTTGTGTGGCATTCGACACTCCAACTCCCAAGTGGGAGCTTTTGGTTTGTGGGAGTTAAAAACACTCGAAACGACTAGTAGTGTGTGAGCCTATGGGGGCACAGACGTTAAACACGAGAGTACATTTATAAACGTTTACTACTTGGACTTGACTTAACCCGTTTTGTCTAAACCCGTTTTAAACTCTAGGTCCGAATTATTAAATTTGTTTAAGCCCATGACCGGTTCTATCATTTGGGCATTTACAAATTAAGTAATGGGCTACACAGAGTTAGAATAAAAGATGGATAAATGTTTGCTTGGAAAACAAATCTTGGATACTATATATATTTAAATATAATCGATTCAAGAATTTGTGAGGGCATGCAAAAGTAATCTCATCCTTATATTAAATCTAATATTGATTCATAAATCGATGCAAACCCAATCGCATATGCGAGACGATTGGATTTTTATTTAGATATTAATTGAACTCTAAAACTTGTAAATTTGATTCAAGGAGATTGAGGGTTTCACTTATCATTTATCTTGGTAATATTCCTAGTCGAATTTGACCACCAAGATAAGGGGTTTATATTGTTTGTTCACGGGTTAAATTGGACAGAAGGATCTCGGACAACACTGGCAGAAAATATCGGACTGACTTGTCCGATATCGGTATTATGCGACTTGTTCTTGGGTGTTGTTGTGATCTCGGACAAAAGAAAGACATGTTCTTGGGTTTTTTTGTTTGAGGTTTGTTCAAGTATTCAACTCGTTGATTGGGTAAGCGTTCACGACTAGCTTTATCGGCGTATTTGTGATTAAGTGTTTGTGTGTGATACTCGTAGAGGTATCTACTTTAGATACTTTGGGTTTCGTCTTGGTTTTCTTGTTCATCTACTTGAGTTCAATAGCCACGAATGGTTATATTTCTATTTATCCTTTTATTCATTAATTGTTTATTAAATACGTGTTAATCTAATTGCTTTAACTAGATCCATATCCGCTGCGTACTCGTATGCGTTACTTGGCTAACGTAGTTCTAAAATCCCAACATAGAAGATATCAACCATAATACTTTTAATTGTCCAAAGGTAAAGAACGTGCGGGTTGAGTGCTATAGTTGGTGGGTTATTCCAACTCCGGTGAATGTTGATGTTGGTACGAGGGCTCGTGGTAATCATAATACTATGGAGAGGAATAACGAATTGGCAAAGATCTTTCATGGTGTTTGTCTCGTTACTCTATGGGCGATATGGAAATGGAGAAACCGTGTCGTGCATGCGTTAAATGATCGTAAGCAAGGCATTAGAAATGAAGACATATTCCCTAAAATCCAAATTTTGTCGCTTTTATGGATCTCAAATCGGTGTGAACATGTTACTTTTGACTGGAGTAAATGGATTCGAAACTCGAAGGCAGTAGCGTATGGAATCACGTGAATGGCCCATGTCTGGCTTTTGTCTTGTTTTCTTTATCTTGTATTTATGATTTATTTGCTTCTCTGTTCCCACCTTGAGACATTATTTGTCCTTGGTTTTCAAGTTTTAATAATAGTTCTTTTTGCCTAAAAAAATAAAAAATAATAAAAAAATAAAAAATAAAAAACTCACTTAATACAAACACTTCACAATATACCTCACATAAGCAGATACACTCAAAAAATAAAAAAAAAATAAATAATAAAAGAGCCTATTTTCCTTCTTTTCCAAAGAGACCATCTAACCAACCCAAAATCCTCCCCTTTAGAGTGCCAAGGTTACCCCATCATGGTGTTCGTGTGTGAAGGGTGCCCTTCGCATGTGAAGGGTGTTACCATAAGCCAAACATTCATGTATTGTGAGAGAGGGAAAAAAAAGTTATATTTCTTGATCATTGGAATATTGGATACATTAATTCATTTAAGAGAAAATGGAGTACGCGGAAAACCACATACAAACTTGTCTTTTATTACATCGGACATTTGACCGGATTATTGAGCTGCAAATAACGAGTTTCAAAACCCCCATTGACAGATGTAACAAAATCTAGAGCTTTATCTTTTTTTTTTGAAAGTTTACTATTATTCACAACACGCCCACCCAACGCCAACTAGCGAAGGGGCAACAAGAGAACAACCCGATTACATTAACTCAAACTTACACCATTTACCCCAATCTAACTTAGAATTCCCCCCACGGTTTTTGAAACACAAAAAACCGAAACCCTTAATATCTAAAACAATCCTTTTGACATCGATTGATACATTATCAAACTTCTTCGAGTTCCTAGCTTTCCAAATAAACCAACACGTAATGAAGATGATCCCTTTAACAATCTTCCTTTTTTTCTTATCCATATGACCCCACTTGTGCATGTCAAAGATATCAAGAACCGAGAACAAGAAAAGAGGGGGATATTTGATCCAACAGCCAATTCTATACCACACTTCCATGGCCACTTCACAGGAGCAAAACATGTGTTCAACAGATTCATCCGCCATGCCACATAGGACGCACGTCACGGTACCGAAAAAAACAATTTCTGTAACTAAGGGCCATACCTGTGGGGATTCTATCCATCCCAACTCTCCACATGAAAATATTGTATTTTTTCGGAATCCATTTCGACCACTTGAACACGAATTTGCTACTGTAGTCGTAATGGCTTTGGATAAAGTCTTTTACCCCTTTAACGCTAAAAGCTTTATGCTTCCTACCTTTCCATTCCCATTTGTTGCCGACCTCCCTTAGAGTAATCCCTTTCAGGTCACGGTGAAGGCCTGCTATCTCAGTGTCAACTTCAACAGAATCTAGCCCCAAATCATCAAAATCAAAACACTTCCTGTCGAGACTGAACCTATCAACAACCCTACACTTCTTGTCTTTTTCCTTTTTGAAAAGCCCCGGGAACTTATCCTTGAAAGCCATATTGCTAGCCCAAGGGTCCAACCAAAAGCGGATATCTCTACCATTACCACATACTCCTTTAAGCATCTGATTCAATCCCACTTCTCCCACCTTAATTTTATTGATCGCCTTTGCAATGTTAACCCACACACTAGAGTAATTCTGCCGAAAAGGAATATGAGACCAGCATCTTCTGGTATCATGAACCGAGTCAACCACGCTTCTCCATAGGTTTAAAGGTTCGTTCCTATATCTCCATAACCACTTAGCGATAAGAGCTTCGTTAGTTTCCTTGAGTTTCGACAGACCAAGCCCACCGTCACGGATGGGGGACGAAACTTTTTCCCAAGCAACCCAATGAATCTTCGACTTCTCATTGTCACCACCCCATAAGAATCTTCTGATAATACCTTCTAGGACATTGATCACTTTAGCCGGAGCGATAAAGAGGGAAAAATAATAAGTCGGGAGGCTCTCCATAACCGACTTAATCAGGGTGGTTCTCCCCCCAATCGAAAGACAGGAAGCTTTCCAATTAGACAGCCTTTTCTTAAATATATCAATCAAAAAATCCCAGCTACTTATGCGATTCATATTTCCCCCTATCCTCAACCCCAAATAATCACATGGAAAATTCCCAGCTCTACAATTCATCAAATCCGCAACCCTTTTAACCTCATCATCTTCCACCCCAATCCCCATTAAATGAGATTTACAGATATTAATTTTCAATCCAAAGCTCAAATGGAAACATCTAAGAATTCTAATCACATTTAATAAATTACCAACCGACCACTCACCCAAGAATGAACAATCATCCGCATACAATAAATGGGAAATAGAAGGGCCATTATTCGGAAAATCGAACCCTCTCATAATCTCCAAAGTCTGAGCTTTCCTCATGATGCTAGATAGACCTTCCATCACAATCAGAAAAAGAAAAGGCGAGAGAGGATCGCCTTGACGCATACCTTTCGAGCATTGAAACTCAAAGGTCTGGGAGCCATTCACCAAAACAGCGGACCTAGCTGATGAAAGAATACCTTTAATCCATTTACACAACCTATCCTTGAACCCCATTTGACCCATTACCGCCAACAGAAATTCCAAGTTAACGTTATCGTAGGCCCTGTTAAAATCAACTTTAAAAACGAACGCCTTACCTTTACATTTCTTCACCCATGATATCATTTCGTTGATAATAAGCGGACCGTCAATGATCAGCCTATCTTTCAAAAAAGCTGACTGGTTAACGGATATCACCTTATCCAGAACCCTCTTAAGTCTGTTAGCAATCACCTTCGAAATGATCTTACTGATAATTCTGACCAGAGTTATCGGACGATAGTCGTTAAGCGTGCCAGGATCATTAACCTTAGGAATTAAAGAAATAAAAGCCGAGCTACAACCTCGGCTAATCACACCGGTATCGTGAAACTTCTTCAAAGTATCTATAAAATCTTCTTCGAAAAAATTCCAGTACTTTTTAATAAATTTAAAAGTAAAGCCGTCGGGGCCCGGGGCTTTATCATCTCCACAATCAAAGACGGCACTTTTAATCTCCTCCTTTTTGAAACTAGCTTCAATCTCATTAGCCTCATTATCTGAAAGCCTTGAAAGCAGGTCGCACGTAATCTCTGGTCTATTCATCATACTCTCTTTAAACTTCGCTCTGAAAAAATCATACACAATCTTCTTGATCTTCTTCGGTCTATCTACCCACTTTTCCCCTACCATCAGCCCCGGGATCGAATTGGAAACTTTTCTATTGTTGACAAGGCCATGAAAGAACTGGAAATTCTCATCGCCTTCCAAGTTCCATCTACACCTAGCCCTTTGTTTCAAGTCTTTGTTTTTGCTCTCTTCAATCTCCAAGATCCTGTTTTTACATTCCAGGCGAGTCCAAGTATCCTAGTCGTTGAGATCAAAGTCCTCCAAGTTCGCCTCAATCTCCTCGAGCTCTTTTTTACAAAGCTCTAACTCTTCTCCTTCCTTCTTATTCTTCTCGTCTCTCCACTTTTTAAAACTAATGCGGAGGCTTTTGAATTTCTCCAAAAGCTTGATATTAGGAGGTCCCGAGAAAGAGAATTTATCTAAAGTATCCTTAACCACTTCACAACATTCCGGATGATCAAGCCAAGAATTGAAAAATCGGAACGGCTTCGGACCAAAATTGCTCTCTCTAGTCGACCATAAAATAGGATTATGATCTGAATACTGTCTCGGAAGCGCCCTAATATTAGCTTTAGGCCAAAAATCCAGGACCTCTCTACTAACCAATAGCCTATCGATTTTACTAAATTTCTTCCCTTTTTCATCTTCTCTCAAGTACGTGAACCTACTTCCTTTCATCACATACTCAAAAAGCTCCGCCTTTTCGATAAAAGAATTGAACTCCCTAGCATTGTTTGACTTGAATTTGGAACCTTTTCTCTCCTCCTTGATCCTAACCGAGTTGAAATCCCCCATCAAAATCCACCAACCCCCATAATTGCTTTTAACTTCAAGCAACTCATTCCACACCGAGACCTTATCCCTGAACTTTTGAGGAGCGTACACGTTGGCCAAATACACTGGATTAAAGCAGCCCTTAATAGTCCCTTTACAAATAAGCACATTATCCATTTTTATCACCTCCTGTTTCTTAAATATCGAAGGGTCCCAAATACTAATGATACCCCCCGACCTACCGGACGGCTCGATAATCTCGCAATCCATATTTCTATTATCCCAGAACTTTCTTAATCCATCCCTGGAAATACCCCCCACTTGTGTTTCTTGAAAAGCTAGGAAAGATACCTTTTCTTTACAAACTATACCTTTGACCCATTTGGGTTTAAAATCCCCTCCCATTCCTCTAATATTAATAGATAGGCAATTCATTGGGGAACAAGATTAATACCTTCTTCTTCGATGGATTTGATGATCTCAGCAGACTCCTTAGAGAGATTGATTCCAATCGACAAACCAATCTCCTTTGTCAATCGAACCTCATCATTTACCTTATCTTCTTGGTTCATCTCGTTCTTGTTACAATCTTGCCCAGCACCTTCGACATAATCAGAAGCCTCCTTTGTTTCCTCAGAGATGTGAAAACTGTTATTGAGGTCAAAGTCTCCTATATCCTTTTGATCTTTAATATCCTCTGGAAAGTTATTAAACTTCGATTGTAACATGGGCTCATTAGTAGTCTTTTGTTGGTTGTCTAGGCCCAAAAGCCCGTCTAATGAGAAGGGATCAGATGCCCTTGGTCTTTTTTTGGGCCGGTAGGAAGGCCCGTTAAACTTGTTAACCCATTCCTCTTCCAATTTAATGTTAATATCTGCTTTCTCCTTGTAATAATTAACATTAGAAGAAGAAAATTCAAAGGATTGATCCTGGCCCACATGCTTTTTATTCTTCCCCTCTCTACCATTAAATTTTCCTTGTTTAGCTGAATGGGGCTCTCATGTTCCCCATGCACATATCCTTTATCATCATAATTCATATTCCCATGCTTGGCCTCTTCGTTTACTTTCCTAGGAGCGCTCAATTCTCCTTCTTCCATCTCTGGAGACGATTTGCATTCCTCCGTTGCAAGTTCACTGAATTCTTTCCATCCCGGTCCCCTCGAGTTACCCCCGAAATTTTTTTTTATCACACAATCTAGACTCCAGTTAAAGTCCTTTTCTATTAGCCAAATCTTGAACATGTTACCTTTCCAACTTAAAGTGACAGATTCTTTTACTTCCTTGCCAACATCCATTAACACTCCAACCCCTTCCACCGATTTGTTCTTCTCTTCATCGCCAGTAGTCGACGAGGAAATCACCTCCCCGACAAGATTTCCAATGTAGTTATACGTTGAAGCAGAAGCCAAATGTAAAGGAACACCGTATATGCCCACCCAAGCAATTCTTGTTAGGACCCTTTATATATATCAACCTTATCACAAACCCAACACTTATATCACGTTAAACACAAACTGATGATATGCGTGAAGAAGAAAGAATAAGAATGTGGTGACTTGAATGATAGATCGTGTATGTATTTAGAGAGATAAAGGAAAGAAGATGAAAACAATAAGTTGTATATTGCTTCAAGGAAAAACACACACACACACACTCAAGCACACCCTCAAATGAGACTTTGAGGGGTTTATATAGTCCAAGGGACTTGATGCCCTAAAAGGCTTTCCATGGGCTTCGTGGGCTTGGACATGGGTTGGATTGGATATAAGGCAAGTTTAACTAAACTAATACCCATTAAGCTTAGTCCAATCCACGAGCCCGTTGACTATTCTATCACGATATCTAACACACTTTACAAAGTTCCTAATCGTGAATGACCATCATTTCTAATAAAAACTATTAAGGCTAACAATCTCCCCCTAAGGGGTGGTCATTCAAAAGATGCTCCACTTGAATAGGTCTTTACTTTTCTCGAGCTTGAACTTTGTGTGTAGATATAGAATAGTATTGATTCTTTGTTCCTTCATGCTTTGTGATCTAATAATGTGGTTGTCTGCCGTTGTCAACTTCGTTGGTTAGGTGTCTCCACGCCTTTCTCCACCATGCTCACACTTCTATTTGTCTTTTGGTTACCAATGATGTAGTTCTCGAGTCTTTAAACTTTGTAGATTCTTTGACATTGACGAAGAATCATCTTAAACTTTGTGTTGCCATTGATTTTGATGAGAACTTTCATGTGTTTTGGTATGAGCATGTGGAGAGTCTCACGATCAATCCGCTCCGAGCTTCCATAAGAAGAAAACATAAAACAGGTTAGTAATAAGCGGATTCCGCACTTACAAGTTTGAATTTCGAGGTGTTAATGAGATAGTGTGAAAACACGTCTCTAATTCTCACAAGGGCCATTCTGAACTGGAGTCCCACAAGTGAGATAACGCGATGTAGCGAATACACCTCAGATTCGGATGAGTCGTGAGGTACATCAAGCATCACCCACGATCAGAGACCGTTTGAGACACACTAAGCGTAATCCACGGGAGTTACCGGTGACTGCCGTGGTCGCTTGATGTTGACCACGGCGGAGTTTCCATTCAATCATCAAGATCATGAAGTGAAACTTCTCATAAATGTTCGGCGATTGCTAAGACTGCGTAGGACTCTAAAATATATCACTTGTGTCCTTATTGGTGAACAAAGCGATGTCATGTCATGTGTTCCTATGAGATCTTTTGATGAATCTCGTGACTCGACTCGATTAGTGCATTTTGGTTTTCTGGCGGAGACTAGGGAGAGGGTCTCCTTCTTCAATACCAACGATCTCTAAGAGAAAGTCGATAGATTATGTAGGGTTCCGGTGAGAATGAAACAAATCCTTTTAAGAGGAATTGAGTGGCTAGAAGGTTTAGTGCGGTGCGTCCTTGGGTCCATGACGTCTTTGTCTTCAATACCGGCGTCATCTAAGTGACATCCAATAGCATATGTATTGAACCCGGTTTCGCCCTAAGGTTGAATATGGAGGGCTATTTCTTTTCACCCTTTTCATTACATTTCTTTTTAATTCTTCAACCCTTTTTCTCCTTTCTCACATTACTCCTTTTTCAATCATTCCTAAGGACTTCTAATACTAACTATTTGTGATGTCCTTGGGTAGATCCTCCGGCTCTGGCGGATCATAGGACGGATTTCCTATCCTTAGTCACCTTATAACTCCATGATCGTCCTATTGTTGCCATAAAACCATTTTTCTTGAAAATCTCAGAGTGTTTATGATAGAAAACATGTTTGAAACACTCGGAGTTTTATATTTTGAAGCACTCCCTTCACATGTGCTTATAAGTTTTGATGAAATCGCACATAGAGGGTAGAGTTCGCACTTTTGAATTGATTGACTTTAAATGAACTAGACCGATTCGAGACACGCTTACATCACTAGTGAACTAGCTTGAAATTATTACCCGTCTGGTCAAGTCATAGAAAGTTTCTCGAGATGGTACATGATTCCTCGTCAATTCATTGGTTTCAACCGAGTCGAGCTCTTTTGAGATTCAAACAACGAACATTAAACTTTTTGATCACATTTTAATCACGTTTCTCCCTCAAAATAGCATATCCATGATGTTTTGAAACAAAATGATTAAAAGATATGTTTTTCAAAAGCATTTGGAGATAAACGATTTAGCATGAATTTTGGAACAATTTTGGTTAAATACTCCCCTTAACTAAAAGCATATATTTTCATACGTAAAATTTAGAATCAATTAAGGGTTTAGAGGAGTTATCTTGGTATCAAATGTGAGAGATTTTGAAAAATCTTTTGAAAATTTCGAATCAATGGTACGCAAGATGAAGATTTTAAAAATCTTTTGAAGATATTGAAGAAGAATTATCTTCGTTGTTTTAGGATAAGTGCTCGATATTTATGAAAGTCAATTTTATGTAGCACTTTCCTTTCTTTAAAGCGGGTTACGAATCGATGTGTCCGAAGCCATTTATTTGAAGTCCGGGTTTCGCATCAAGTATCTGAAAGCCATGTTTGAAGAAATTTTGAGAAACGACATGTTTTAGAAAACATTTAAAGAACTCTCGCTCAAGCATCTGTACATACCCGTATCATTATTGAATGACATTTCTAGAAACGTACAGAATATCAATTATACGAGAGACATGTCGTGAGAAGAATATTTTTGGATTTTGAAAATTTTTCGAATGTTTTTGTATTTTTTGAAAATTTTCTATTTTTGTATTTTGTTTTTCAAAAATATTTACATAGAAGATTTGAAGAAAGAGAAATTACGTTGGGACAAGTAAAAGTGGAGATAAGAGAGGAACTAGAAAAGGATTTCCACATGCGAAATAGGCATAAAGTTCTTCTTTACCACACGGGGTATATGAACCTTCAACACTTTTACAAGTACATGCATCCACAGAAGAAGAATTTTCACAAATAATAGTGTTAGAAGTACATGATTCCTCACGGTGAGGGTGATCACTACCAAACGCTTTATCTCCCCGGAAGCCTCCAACTTTGTTCTTGAGACCTTCTCCATTACTATTAACCTTCTCGTATTTTTTGGGTTCCGTCATCTTCCTTTTCGAAGTGATCCCTGCCTTTACATTTTCCTCAGCGTGTCTAGCCACGTTTATTGCAAGAGTGTAGCCTCCCATCTTAATCGAGCGCATGCTATCTTCCGTATCCCTCCAGTTTTTTACCCCTTTGAAGCTCACGAATCCAAACCTCTGCCCATCTTTGTTCCTCCTTCTAGCTATATAGACTCCCCCAATCTCCCCGTATTCTTTGAGTCTTGAAGCTAGGTCCCATGGTCGACATCTATCTGGGATGTTAGAAACAAAGAATTTAATCACCTTGTTCCTCGCATCGTCCAGATGTTGGTTACTTCCATTGTCTTTATGTCTTCTCCTCTGTCGAACCTCTTGCCATTCTCTTTCCTCTATAAAAAAATAATAATAAACCAAAGAGAAACATGAATGAGTGGTGGCAAACTATAAATGTGAGTTAACAAATGTCATTTAAACAAAAATCTCACTGAAAAAAATGGTCAAAAGTAACATGGAATTGCATGAAAGAAAGAGTTTAGTCAAAGCAAGGCACCGCTAGCTTATATATAGTGTGATCCATTTCTTCTTTTCAAAGCAAATTAAACTAAAACATAGCTAAACTTTTTCAAACCATTTCACCGCTACTCGGTTCAATTCCGGTTGTTTCTGTTAGCAACACCGGAATTGAATTAATGGGAAAATACGTAGAGATATTGGATTTAGGCGTGAGAGTGGTTGCTAGATTCCATTCTCATTGTCCTCAAACTGCTCGTGTGTACTATCATCCTCCTTCTAACAATGTCGATAATGGTTGTGGTTCTCACTCGCCATCGGTGTTTAAAGGATCCAGCAGAAACGGGCTGTTTCAGGCTAACATGAGTACTTATAATACTAGATAAATTGTTTTCTCTTCAGCTATGTAACATGTAAACATGATCTTTACATGAAATGTTGATAAAAATATGATTATGTTATCATGACTTACTTTTGTTTATTTTGATTGCCTAATAAAAGTAATAAATTTGTTAGTTTTGTATGGATTTTTTAACTTGTGCTACTGACACTGTGGCACAAACTTTTTAATCATTCAATAAATCGAAATTACTATATTAACATGTTAGTTGATCATTCATTATTAGTTCTAACGAGTGTGGAACCGTCGCGTTCAATGGGATTGGTTTTGTAGCCGTAATTTGGATAGGGACTATTTTTGCCAAATTGCTATAAAGGACTTCTTGCAAATGACAATGAAACCTTAGGGACTATTTTGCCAACTTGGACTTACTTCAGAACGACACCCAAACCTCGGGGATTATTTTTGCCAACTCATGAAGTTGGCGTTAAATGTTGTTCACTGTTTGGGACAATTTGGCGTGTGGAGAACGATTCCGCTGTTGGTTAATATATATAATATTATTTCAATATCTTACTATCTATACTACATTATAAATCATTTAGAGCTTCCTATAAAAAGTCTTAAAATTTTAAGACAAAAAACATTCTTATAAAGGAAAATTAGAAAATTAATGTAAATTTTAAAATTTAAGTCTCATTAAAACTATATAGTAACCCCTTTTTATTAAAAAAAAAAAAAAAAAAAAAAAAAAAAAAAAAAAAGCTCACTAAATTTATGACCACCAATTTAATGCTAAAATTTAAAAATAAAAGTGATAATTATTTACACTATTAATAATTTGGACGTTCTACTTTTGAAAAACATATATCTACTTACGTTATAAAGTATTTGGGACGTCTTTATGAAAGGAAGGTTTAAAATGAAAAAACGTTCTTTCGTTAAAATAGTTTCACAAGATGCCGCATAGCATTAATGGCACCTTCTAGTTTTATAAAAGCATAAACATTTTTTTTGACATTTAATGTTTTAAAATTCAGCATTACAAGTATCTATATAGGGAGGTGATTTGCATACTTCTCTAATTGATTGACACATTCTAATTTAGAGTGTGTTGACACTTATACCCTCACATGATGAAAATGTGTACAAGTGATATGAGGGTATAAATGTCAACGCCAATCAATATGAAAAGTGTGCAAATCACCTCCCATCTATATATAGTATACAACTTTTTAATTCAATAAGACATTATAAACTTAAAAATTGAAACATATAAACAAAGAAACATGTACAACTTTTTAATGCACTAAATTAAACTAACACATAATTAATACTCGTATTAAAACACCATATTACATAAAAATAAAATGATTTATTCATATTTTACAACCAGTTAAAAGCATATTTGTCAAATTAGATACAACCAATTAAAATACTCTCTTACTAAAAAGTACAATAAAATTTGCACAACGTACAATATAAACCAGCTACAACATAACCAAAAATATAAAATAACTAAACACACTAATTAATGTTATTTTTAAAACACCCCTAAAATAAAAAATACTTGTTATTATACTCATGTTATTATATTTATTGTACAAACTACTCCCTCCGTCCCATATTATAAGTCTATATTGCTATTTTTTTGTTGTCCTATAATATTTGTCCATATTTATATCCCAGCCAATTAAAAGAGACTTTGGTGGAGAGAAATGAGATTTGATTGGTTAGTAGAGTAGTTAGTGAGAATTTATTAAACTTTGTGCAAAATAAAAATTGACTTATAATTTGGGACGGAGGGAGTAATAAAACACATAAAGCTTCATACAAGCTAACAAGTTGATGGTACGTATAAATTTAAAAACCGGACCAGACCAACGGGTTTAATCGGGAACCAGTGTCGCCACCGGTTCGGCTAGCCAATAAAAGCAATCCGAAAACGAACCAGAATAAACTCATTAGAACCGATACAAATTGATGAATCAAGCCTCATTGAAATTTATTTCTTCAGTTAATTGTCACGCAGTGCCGTCGTTGTAATCTTGAAGACTCTCTTAGTCTTAGTGATTGATAAATGGATTTTGAAAAGTTAAATTTTCTAATCCGGACATTAGAAAGAATCCAAGAGCTTCAAGCTCGACATATTACTAATTTTAGTTGATGATGCAAGTAGCATTTACGTCACATGGATGGATATGTTTGAGATTATGATATATATAGTTTGTTGAAGATTGCATGTCTTTCGTGATTTTATCTTCTTGATATAGTGTATATGGAGATACATACTTTGTATTGAGATGTACTTCGATGCTTAATGATTTATGGTTTAACTAATTAAGGGTCTGTTTGGTTAATAAGTGAGTTTGGATTATGATTTGGTTTTGATAAAAGGTTTGAATTTGAGATAGAATCAATATAAATATATTTTATAATAACTTTTATATTTAAAATATCATTTGAATAGTAATAACAAAGTATTTGTGAGTGTGAAAAAGTAAAAACAAAGTGATAGAGAATATTTTTATGAGAGGGACAAAATACCTGCTTATTTTTGATGGAATGGAATGGACTGTGCATGGTTTGTGACACAATTTGACTATCAATGCCATTACTTAATTTACCCAAACAAATATTTTCAAAAAATATTTCTTTCTTTAATTCCATCACCGCAAACCAAATAGGCCCTAAATTGCAAGTCCATGTTCATGTTTTCTTTGACAGTGTTGGAATAGTGTGTTAGCGCATCAGTAGTGGTTTATGCCACTCATCTATCGAGATTGTCACATTATTTCACTCCTTTATAAAGAATATCTTGAATCGCACAATCATTACACCAACTGTAACAACCCGACCCATATTGGTAAGAGATAAAACATAAATCTTTTATAAACTTGAAGTTCTAGGCTATTAGCATCCTTCTACCATTATTTTTATTGAAATCTAAAAGATAGCTATAGTCCACAACTTTCCAATGTTACACCAAGACTCTTATGTTGAAGATTAAGTTCCTCATGGGGTTTTATGTTTCATTCATCACTATTAATAGATTACAATGCATGACAAAACGAAGAATGAATCTATATATGTGCACGGAAGGGCCGGCGGCCGCTCAACTGTTCGAGCGCAATGCAGTGGTATTGGTTCAGATCGACAAAGGTAGAATGCTTGGTCGAAGGTCCAGTACAGTAGGTAGCAGGCGTTTTCATTTTGGCTCCCGAGCGAGAACGAGAAATAGGCGATGCCCCATCCTTGCTACCCTAATGACCATAACCCAAAAATAGGCTTGGGCCACTAATACTTACACGCAACTCTAGCGAAGAAATCTCAAAAACTCGAATTGGACATTAACTATTAAAAAGTAAAGCTAAAACTAAAACTAAAATAGATATAATTATCCTGATAAAAAGAACCATGACTTTGATAAGTACCTAGTCACAACAGATAAACTTAATCTGATGAAAATTATTATAAGAAGTTGCTCACACGTTTAACCGAGCATATTAGTGATGATCACACACATAAACAAGGTATACATGATAATAGAAAACATAACTAATCCAACAAAAGATTGAATTGAATAACAAGTGTTAATAGGATCATCACATGATGTTTCACTTGATTACAATGCAATAAAAGCAAGGTTGCAAAAATCCGGAATCGGTCGTTGGGCGGTCGACCCTCTTGTAAATTGTAATCGGTCTATGCGGGATTAATCAGGGATTAATCGGATTGGCATTTCCGTCAAATTTTATGTATTTCCGGCAAGTTTTAAGTATTTTCGACATAATTTTACTTAAAAAAACATCTTGCAATAAATATAAACAGCGACTATAAGTTATTAAAACAATTTTACGATAAGTTTTGGGTATTTTCGGCAAGATTTGCAGGTTTTCAGCAAGTTTGACTATCGTTGACCATGGTTGACCGATTTACACAAGTCGAAAAGGTTGGTGGCCTTGTAGTTCCTAGGCGGCGATTAATCGACATTATAGG
Organism: Chrysanthemum lavandulifolium; assembly: GCA_022545495.1. Taxonomy (NCBI): domain Eukaryota; kingdom Viridiplantae; phylum Streptophyta; class Magnoliopsida; order Asterales; family Asteraceae; genus Chrysanthemum; species Chrysanthemum lavandulifolium. The sequence continues at coordinate 137,951,934 of CM040241.1, read as the reverse complement.
CCTTTTTTTGTAACACTGGATAAAGTATGAAAAACTCCTCCAAGTGATTGGAAAATTCGTCCCTAAACCTGAACTCTCGAATTTTGCATGCAAATAATTAAACCCTGGGCTCATATATACAGATTGGGGTTCAGAAGGCGTCGAATGTCGATTAAGGTTTTATGTCGGTCCACACAACCGCGCCTAGACGACGTCAAGTATCTTCTCAGACATCATCGTGTTTGAGTGCGACGGTGCCGTGTTCATCTTCAGGTGACGTCTTAAAGCTTGTGATGACATTTGGCATTTTGTGCAAAATAACCAACTTTCTTAAATGGTCGTCTCTTTATACCAGACCAAGTCTGAAGGTCGTCGCCTTGTAGAAGGCTGTCGGGTGTAAGCCAGACGGCGTATGAGGTTGCGTATGAAAAATGTAAAATCTTCATTTCTTTTATCTTTTAGCTGATTTGAGCATAAGTTCACTTTTAAGTCCATAATCACCAACAACCTACCTTTATTAAAATGTTCTAAAAATTAGTTCGTTTTAGGCCGCATTAGAAGCATGTCGCAGTATAGAAACCGTTGGGTGAGAACGGGTTTTGTTTCTTTATCACATCGTAGTTGGATCGCATCAAATTCGATTTTGTTCCGGTCAAAATCCAAAGTGAAGGATTATGGACGGTGTCATCATGACCGAATGAGACAAAAGTGAAGACGGTGCAATTTCACGCAAGAATAGAGGTGCGTGCGAGGAGATATAGCTAATTATGTGACGTTGGGGGTGTGGTAGACTATTAGATAAAACGATAAATATGTGACAAATAGATGTGTAGAAGGGTAAAATCAGAAAAGATGATTTGATGTCTTAGTTTTATAGATGTATATGGTCAATTAAGTTGTTGGCGTATCATCTCTTGTTATTTGTTTTGTCTTATTTATATAAGTGTTAATACGTCGTATGATAAAAGCAGAATAGTAGAATCCCGATAAGATACTTGCAATTAACATTAAGGTGAAAGCTAAAGATGAGCAACATATTTTTTCAAATAAACACAACTACGCAATGTACTTTGTAAAGTTTTAAAGCTTGCTAATATACATTCAAATATTATTCGATCTAGCTAATATTATTGGGTACTAACAGGTATATTGGTTACCATTAAACACTTGGCTTCTTTTCTATTTTTTTATTAAACACATGTGGATATACACACACTTAATATCGGGTTTTTTTATACTTAGTCAATCGTTGTCCATATAAAAAGGATTGACTTCATTATTATACACAAAAACACTTTAACACCACATCTATAAACACACACATATTATCTCCGATTTATAAACCCTAATTGTATGATTGATAGTGATAAACAAAATGTATGATTTATAAACCCTTTATTACTCTTTGTTAATACAAATAAACCGTAATAACGTTTATTTATATTTTACGATCTTCTAATGTTTTGTCGATAACAATTGTAAAATCATTTTATCGAAATAAATAAAATACGTAAAAAAATTGAGCAAATAGTTTACTAACACACTTTTACTAAACATATAAAATTATCAAAACAAGTTTAGTTGAATAAATTATATAAAACCAAAACCATTTGTGGAAAACTAGAAGGGGGTTGAATAGTTTTGCCGATTTTAAGTTAGTTTCAAAACTTTAGATTCGATATTATGTGAAATCGTATGGATGTAGAAAGTATAGATCTAATGATAAAGCAAGTAAATAAAGTAAAGCAAGGGATAGAAATGACACAACCGATTTATAGTGGTTCGGCTACAAGGACACCTTCCTTGCCCTACTCCACTCCCCGAGTCACCTACTCGAGAGTTCAAGCACTATGTCAACAAACTCCTTCAACTTGGCGGAGAAGCCTTCACAACGTTGCTTACACCTTTTTTCGGTACAAAGCTAAATACCGAGTCCGTAACACGGTGGACCAAACCAACACGACTATTACACAACAACTATGTGAAATATCAAATACAAGATCTTTGCTACAGAAATCTTGTGGAGGAACAAATCAATCAAGGACCCCTTGCTTGGATGACTTGTAGAATGCTCGTGATCTCGCCTTAGAGAAGGACCTATATGAGAATCACTAAAGAAAGAAAGAAGAAGACTCTCTAGATCAAGTGATCTTTTGTTAGAAGAGAATGAGAGTATATGAGAGAATTAGTAAGAAAACGGGTGAGTTAGAATGAAGAAATGGCTCTCTATTTATAGGCAAAACTTGCCCTTGTTCCCGGATCCCACGGATCCCTCCCACAAGGGATCCGTCTAGTGTAATCCTAGGGATCCGTGGGACGCTCCTCTTTGCCCATGGGTTTTTTGGTTATGGGTCATGGGTCATGGGTTATGGGTTGGTCCATGGGTATTTCTTTAGATACAATGTATCTAATGAGTACAATGTATCTAGTCAAGTGGGTATGGGTCAATACCATGGGTTATGGATATGATCCATGGGTTGTGATTTTTACCCATCCTAATAAACTATTACAACAAATGATTTATTACAACAATTTGTATTAAATGGCTATATGTAAATGCTTTACAAAAATAACATGTATCCTTATAATTGTACTTAAGATAACATTATATTTGTTATCAACAAAACACAAAGAGATCGCAAAATATTAATAAACGTTTTACGGTTTATTTGTATTAACAATCTCCCCTTTTGTTGATGACAAAACATAATGTTATGATGAGTAAAACTTAAGAATAGATGTATGTTTTGAAAGCCCTAAGTTTTACTTCTTCTCCCCTTTTGTCGAAACAAAAGTTAACCCATCGAAGAAATAAAAGTGTGGAAAAATAGTCCACGTATCGCTTACTCCCCGACGGTAGCTCCCCTAGTTTGGGCGTCAAGTGAAAAAAAAAAAAAATCCTACAAAGAAAGGTTAGTAGTAACATGCATAAGTAATCTTGTGATTGACGAGAATCAAGATTGGGAGCCAAGGTATGCAAATATGGCCTTGTAATAAAACAACAAAATGTAGTGGTATTTATGCCACATACAAGCATGCAAAAATAAGAACAAGACTTGTTCTTGAAAATGACTCAAAAGAAAAATACTAAAAATGGAAAATAGTAATAATGATTCCTTCCATGCTTGCATATGGTTATGGATGGAGGTTTTGATGAGTAATGGTATTGATGCGATCAAGAATGAGGTTGAGTATGAATCGCATTTCTTCCCTAACTTCTACTGCAATATCCCTAGTGGATTAGCAATGTTCACAATTTAAGTGATGTGGGTAATGAGTGTGGAAGTTTTCCGGGTTGTTTTCATTTGTGAGTTGCGGAAGTTGTGGTGGAAAAATAGGAAAATACGGATCAAAGTCCGGAATGTTTGGAAGTGGTGGTGGAAAAGAACCTAGGTGTTCTTGTAGGTTAATGAAAGCTAAGGGTGATGAGGTTTCAAGGTCTTGAAAGGTTGTATTTGGTGAAGTGGGAGGTGTCAAAAAGGCTAGTTCTTTTTGTTTTGGTTGTTGAGATCTTGTTGGAGTCTTAAGGAGTTCCAAAAGAGTGACTTTAGGTGGTGAGTTGATGTATGATGAGGTTGGTGTACTTGTTGGTGATGAAGGAGGTGCTATAATGGAAGCATTTTGTGGTGAGTTAGTGGTTGGTGATGATCCATTCGATGATGGTTTTGCTAAGCAACAAGACCGGATGCTAATCCGTGCGGATATCCTAGATTTTGATTGTGGTATTTTGGAAGGTGGTAGGACAAAGGTTTGGATTTCTTGAAATGCATTGTTTGAATTGGGTGATTCATCTAAGTTGGAAGGTCTTTTGGAAGACATGGTGGTGTTTGTTTGTGAGGATGGGATGAATAGCAAACAATGTTGGGAATCCTACTTATAGAAAAAAAATGCATTGCAATGAATGCTTGACCCAAAATATGGATTAAAATCTAATGATTAGATATGAATTTAAGCCATGTGATCATGAGAAAACAAGCATTAAATCACATACTCCAAAATGAAGTGAGAAAATAGAAGATAAAACTAGCTTCTGTCTCACGGATCCCACGGATCCTTCCATGAGGATCCGTCCGGCATTAAATTTGGGATCCGTGGTCTTGGTGATCTGCGACTCAAAATTTTCCTTTTGGAAACATTTTTGCCTAGTGTGTGCCTATATGCAAACTATTTGGAGTTGCGGTTATCTCGACTCCTAAAAGAAAAGGAAAAATAAACTAGAAGTGAAAAAGCATACTATTATGTGAGATAACCCGAGTGCTCCTAATTCATTGTTGCTTAAATGAATGTACCGAAAACACATATTAGTTATGTGTCCCTTTAGCATTCAAAAGACATGAGATGCAATGAAAGCGGGTTTTACTTTGTATTAATAATGAAAAGCGATTTGTCCTAGGCGTGAGAAATTGCTTTTGTGAAATTGATACGGAAGAAGTATCATTTTAGAAAACATTTTGAAAGGAGGTTTCTATGTTGTGAATAAAAATCGTTTTATCCTTTGAAAAGAAGATGTGTATGTAATTACGTGTTTGCAACTTGTACTTATTTTGAAGGAAAAATAATAAAACTATGAGTTATAAGTGAAAAACTTATCTTGGGTTTTGAAAATTCCGTATTGCTTGTGAGTTGTGCGTGAAATAGAGATCCTAGACTCGAAAGAAGAAGGCTAGTGTTTACATACCTTGTAGAGTTAAAAATTAAATTACGACGTTTGTTCCATGAGACCAAGACCAAGGCAAGTAGGTTGAATTGTTCCGCTTCAACGGTTTGGTGAGGACGTCGGCTATGTTGTCTTTGGACGCTACCTTCTCAATAGAGATGTTCCCTTTGAACATTGTCTCTTAAGAAGTGATGACGAATCTCTATATGCTTTGTGCGAGAATGTAATACCGGATTCTTGCTTAAATCTATGGCACCCTTGTTGTCACATAGAATGGCTATGTCACTTAGATGAATGTCGTAGTCAACTAACGCTTGTTTCATCCATAGTGCTTGTTGGCATGCTTTTCCGGCGGAGACGTATTCGGCTTCGGTTGTTGATATTGCTAATGCCGTTTGTTTCTTTGAAAACCAAGATGTTAAACAACATCCCATAAAAGTACATACCCCACTTGTACTTTTTCGGTCAACATAATCACCGCATGGTCGAATCGCATATACAATTGTTTCTACTCCCGTGCCCTTAGGATACCATAATCCTAATTGTGTTGTACCCTTAATGTATCTAAATATTCTTTTACGGCTTTTAGGTGTGATGTTTTAGGCTCTTCTTGAAAACTAGCACATAGACAAACACTAAACATGATATCCGGCCTACTAGCCGTGAGGTAGAGAAGACTACCAATCATGCCACGATATTTAGTATTATCAACGGATTCGCCGTCTTCATCTTTAGTGAGTTTGGTGTCGGATGACATTGGTGTCCTAATTGGTTTTGACTCTTCTAAACCGAATTTCTTTAACATCTCTTTTATGTATTTAGATTGATTAAAGAAGATACCATCTTCTACTTGTTTGATTTGTAGACCAAGAAAGAAACTAAGTTCTCCCATCATACTCATCTCGAACTCGTCATGCATGATTTTAGAGAAATCATCACACATGTCTTGACAAGTGGATCCGAATATAATATCATCTACATATATTTGAACTATGATTATATGTGACTCTCTTTTCTTAGTAAAAAGTGTGTTGTCAACTAACCCCATGGTATAGTTGTGTTTGATTAAGAATGACTTGAGTCTATCATACCAAGCTTTTGGAGCTTGTTTAAGACCGTAAAGGGCTTTCTTTAACTTATACACATGTTTAGGTTTTCAAAATCGATGAAGCCGGAGGTTGAGCTACATATACTTCTTCATTAATAAAACCATTTAGAAAAGCACTTTTGACATCCATTTGATAAAGCTTAAGATCATTAGCACAAGCATAAGCAAGAAGTATTCTTATAGACTCTAATCTAGCCACGGGGGCATAGGTCTCATCAAAGTCTATTCCTTCTTGTTGGTTATACCCTTGGGCAACGAGTCTAGCCTTGTTTCTAGACACTACTCCGTTTGCATCTAACTTGTTTTTATAAACCCATTTGGTTCCTATTATGGTTTGATTACTAGGTGGAGGGACAAGTGTCCAAACATCATTAGAAACAAATTGATTTAATTCTTCTTGCATAGCCATTACCCAACTTTCATCTTTTATGGCTTCTTGTGTATTCTTAGGTTCTATGGTTGAAACAAAACAAAATAAGCTACTTTGGTTTTGAACTTGAGACCTTAAGGTTCTTTCGTTTAACTTTCCTATGACCTTATCTACGGGGTGATCTTTGGACTCTTTAATATTTATGAGTTCATTATTTAAAGGTTCTTCTTCTTCATTTATCTTTTCTTTATTACTATAGCTTCACTTTCTACAATCTCGTCATCGACAAGAGGTGGAGAGGGTTTGGGTGGACTTTCATCAAATTTTACATTTAATGACTCTTCTACCTTCATTGTTTCTTTATTTAATATGACGTAAGCTTTGCTATTTGGAGAGTAACCTAGAAAGATACCTTCGGTTGATTTAGGATCAAATTTTGTAAGGTAATCTTTAGTGTTAAGAAGAAAACATTTGCTACCAAAGACTCTAAAGTGATCTAACGTAGGCTTTTTGCCTCAAGTAACTCGTATGGAGTTTTACCTAAGATTGGTCTAATTAAGACTCGATTAAGTATGTACGTTGAAGTATCAACAACATTGCACCAAAACTTTTGAGGTATGGATTGCTCATTTAGCATGGTGCGACTCATTTCTTGTAGGGTTCTATTCTTTCTTTCAACTACCCCATTCGATTGTGGAGTGCGAGGAGCCGAGAAGTTGTGAGTAATACCATTAGCGTCACAAAAGGCTCCAAATTGCACTTCATTATCGAATTCCCTACCATGATCCGTTCTAATAGACACTATAGGACTTCCTAGTTGTCTTTGGATTTTCTTGCTTAATATTTCAAAATAATTAAACGTTTCCGTTTTGTTCTTTAAGAATTTTGTCCATGTGTACCTAGAGTAATCATCCACTATGACCAAAGTGTAGTAGTTGCCTCCATAACTTTGGATAGCGGATGGACCAAATAAATCCATGTGTAGTAATTCTAGACACTTAGTTGTAGACACCATGTTTTTAGCTTTGTGACTAGAATGAACTTGTTTTCCTACATTACAAGCATCACAAAAGTGATGTTCATATTTTAACTTAGGTAGATCTCTTACTAGATCTTTGGATGATAGCGATTGAAGAAGTCGCATATTGGCATGACCCAATCTTGATGCCATAAGGTCAAGTATCATCCATAGAGGTAAGACAAAGTTTGTCTTTAGGTTCATTACCGATTTTAATGACATAGACTCCATGTTTCCTAATTCCTCTTCCTATGGTTATGCCATTTTTAATATCTTACTACGGTTTTGGTAAAAGTACATTGCACTTTTTATCACATATTTGTCCTATACTTAAGAGGTTAAAGTTTAGGTTTTCTACGTGACACACATCGTTAATGGTTAGAGATTTGTTAGAAATCGTACCTTTACCGATGATTTTACTTTTGCTATTTCCAAACACCACATTTCCTCCATTGAAGGATTCATATGTGGAGAATAGATCTTTATTTCCGGTCATGTGCCTCGTGCACCCGCTATCCTTGACCCATTCATCCGGATCTAGGTCGACCTTTAAGCACACCTAAGAAAACAATTAACTCAAAAGTTTGGTCCCCATTTGTTCATGGGTCCATTAGTGTTAAACATTCCATTCATGTTAGACATGTATGGATAAGGTGAATATGCATTCCATGGTGCAAAGTTTTGAAAAGGAAAACCATTTTGCATATTTGGGTTCCATCCCATTTGATGGTTACTTCTCGGGTAAACATTATTAGGTCTCCTAGATGGATTAGGTTTTGAAAAAGATGGAGCTTTGTTTCTTGCAAAAATAGGATTATATTTTGGAGGTGGTTGTCTAGTGGTAAAATGAGTTGGTTTCTTCTTATTAATGATAACAAAATCGGTTCGAGATGAAGAAGCTATGTTATTTACCCTTGTTTGCTTCAATGCAGACCCACGGATCCCTGGTTCGTACACTAGCGGTTCCCTTTTGTGGGATCCGTGGGATCCGCCACAATGATGGCTTGTTTTTCTAGTGCCTTAACAAATTGTGTTTCTTTGTTTTCACTAGTTGATGGATCAAGTTGTTGAATACCTAAACCTTTTGGTTGTTTCGGTTTAACACTATCTAATATCATATCTAAAGTATTCGTACTCATTCTAGCAATTTTAGAATCTAGTTGATCAACTAGTGTTTGAAGTTGAGCATAAAGTTCACATTCACCACTTGCTATTTTACCCTTTTCTAGACGTTTCAATTTTGCTTTTAATTCTATGACTTCTTTATCTAAGCGTTGGTTTTGACTTTTCAAAAGCTTGTTTTGTTAATTAATTTTAAGCTAATATTGCAAAGTTTGTCATATTCATTATGCAATGAGTCATCATCTAGTGATGAGCTACTATAGTATTCGTGACATACCTCGTCATTTGCCATGAGACAAATTTCTTCGTCCTCCTCGTCGCTCATTCCCCACGTGCCGCTCACGAACGCCTTTTGATCATCCCGTTTGGGACACTTACTAATAAAGTGGTTTGGGTCCCCACATTTAAAGCAAGCACGATCATCCCTTGGCTTCTCGTCCTCTTTGCTTTTCGGAATCCTTTCTTGTCGTCATACGGTTGTTTGACGTATCTTCCCTTCCTTCTAAAGAACTTTTTAAAGTCCCTTACCGCCATAGCATACTCCTCGTCGTCACTATCCGAAGAGGAGTTCTCTTCATCGCTTGAGGCCTTTTTGGCTTTAAGGGCAAGAGATTTGTGTTTCTCTTTCACCTTTGAGGCTTCGGAATCTTTAGCAAGGACAAGCTCGTAGACTTTTAAGTTGCCTATGAGTTCATCAAGGGTGAGGATTGTCAAATCTTTTGACTCTTCGATTGCCGTCACCTTGGATCTCCACTTGGATGGAAGTGCCCTTAGATATCTCCTAACATGGTTACGGCTAGAAAATGATTCATCAAGTGCTTGTAAAGATGTAATAATAGTATTAAAATTTCAAATGAATGATCTATAGTTTCCTCATCCGATATTGAAAATTGTTCATATTGTTGAACAAATAAATCAATTTTATTATTTTTAACTTGTTGATTACCTTGATGAGTTACAACTAAAGAATTCCAAATTTCTTTAGAGGTTTTAAGCATAGAAATTCTTTTGAATTCCTTTTTGGGTAAAGCATTATATAAAACCATTTTAGCTTCACTATTTTTAGAAAGCTTTTTCTTCATTTCATCGTTTAGTTTATCATGAGGTATGTTAACTAAATTTCCTTTATCATCTTTTGAGGTAGCCTCAAAATCGCCTTCAACAATAATGTACCAGAGATCAATATCTTTAGACTTCACATACGTTTCGAATCTATTTTTCCAATATATAAAACCATTAGTTTCAAGTAGTGGTGGTCGTTGCATAGATTGCCCTTCCTTGTAATTTTCGAACCCATAGTGATCGAAAAGTTTTTAAAATACGGTTTACTTTAAAACTTTTATAAACTTAGCTCTTGATGCCAATTGTGGAAAACTAGAAGGGGGTTGAATAGTTTTGCCGATTTTAAGTTAGTTTCAAAACTTTAGATTCGATATTATGTGAAATCGTATGGATGTAGAGAAAGTATAGATCTAATGATAAAGCAAGTAAATAAAGTAAAGCAAGGGATAGAAATGACACAACCGATTTATAGTGGTTCGGCTACAAGGACACCTTCCTTGCCCTACTCCACTCCCGAGTCACCTACTCGAGAGTTCAAGCACTATGTCAACAAACTCCTTCAACTTGGCGGAGAAGCCTTCACAGCGTTGCTTACACCTTTTCGGTACAAAGCTAAATACCGAGTCCGTAACACGGTGGACCAAACCAACACGACTATTACACAACAAATATGTGAAATATCAAATACAAGATCTTTGCTACAGAAATCTTGTGGAGGAACAAATCAATCAAGGACCCCTTGCTTGGATGACTTGTAGAATGCTCGTGATCTCGCCTTAGAGAAGGACCTATATGAGAATCACTAAAGAAAGAAAGAAAGAAGAACTCTCTAGATCAAGTGATCTTTTGTTAGAAGAGAATGAGAGTATATGAGAGAATTAGTAAGAAGAGGGGTGAGTTAGAATGAAGAAATGGCTCTCTATTTATAGGCAAAACTTGCCACTGTTCCCCGGATCCCACGGATCCCTCCCACAAAGGATCCGTCTAGTGTAATCCTAGGGATCCGTGGGACGCTCCTTTGCCCATGGGTTTTTGGTTATGGGTCATGGGTCATGGGTTATGGGTTGGTCCATGGGTATTCTTTAGATACAATGTATCTAATGAGTACAATGTATCTAGTCAGTGGGTATGGGTCAATACCATGGGTTATGGATATGATCCATGGGTTGTGATTTTACCCATCCTAATAAACTATTACAACAAATGATTTATTACAACAATTTGTATTAAATGGCTATATGTAAATGCTTTACAAAAATAACATGTATCCTTATAATTGTACTTAAGATAACATTATATTTGTTATCAACAAAACACAAAGAGATCGCAAAATATTAATAAACGTTTTACGGTTTATTTGTATTAACATTGTGAAGGCTTCTCCGCCACAAGGAGTTGGTGTTGTGTAGTGATTACAAACTCTCGAGTAGGTGACTCGGGAGTGGAGTAGGAAGGAAGTTGTCCTTGTATCCGAACCACTATAAATACTGCGTTGTGGTTTTGTGCTTCTTTACTCTTTATCTTTTCATTACATATTTATATATCTATATGCTTGTCTATCAACATCCAACACTCATGTTTAAATAGATTGACATAAGTCGATCTAAATAGTTTAAAACCAAGTTTTAATCGATAAAACTATTCAACCCCCTTCTAGTTTTCCCCAAGAGAAAGTGGAAAGGGACCTTAATAAGCCTACGGGATTGTATTATTGTATTCCTGGAACAACATTGTCTAGAGGGATTAGGGCGCTTAAAACACAGGATGACATGGAAGAGTTTATGGTTTTAGGATTTCAGAATGGCTCTAGGATGGACTTGTACAATTACTTTAATGATTATCATGTTTTAGAGTACCTTGATGATGATAATTTGCATAAGACTAGTCAGGAGGTTAGGGAAGAGGATGAGGACCTTGAAAATGTTGAGTTTCATACAGAAGGTGAACAAAATGTAGCCTTTGAGAAGTTGACAATAGATGATCCTTTTTTAACCAAGCTTGTAGGTAAGGGTAACTTCATAGGTAAAAGAGATGACCCCATACCACCTTTAAGTGGTACATACATAGTTGAAAAAGATGACCGAGAGGATGATGTCGTAGATGTTAAGTATAAGGTCAAAAATGGTGTGAAGTATCCTTCATACAACCTAGACATGTATGAAGACTTTCTTGCAAGCATGTATCTATGAACCAACTTAAACCATGTACAAATTTATACCATACAACAACCATTTCATTGAAACAAAATATTTTACATACTTAACCATCCTTACAGACATTTCATACCAAATTAATACTATGGTACCCTTAGTACTAGTCAAGATACATTCATAGAACAACCAACAACAAGGCAAAGCAAATAATCAACATAAGCATCATGAAATTTGCCATCCTCCTCCACTTGCACAAATTTGCCTGTGTCTTTTCCAATTCAGCCTTCATTTCTGCATTGTAAATCTCCATCTCATGTCTGTTAACTTCATCTTCAAACACTTCTCTTTTTTCAGTGTTCATTGTCACATACATCTCATACATGGTGTGTTTATACCAGTAAGAGTTCAACTTCAACATCAATCCAAAAGAAACAATCACATTTGTCACGGACAAACTACATAAGAGAAATAAAATTATACAAAACAAACTTAAAAACAAAAACCTTTAACAACAAATGATTATAGGTTTTCTTACAGATGGTTTTGGGCACACAAGAAAGACGACGACTTGGGTTTCTCTCTGCCCATGAAACCTTTCTTGCCAAACGAAGCTTACATTTGCAGTGAGTAGGGAAGGTACGATTACGAACACGATTCTCAGATGAAGATGAAGCCATTTTGTAGCAAGACGGGGTTAATTGATTTATATAGAGATTTTAGGGTTTTTATTATTTAAGTTAGAAATATTAGGATTCAATAAATTATGGTATATAAAGAGGGTGGGGAAGTGAATCGGGTTTATTTGTGTGGTTTTTGGTCAAATAAAACACAAACGGGTCAAATAATGCCAGCTAGATAACATTAAAAAAAAAAGTTTGGAAAGTACCCACTAGTACCCGGTAATATTAGCTAGATCGAATAATATTTGAATGTATATTAGCGAGTTTGACACTTTACAAAATATTTTGCGTAGTTGTGTTTATTAGAAAAAATATGTTGCGTATCTTTAGGTTACCCACCAACTTAGAGCACTAGGTGTGGCACCCGTCGTTGTTGGCCGTGCCATGGTGGCATCTTCGCTGCGGCTCGCCGCGACACCGGCGTTGCTTGCCATGGCTCGTCGTGAAGAGCCTTGCCATCTGCACAACGAAGCAAACGATCGTCCTTTGTGTCAGTGAACATGGTTTGTTTGTTCTTTTATATTTTTTGATATATATTATGTAAACTGTGTGTAATATGTGTGTGTGCAAAAACGAAGATGACAATTTTTTTTATTTTATTATATATTTTTTTTTGACTAGGTTGGAATTGGGTTGAATTTGGTGGGTTAATATCGGTAATGTTTTTTTAATTTACTAGTTAAATTTTAATTGTTATTTTAATTTTTTAATAAAAAATGTTATTTATATTTATTATAAAAAATGACTAGCAAAATGTTTAGGCTTCTTATTATTAGATGTGTTGATTTTTTCTCCCAAAGATAGTTTGTTTTTTTTTTTTTTTTTTTTACGTATCGTATTATTTTCTTATTATTATGTTGTTAATGTATTTTAATTGTTAATGAAATAAATTAGTTTATTTGGAAATTTGAATAAAAAAAATAAAGTTGTAGTGGTGGGCCTCAAATGGGTAAGTTGAGGTTTGTTGTGAGTAAGGGCGGGTTAATTGTGGTTAGTTGTGGATATTTGTTATAGTGATGTGAAGGTGATATGACACCCGTGAGCCCTGAATGAAGAAGTTAGCCTTTTCACGACACCTTGTGCTCTTAACAAACGTTCCATTGTGACTGACTTTTTATAGCATTGACTTTTATATGTGACCTTTTTTCTTTTGACTTTTAGAAATGAATATAGCCAACCTAAAATGAATTATAATTTATTGAATGGTTGAATGCAGCGTTTATTTGAATTATATTATATCAAATAAAATCTTGTTTGATCAAATATGAAATCAAATATCTGATGAAGAAAACATCAATAATGTATTGAAATAAATGGAGAAGAGCCATTTTCAAGATATGACTAACTCCAGACTGGAATTATGACGCGTAATTTGGAACTTTTCCACAGCAAGGACCAGCATGCATGATGTTGACAAATTTCTCTCTGGCCTCCTTACTAATGGTATATTACATTTTCACTCTTATAGTCTATTGTCTCAATTTGCTTTCAAAATCCTTAAAAATTTAACAGATGTTTCTCCAAATTTATATTCCTACTTATCATCTTACTCACATGATTATGATATGTGACAAAATTGACGGTTTAAATTAAAAAAATAAATAATAATGAATTAAAAACATTTGTGTTTTTATGTGAGTAAGAAGATGAGTATGAATGTAAAATAAGAAGATATAACAAAACTCAAATTATTATGCTTCTATTATTATGATTCAACTAAACCTATCATTATGATTCAACTAAGCCTTGTCGTGTTTTTATGTGAGTAAGAAGATGAGTATGAATGTAAAATGAGAAGATATAACAAAACTCAAATTACTATGCTTCTATCATTATGATTCAAACTAAACCAATTGTAAATTATGTAGATAGTTTACTTCTTTAAACTTATAAGTGACTCAAATTATCGTCTTATATTATATTAACGTTAGACGAGCTGTTTCCAAAGTAAATAAATTCGATGATTTTACAATAACATCTTGCATTGTACTAGCATGGTACCGCGCAAAACAACGAGTTCGAAGATGAACGTTGTTTAACGATTTGATTATAGGCACTCGTCGCTGAATGTTGTTTAACGAATGTTGCTCGAAGGCAAATTGAATTGAATCTGAATTTTGCTTTTTGAAGAAGTAAGATTAGAACGCTATCAGAAAACATGTGCTTGATATTGCTTATTAGGAGAACCAATATAGGGAAAAAAAAAATCAAATAAACAACAAATTTGTAAAGCTTGTGTAAACAATCACAAAAGTTGTATATGTATTTTATGTATTTGGTTGTACAATAAATGAACAAAAGTCAATTATACTAAGCGGTTGGAATATTATGTTTTTATCCGGTGACTCGGGTTGAATCTGGCCGATACATGTTTTTAAGTCTTCCATAAATGAAAGGTAGTATTTAATATATATATATATATATATATATATATATATATATATATAATATATATATCCTCTTTTGTATCAAAATTACATATATAAATCCTACCTAACTTAAAAATTACATATATATTCAATCTAAAACTTAAAATTACATATATATCCAACTTAACTTAAAATTTTCATATATACGAATCTAAACTTAAAATTATCATATATGTCCAAATTAAAACTTTAAAATACATATTAAATATCACTTGATTTTAAGATGACCATTATACCCTTGTTCCCTTTTTCATTATAGTCACACATAGGGGTGTTAGTATGGTCGAGTTGGTCGGGTTCAGATCAATTCGAGTCGAGGCTAAAAAAAATACCCGAACTCGACTCTATTTAAAACTTTGGTTAGTCAGGTTCGGGTCTGGTTCTTAAATTAAAAGTTATTTATATTTTATTATACGGGTTAAGGTCGACCCACAAACCAAATTAACATGTTTAACTCGTGTAATGTGCCAACTTTTGTATATAAAGTGGGTTAAATGGGTTAACCCGAAACCCATATAACCTATTCAACCCCAGAAATTTATTTAACCTTTCAACTCAAGTATGCATATGGGTTAAATGTGTCAAGTTCACATATGTGTGAGCAGGTTATGGTTGAAATAACTAACCCGATGATTTAAATAGGTTAGGTTCGGGTTGAGGTTTTTAACCCGCCAACCTGTCAACCCGAACCCGCCAAACCGAACCCAAATTGCACCCCTACATATAATAAGTTAAGACATACTCCCTCCGTCCCAAAATAAGTGTCAGGTTTGACTTTTTGGAGCTTTTTTTGTTCAACTTTGACTTAAAATATTTTTATTTGTGTTATATAATATTTGATAAAAATTATATCAATGAAAATATATTTGAAACTCAATTAATTCATATATTTTTCAACAAGTATTATATAACACAAATGATAGTATTTACGATCAAAGTCAAACAATAAAGACTTTAAAAAATTAAACCTGACACTTATTTTTTGACGGAGGTAATATTATCTTTTATAGCTTTCTTTAATTACCTTTCTTCCATGTTATCCTATTGTAGAAGGAAAGTTTAGAAAAGAAGACTCAACAATCTTTCAGTAAATGTATTCTCTTAATCTCTTCTCACCTAAAATAATTTGGCAACATGATTTACTTTTTGTTATTATTTTTCATTTTTCTTTCTCTCCGAGATAAAACTCAGGAATAAGTGTGTATATTTGACATTTTACTAGTCTTTTTCGAATCACAAACTAGTTTGTTACTTCTTTCGTCTTATATTTATAGTTCATATTTTCTTTTTGAGTTATACCAAATTAATTGTTCACTTCTAAAAATAGATAAAAAATATAAATCAAGTTTACCATATTAACTTTAATTGAGGTTATTATTACAAACTTTAAAGAAGTTATAAATTAATTGGTAAATGGTAAAACCGTTTTTTATGTAAAAAATAAGAAAGAAAAAACTGTAATGATGATATTTTCTTAAACTTTGTGTTTTTTTTGTCTGTGAATAATTATTTTGGGACAGAGAGAGTACGATAATAGATAGGCTAACAAGGGTAAGCTAGTTTTGCAAGTCATTCTTATATATTGCTTGAGCACAAACTTTCTTTAACAACCGAAAGTTCTTTTTTTTATTCAAGATTTAAAGCTAAAGACAAACAAAATAAACAATAAAGGCGTCAACTTGACAACTTGCAAGTGAAGTTAAAAAAAAGAACCCAACTAGAAACATAAAGAAAAGAAAACGTTTAGTCAAAGGAAAAGTATAACAAAAAGAACCCAACTAGAAACATAAAGAAAAGAAAACGTTTAGTCAAAGGAAAAGTATAACCGGGAAAAGGTCCAATTCACACACCTATATAAAGCCCTCACATCTTTTAAACCAAATATCACACACACATGCATTTACACATTTTTCACACATCAAAAAATCATTTGTCCATACAAGTTTTAGACCCTTTTGATGGGGAAATACGTAGAGATATTGGATTTAGGAGTAAGAATGGTTGCAAGATTTCATTCTCATTGTCCTCAAACTGCTCGTATGTACTATCATCCTCCTTCTAACAACGTTGTTGATAATGGATGTGGTTCTCATGTAACATCGGTGTTTCAAGAATCGAGTAAAAGTACGCAGTTTCAGAAGAATATGAGTTTCAATACTAGAGAGATTATTTTTTCTTCGGCTATGTAAATTGGAGGAATTTTTGTATACATTCATATTCATTGATTTTGTAATACATAGGATATTGATTCTCTATAATTAACTCCTCTGGTTCTTAGTTTTCATGTTTAATTTTGTTATATATGAAAAAAAAAAAAAAAAAAAAAAAAAAAAAACTCATTTTCAGTGTTATGAATGAATGACTCCAACTGGAATCATGACACGTTATTTGAGATTGCCGACCAGAACCAGCAATAGCAGAATTGAGATATTTCAGTTTTGCCCCTTTATTATTACATTTCGTTTTCACTATTGTTTTTAACTGTTTTTTTTATACATGCTCTTAGAGTCTTAGGGGGCGGGACTGGTCTCCCTCTCTTCCCCATCTTTAGTTTCTCTCTCCTTTACATTATCATTTTTCCACCCATTTCGGGTATCTTTCAAACTCTTCCTATCTTTCAGTTTTTCTCTCCTTTACATCACTATTTAATTTTTTTTCAATTAACTTCAATATTTCATTAAAAATAAAAATACAAAATACATTAAATACTAAAAACAAAATACAATAAAATGAATAATACTTAAAACAACTAGGAAATTTTAAAAAAAAAATACAAGACACATTGAAAAACAAAACAACAACTAGCCATCTAAATTTGGAATGTATGCGTGCTCAATATGGTCGATGAGATCCATTCGTAGATCATTGTGAGTGTCCTCATCTCGGATCTATAATAAGACGTCTTCGTTAAGTGGTGAATTCACCGGAGGATCTGGGATCCAATCATGGCATAAAGCAAGCCCCTCTTCCTTTAAAATCATGTTGTGCAAAATAATACAAGCGAACATGATTTTTCTTATTCTCAATTCTTCGGTTGGTCGTGCTGGTACTCGAAGTATACCCCATCTCTCTTCAAGCATACCAAAGCTCGCTTACATCCTTTCTTGCGCCTTCCCTGCGCGACTAAATCGTATTCGATATCACCACTGGATAAGGAATAGTTTTCACAAACACCCCCATTTCGTAAATCCCATCTACAAGATAATATCCGTTTGTATTCGATTCCATTTATAGTAAATGAAACAACTGGTGCGATGCCGTTAACATGACAATTGAATAATGGAGATTGATTCAACACGTTCAGGTCGTTGTTTGAACCGGCGACACCAAAAAATGCATGTCAAAACCAGCCATCTTGGGACGCCATGACTTCAAGCATGATAGTCGGCCCTGGGTGGTCACCTCTCGTGGATTGTCCACGCCAAGCCATCAGACAATTCCGCCACAGCCAATGTGTACAATCAACACTTCCTAAAATTTATATAAAATTTAAATAAACATTAGAATATAAAATAAAATTTATAAAATTTATATAACTTATATAATTTATACGCACCTAACATGACGGAAAACCATGATAGTTTGCATGATGGGCATATAAACGCTGTAACGTCATTCTTGGGTGGGTTCATCGATAACGCTTACACGCCGCTCGGGGTCAAGGAAACATCCTTTCTTCGAAAGCAAGTTTTATAACACCCCAAGCGGTGAACCTAATCGTTGTAGTGTAGTAATTAGGGTAAGCCACGGGTATTGATATCGTTCTCAGGGAATAGGAATGCTAGTAAGGAGTTACTACGCTAAGGTTAAGGTTGAGGAAGATTATTTTGTATCTTTTATATTTTATGAAATGGAAAGGTACGAATCTCGGTATTGATTTGGGGTTGGTATTTCACCGATTACTCTACTATTATCTAATTATCTAAACTAAGGTTGTGGAGTCTATGTCTAATTAATGTGTGCTCGTATGATAGTTTAAATATGTGTTTACTTAGGTTGTACTACTCCTTAATTATCTCCTATTGATGGTTGAGTTGTCACGTCCTTATTCCTAGTTCGTTGGGTGTCTAAAGTTGTAGGTATGCTTTCTCCCAACTCTTTGAACTTACCAAAGGGTCTCGCCTACAAACCCACTAGGATGATAAACTCCTACCTAAGGCGCTCTTTGGATGGTTTAGCCTACAACTACTCGTGTAATTATATTCTAAGGTTCACAAAGATGAATCAAGCATTAAGTACACAACGAATGACCTATCGCATTACTAGATCATTAATCAACTAAGATAAGAAACAACCAATCAATATTCAATAATTAAGTTTCATACTTTCTAAGCAAACACACAAATAAATTAGCCGGACATGGAGAACATGCAAGCATACATAAATAATCAAAGACATAATTGAATTAATGAAGTAAAGACTTATCTTGATGTAAGATAGGGTTTAAAACCCTAAAATATCTGTGACAAGACACCTTAGGTTCGGTTTTAGGTTTTACCCAAAGACTCTCCACCAAAAGACCTAAAAATTCGGATTCTATATATAAGATTACAATTGCGACGGCCACCTTATGTTTAGTGACGCCGCCGTGTCGCCGCCATTAGGGTTTCGCTCGCCACGTTAACCTTGCGACGGCGCCACCTTATGTCCGTGACGCCGTCTCTTCAAATTTCCGACGCCGTTCGATTGCATCTAGGCCGCCCGAGTAGCGACGGCCTACTCTTTACAACCGGACGCCGCCGCTGAAAATACGAGTTTTGGGTTCTGACCGTCACAAAATCTTGGACGGCGTCGCCATTAGCATCTCGACGCCACGCCTTCTAGTTTCAAAGAATCGTGAGTGTCTCGATTTTGACTTTGGCCATTTTCTTCATATATTCGCGCCTTTTCGTCCAAATAAGTGCCATTCCAAAGATTTTGCCTTCACGAGACCTAAAAGTGAAAAGGAACGATATTACAATAACGGATAAAAGTGATCAAATAAGGATTTAAACGACCCTCAAAATGGTACCTTTTAAAACCTTATCAAATATCCCTACACTTGTTATTTGCTTGTCCTCAAGCAAATGTGCTTTTAGCCAATTAATTTATAAGTTGGGGTCATGAAGCATTAATTCAAAACGGTCCACAACACATATAAGCCCGCAAAAGTCATAACAAGCACGAAAATTACATACTAGCACCTCTCATGGGGTGTTTGGATACTCACATCTCTCTCGGTGTATATATGAAATATAACAAATAGGAAATGGAAGATAAACACTCATTAACCGGTACTAGTACATAGATTACCATAGGCTTGAGAATAGATCAAACCTTCATCGCTTTGGCGTAAGCACCTAGGAAAGACTATCAAAGAGGTCTTTAAAGGGTTGTAATGTTAGGCTTACGGTAGGGAAATAAGGGTTTGGTGGGATAGGCTATTTAGTGGTGGTAAGTCAAAAATCTTTATGTTAACTGCATATGAAGAATGGTGTTGCTAAGAGCATCTCCAATGTATACACTAATTGTACTTTTTTGCACTAAAATGGTGCAAAGGTACATAAAAAGCTCTCCAATGTTAGCACTAAACTTGTGCACCATTTTAGTGCAATGAATAGTAATGCCAAAATTACACCAAATATAGTGCAACACTATTCATTGCACTAAAACCTCAAATGTTTCATTTCTACCCTTATCAAGCTAATACATTTTCATTTTATACCCTTATCACACTTTAGACCGGTTTAATGCTTAACGATTGTGAATCGCTATAAGCTTTGGAAATAATAAATATATGATACAAATGTAAATCCAAAGCACAAATGAAAATGAGATTCATGAAATTAAAAACGAATCGCTTTCTTTTGTTTTAGTGTCACCAAGCCAAAACTCAAAATATCATACATGAATCATATCTGTTTTTAGTTTTAAATACCATTAATAATACTAAAACAACAAATGAATATTGTTTTCTTATTAATAAAATATTTCATTAAAATAAATAGTGCAAAATTTAGTGCATACATTGGAGTAAGTTTTTTTTAGTGAAAGCATATTCTTAAAAGATACCTCTTTTACACTAAAATAGTGTAATTTTTTAGTGCATACATTGGAGATGCTCTAAGCCAAGACTCGACACTCTAAACTCTAGATAATCGAAATAAACAAACATAAATTCAAAGATAGATGTAGGATGGTAGCCGTTTTTTTTTTTTTTTTTTTTTTTTTTTTTAATCATACACTTTTACTCTACCATCCTCTACGATAACATCAAAATACTAGGATTTATAGGCACATCCCTACACTTGAGTTTTTATTATTCTAACACTAATTTGACCCGATTTGAAAAGATCAAAACACTTGGGGTACATTATTACGCAAACAAAGGAATTTGAATTTTAACGCCCTTCCGTCATTTCATAAACTTTAACTTTTCGCATGAATCCCAATCATCCCAAAATCAGATACAAAGGATATGACTCGACTTAGCAACTTATGCAAGCAACTAGATAATTGAACTAAGGGTTTAGGTGATAACAAACATTTGCACTAAAAGTGAGTGCATAAGGGTAGGCTAAGGCGATTTGGGTGTATATTCGGGGTGGGGTGTAAACAATGTTTTCATTGATATTCCGAAAACCGAAATATCACGAGAACCGCGAAAAGGATAGGCTCGAGGGGTTAACTAGGGTATCGTGTACTAAAGATGAGTACAACGCAAAGGGTGTGGGGAATTACTCAACCAATGTGGAAGAAGTAATTATATTACAGTATCAAACAAGGGTTATCCTAATGCCTCTTATCATTTAGTTATTCCTAACTACACAAGTGTAGCCTCACTTACGATCTCTAATGCATCACAAAACAAGTTCTAGAATCTAATATACTACCGGTTCACACTCTAAGCATTAAAGATGAATGCTTTAATTCCTACTAATCTAAGGGCGATCCTCACATTTTGGTGGAATTTGGGTGGTAAAGGGTTTTGTGCTAGTCATATAACTTCCTATCCATGAGACGCTTTTGTTAAGACTAATGGCCCACTCCTATATGTCATGAAAATTTTAAATTTGGTGCCAAAATTACCCTAACCGACATTTTCTCATGGTTTATTACACAATAACAATTGACAAAGCAAATAGTCAAGGATAAGCATAGTTTCAAAGTTCCCGCTTTATTTTCCCTCCTACACTTAAACCGAACATTGTCCCCAATGTTCCCAAAAGTATCAAAGTTATGATAATAGAAGGTAATTTAAAACAAAAGAAACTAATACTCCCCGATTAGCTCGGTAGATCCGTGTAAAGTGGTGGTTAAACTCTTTTCCAAGAAGAATTATTGCGTGAAAAGCTCCTCCAATCTTATGTAACTTCTTCTTGACAAACTAAACTCGCACACTTGAAGAAAACAAACGAAACCTTCGCGTAAAATCGGCGGTAATAATATATATAAGACTCGATTTAAACTAGGATATAATGTCATGGAATGGATGTTTACTGCATTTCTAAGAAAATTAAGACCGGAAAATTCCAAAAATTTATAAGTAGCTCGAAAACGATAAAAGTAGTCCGATGTTTTTACTCCTTCCCGACGCCGTCAGTTGCAATCTCGACGCCAAAGTTATCCCGACAAAACCGGTCTGCGATTTTTCGGAAAAATTCGGAAAATTTACATCTTTAGAATCGGAAAATATCTCGCAAAACATCCATTATGACTCGATACAAGCATTTGACTCGAACAAACAAACATAAATATCTTTTAGTTAATTGTTATTCTCATGTTTACGTTTCTTTTGAAAACGTGTGTAATCCTTCCTACACTTATCCCTTATGTAAAATACCTTTATATGCAATTAAGACGAGGTTAAAACAAAATAAAGCATTTTTACAAATTTAAACATGAGGATAAACAATTAATAAAAGATATAAGACACTAACAAGCAAACAATTAAACATGGGTTGCCTCCCACGAAGCGCTTTTCTTTATTTAAGAGTCTTGTAGCTAGACTCATAGTCGTGTCCTACGCATCGATATACGTAAGTCTATCCTCAACAATGTCGTAAGGATCAAACTTATCATTCAAGTTCCTAGTAGTACGCTCGGTTAAATATGCCTTTTCAAACATCTCACCATCGGGATCATAGATTTGTATCCTAATGTGCCACCTTCCATTACCATCACTAGGTGGTCTATTCCAATCCCACTTGTGTTGATTTTCAACTATCCACTTATTCATGACAAGGTTAACGGGCAAGCTTCCTAGGAACTCGGTCATCTTCCTAAATACTAAGGCGTCCTCGAACGGGTTCACTTCTATGTCCCTAGCCATTTCTTTTTCTTGGAAAGTTGTTGCACTAGCAAAGGCTTTATCTAGGTAAAAAGGTCTTTGGGGGCCTATGATGTTCTTATCAATCCAAGGTCCATATCTAGAAGGCTCTCTATCCAACCCTATCTCTTGTGGGATTTCCTCATCCTTGTAGTATGTATGCTTTTTAACATCGTAAACGGATCTAGCACTCCCCTCTCCTACCACTATTTTGGACATCTTACAATCGATGATGGCACTAGCGGTAGCTAAAAATCCTCTTCCAACTAGTAATGGGCATGTCGGGTCCTTATTCATGTCTAGCACATGAAAGTCGGCCAAAAGAGTCAACTCTCCTACATGTACTACCATGTCCTTTATTATTCCTACCGGACGTGCTATACTACCGTCCGCTAGACCTAAGATGGTTTCGTTGGTTCAATTTTACCTAAGTTAAGGCTTCTATGGAGGGATAACGAACAAGATTGATGCATGATCCTAAATCGGCTAGAGCATCGAGTGGTTTGGAAGTTCCAAGTCTACACGGAAGAGTAAATAGCCCGAGATCGTCTAGCTTCTTAGGTAAGTTGTTTCGCACAAAGGCGGACCCATGTTTTCCAAGCCTAAGTTCTAACTCATATTTTTCTTTAAAGCATTATAATAAGGTGCATGAGCTAAGACTTCAAGAATCGGTTTTTCTTGATGGAGTTCCTTGTACCTCCTCTAAACTAGGTTTGGATTCTTGGTCGATGGGTTTCTCAAGAGTAGGCTTTACCAAAGGTGCCGGGCCTTGGTATCTCTTGGATGGCTTGGAACCCTTTTTGATAGCATTTACCGAGTGAACCGTTGGGTGAGAGGGGCATGGATGTGCACTCTCCCATGGTGAACTAGAACATGAAGTCGATGCAATCGAATTCACTTTTGGGTTCTTTATGGTATCACTGGGAGTGCTCCAACTTCCCGCTCATTGAAGGCTTTTAAGAGGCATCAAGCTTGGTTGTCATCTCGCTTTGTTTTGCTTAAAATCGGCTTCAAGCTTATTCAATCGAGTTTCTTGGGATGACAAAAATCTAGATGCAATTGCCTCAAGATTAGTGGGGTTCCGGTATTAGAAGAATTGAACCTAGTAGGCGAACTAGATGAGCTTTGGGGCGTGCTTGAGTTTTGGTTCCACTTAAGGTTAGGGTGATTTCTCCATGAGGGGTTGTATGAGTTTCCTAAGTTGTTTTGTTCGGTTTGAAAGTGTACCACTTCTCCCGCCCGCCGGTACGTATGGAGGCGAGTCCGCAAAAGCTTGTTCGGAGAGCCTTGTGCAATCACGAGTGTCATGGGGACCACCGCATAACTCACAAGGTAGAGTGATTTGAGTCACTTGTCGTGAGGACTTAGGATTTTGTAGAACTCATGAGGAATCTAACTTGATCTTCAAGTTCGATCATCCTACGGTCGGGAGGAGGCAAGGAGATTGCCTTAACGGTTTTGGGCAGCTCACGGGGTCATCCTAACTTTCGTTGTCATAGAGGGCGAGGTCCTCTATTATTTCCCATGATTCTTCTGCGGTGAGATCACTAAGTTTTCCACCGCCGCTTGGTCAATGGATCGCTTAGTGGGAGGTTGACATGATCATAAAAGATTTGGACTGGAGCCAAAGATCAATGCCGTGATGAGAGACTTTATGAAGTAAGTCCTTGAATCGGTCCATTCTTCAGAGAGATTCACCTTGACGTTGTTGGAACATCAAGATGTCATTCCTAAGCTTAGTGGTTCTCCCGGTGGGAAAAATTGAGCAAGGAAGCGAGAGGTAAGATCATCCCAACTTGAGATGGAGCCATGTGGAAGTCGCTCAAGCCAATTACTAGCTTGGTCCCAGAGAGAATTGGAAGAGACCCAGCGCGTGGTCTCCCGAGTAGTAGCATCAAGGTCGATGGAATCGACGATTTTGAGGAAATCCTCAGATGTCGACGGATCTTCGAACGAAGTCCATGGAATGCACATCCGCTTTGCACCAACCTGATGGTGTCGGATCGCAGGCCGTAGTTCGGGCTTGGTCGGGAAGCTCAATGGTGTTCCTATAGCCTAGTGGCTTGGTCTCGAGTATTCACCAAGAGTACGTGCTCTTGGCGGGTCATTTGGCGTGGGTTGATGAATGGTAGCGGGTTATCACCTTCCATGATGAAAAGTGATGGGGTTACGAACAAAGGTCACGAAGAAGGGGATAGACTAAGAGAAATCTAAAATGAGAAAAAGTTTATTTGATAGGAATCAACAAAGAACCTAAACGAGGTGGACTACTAACTAGCTATTCTATTCGCCAATGCGCCTAAAACTTGATAACGCCACACGCTGGCTGCTCGGGTCAAGGAAACTTCCTTTCTTCTCGAGCAAGTTTTATAACACCCCAGGCAAAGTGAACCTAATCGTTGTAGTGTAATAATTAGGGTAAGCCACGGTATTGATATCGTTCTCTGGGAATAGGAATGCTAGTAAGGAGTTACTACGCTAAGGTTAAGGTCGAGGAAGATTATTTTGTATCTTTTATATTTTATGAAATGGAAAGGTACGAATCTCGGGTATTGATTTGGGGGTTGGTATTTCACCGATTACTCTACTATTATCTAATTATCTAAACTAAGGTTGTGGAGTCTATGTCTAATTAATGTGTGCTCGTGATGATAGTTTAAAGATGTGTTTACTTAGGTTGTACTACTCCTTAATTATCTCCTATTGATGGTTGAGTTGTCACGTCCTTATTCCTAGTCATGTGTGTCTAAAGTTGTAGGGTATGCGCTTCTCCCAACTCTTTGAACTTACCAAAGGGTCTCGCCTACAAACCCACTAGGGATGATAAACTCCTACTCTAAGGCGCTCTTTGGATGGTTTAGCCTACAACTACTCTGTAATTATATTCTAAGGTTCACAAAGATGAATCAAGCATTAAGTACACAACGAATGACCTATCGCATTACTAGATCATTAAT
Source organism: Chrysanthemum lavandulifolium (assembly GCA_022545495.1). Classification (NCBI taxonomy): domain Eukaryota; kingdom Viridiplantae; phylum Streptophyta; class Magnoliopsida; order Asterales; family Asteraceae; genus Chrysanthemum; species Chrysanthemum lavandulifolium. The sequence goes on along the minus strand of CM040241.1, from coordinate 137,926,091 downwards.
CAACTAAGATAAGAAACAACCAATCAATATTCAATAATTAAGTTTCATACTTTCTAAGCAAACACACAAATAAATTAGCCGGACATGGAGAACATGCAAGCATACACACAAATAATCAAAGACATAATTGAATTAATGAAGTAAAGACTTATCTTGATGTAAGATAGGTTTAAAACCCTAAAATACTGTACAAGACACCTTAGGTTCGGTTTAGGTTTTACCCAAAGACTCTCCACCAAAAGACCGAAAAATTCGGATTCTATATATAAGATTACAATTGCGACGGCGCCACCTTATGTTTAGTGACGCCGTGTCGCCGCCATTGTGGTTTCGCCTTGGCCACGTTAACCTTGCGACGGCGCCACCTTATGTCCGTGACGCCGTCCCTTCGACTTCGACGCCGTCGGATTGCATCTAGGCCGCCCGAGTAACGACGGCCTACTCTTTTACAACCGGACGCCGCCGCTTGAAAATACGAGTTTTGGGTTCGGACCGTCACAAAATCTTGGACGGCGTCGCCATTAGCATCCGACGCCGCCACCTTCTAGTTTCAAAGAATCGTGAGTGTCTCGATTTTGACTTTGGCCATTTTCTTCATATATTCGCGCCTTTTCGTCCAAATAAGTGCCATTCCAAAGATTTTGCCTTCACGGGACCTAAAAGTGAAAAGGAACGATATTAAGCAATAACGGATACAAAAGTGATCAAATAAGGACTTAAACGACCCTCAAAATGGTACCTTTTAAAACCTTATCATCTACGCAAATATTCTCTCCCGTATAATTGAATGACACCACTGCAAAAAATTTGAAGGCTTTCACGTGACGTTTCATCGACATTTGTAACTATTCGCCTAACGAGTTAGAACACTTCCATAGGCTAATCGACGGATTGCGGATGTGCATTTTGCAAACCCGAAAAGCTTTTACGTTTCTTGCATCGTATCTCGCTCAAAATACGAAAAGTTGTTTTCCATATCGACTACTATTCTCTCAAAGAGTGGCCTTTTCATCCGAAACCGATCCTCAAAGTAAACTTCAAACCTCGCATTCTCACAAAAATAATCTCGAACAAGACGGTTATGAGATATTTCACGTTTAGCTCTTTTTATAGACTTCCTTATCGACGATGCAGTGTTAAGAACACCGGAAGGCATCACAAAGTTGGCGACAGAAACCATAAACGCTAAATGCATCTGACCCGTCTGAGACGACTCATCACTTGACGAAGACGAATATGAGGTTGAATCTTCAAGAAATAAATGATTCATAATTTTTTGATATACAAGAGAATTTTTTTTAATGTATATGTTTTTCGTATGTTTTTTTGAATGTGTATGTTTATGTGTATATATAGGAGATTTTTTTTCCTTCCAAACTAGCCGTTACACTATTTTTTTTCTTTGTTTTTTGGACCGCTGGAGCGGGGTGAGGAGCTGGGCTTGCAAGCCGATTTGGGATGGATTTGGGGTGGAATTTGCGGTACCGCAAGGGAGGGAATGGTGCTCCCGAGCGGCACCGAAATAATTCCTCGGCCTCTATCCCTTACCGCATCGACTCCCTCCCTCCTTTTGAGCTTCAAAAGATTTGCCACCCATAACCGCTATCTAGACCTAAAATACAAGTCTAAATAGATGTCTAATTTATAAATTATTTGAAAATTGTAATATGTATTTTCTCTCTCGAAATTCTCACCAATCATTTTCTCAAATCAACTAATCAAATCATTAGACACATAAATAAACATAGTTATTAGACACATCAATCATTCTTCTAAGAATACCAGGAATTATACCTTTTGTTAATACAAATAAGCCGTAAAAACGTTTATTTATATTTTACGATCTTCTAATGTTTTGTCGAAAACAAACGTAAAATCATTTTAACGAAACAAACAAAATACGTAATTAGTTTGAACTAATAGTTTCTAACACACTTATTTCACACAAAACACTAAAACAAGTATAAGTGATTTTATGATTTAGCATTACATATGTACAAAACTAGTGTTTACATATTTGGGTAAAATATACACATAACTAGTATGTAGTATATTGGGTAATATAAATGGGTAGAAACTTAAGTATCACAACCCATTGACCAAATACATTGAATGTAGTCAGTACAACCCAAAGTACATGACCCATGGAGCTTGACCCATAACCCATTGCATGACATCATGCTTATATCATATATGGATAATATCCATAACCATGGTATTGACCCATACCCATGTGACTAGGTGCATTGCACTCAAAAGATACATGGTATCTAGTAAAAAAACCCATGGATCAACCCATGACCCATAACCAAAATACCCATGGGTTAATAGGAACGTCCCACGGATCCCTAGCTTTACGCTAGACGGATCCTTGTGGGAGGGATCCGTGGGATCCGGGAATGTAGTCATTTTCCTCATAAATAGTGAGTCATTTCTTCATTGTTTCTCACCCTTTCTAACATACTTTCCCTTGAGTTAAAAACTCTCTAACCCCTGATCCAAGTGATCTATGTTTGTAGTTTTGTGTTTGTGTGATTCTCTAGGTTCCTCTTAAAGGCGTAGATCACCACCTTTGAAGTCAAGCTCAAGTCCATGAGTTGCCATACTTCCTCATCATCAATACTATCAAGTCCTCTTGTTGATGATTCATTTCTTTCTTCTAAGAAGTGTAGTGTTAAAGACATTAGTGAAAGATGTCTCAAGTGTCAAGACGAAGACATTAGTGAAAGGTGTCGATCGTCGGTATTGTAGGCATTAGTGAAAGGTGCCTAGAAGTCAAGTCACAAGACATTAGTGAAGGGTGTCTTGAAGATCTAGCCAAAGGCATTAGTGAAAGATGCCTTAGATGTACATTCGATATGGTGTGTTTCGATGTACAAGATAGATTAGCATTAGATCCAAGGATATTGATATCCTTGATGATGTTGTAATAAGGAGTTGGTCTCCTTTGGGATTAGTCGTTGATGTAGTGTTGGGTAGTAGTTCCTCCATTGTAATGGAACCTGTGATTCAGCCTAGTACCGGATAAAGGGTAGGCGACGTTGTGTTAGGTGTGGTTCACTTGGTGTGAAAGAACCCGGTGGTTAGCCTAGTACCGGAAAAAGAGTAGGCAACGCTATGAAGGTTTCTCCACCATAAGGAGTTGGTGTCGCAGTAGTGATTACAAACCTCGAGTAGGTGACTCGGGGAGTGGAGTAGGGCAAGGAAGGTGTCCTTGTAGCCGAACCACTATAAATACTCGCATTGTGGTTTTGTGCTTCTTACTCTTATCTTTTCATTACATACTTATACATCTATATGTTTGTTTATCAACATCCAACACACATTGAAATAGATTGACATAAGTCGATCTGAATAGTTTAAAACAAGTTTTAATTGGCAAAACTATTCAACCCCCCCCCCCCCCTTCTAGTTTTCCACACCTTCCATACTAGAAAAACCCTAAAACAAAAATACACCATAATCCATGTCGGTCCTACCTCAACTTCACCCCTTCAACATGGTTAATGATACTCTGACTCCATCCAAGTATGCAAAGGTTTTTACCATCTACAACTTCAAAAACCTTATAGCAGTCACACTCGATGCCGACAAACTCAACTATTCGAATTGGAGTGCCCTATTTAAGATTCATCTTCGAAGTTGAGAAGCCCTCGAGTAAATCCAAACACCCCCGTCGACCAGTACAACCCCACCTCCCACTGATGAATGGCTAACCATGGATTCCATCAATCAGTCTTGGATCGTTACTAACATCTCCGAATACATCCTCAAACGCATCCTTAAAACCAAACCTACCACTACCAAGGACATTTGGGACACTTTGGGGAAAAAAATCAATGATAACAAGTGCTCAAAAATCGAAGCTTGGATATTGGAGACCTAACCGGGGATGCTTATTTTTTCGTAAAATCGATTCCCTTGCTTCACGTTTAGATAATGTTAGTGTCGTGTATCTCTTTTTCAATCCCGTGCAACATCAACGCATGAAGCACATCGATATTGATATATATTTTATTCGCGATCAAGTCGCATCAGGCCATGTTCATGTCCTACATGTCCTTTCCCGCCACCAATTTGCAAATATCTTCACCAAAGTCTTACCCTACGCTTTGTTTTATAATTTTCACTAGAGTCTTAACGTTCGCTCTTCTCCCCCTCCAACTGCAAGAGTTGTTAGTAGTATTTATCATTAGCATTATACCTATGTATTTAGTCGCTATTGGGTCTAGCCCATGTATCTCATGTAACATGTATCTATACCTTTAGGGTTTTCATTATTCGGGAACAATATAACTCTATTGTATCGCATTCTTTCTCACTAAAATATCTCATATAGAGTTATTTGTTTAATTGTTAAATGAAACATATTATGTCATCACGAAGAACGTCTTATTAACTATCTATTGCCGCCGGTCACTCCAAATCCTTAAAATCATTTTTTGCCGTTGGATCCATCAAGCATTAAATCTTAACCACTTAAATTCAACAATTATCTTTTAGCAACCATATTGAGAGAATAATGGTAAATTTAAAACAATTCTTATCTCAGCATTTTCCCACATGCGTTCCACAGTAACAAGTCAATCTAAATCTTATCATCATCTTTATAAATTTAACTTTTGAAACATATATATTTGGCGCCTAAATCAACCCATGCATAAAGCTTATAAATTGGCAACACATACTCAACTTCATATCATAATCATTCATAGTTTATAGCATAACAAAAACAAGACCTTTCACTCAACTAAGATGGAGGTATGAATCAAATGATTTCTTTTTCATCCATTATAGATCAAAGTAGTAATTCAATGTACTAACTTTAACTTCTTATTTTTTGCATTGATACATAGTAACAAATCAAACAGCGTGTCAACTATCGTAGCAACCAAAAACAAGTTTGGCATTGCACAAATGATCAACGAAGAAACCAGGTAAACTTATTTTACAACATATCACGTCAAAGTTTTAATTATCAATACGTGACATTTAATTCTTCCTTTGAACAGCAAGCCGGGAAGTTTAATGTCGATGTGAATGATCATGAGGTACCACTCCTTTCTACACTTTTTCGTTTTCGTTACTGATATTCGATCATTAATTGTATGAAGGCGTAATTTTTTTTCTGTCTTTAAACAACAGCTTGACGACAACGTGAATCTTGATACCCAACCGTTGTCTGATGAGGTGATTCTCGAATCTAAAAAAAGGAAAAGGGAAACAAACTTGGCGACATGGAAATGGAACGATTTTATTGAAATCAAAAGTTCGGACGATGAGAGCATTTTCAATGGGGATGATGATACCCTCGATGATGTTTTGTCAATATCAAGCGGAAGAAAAGAAACCAAGTTTTCGTATTTAGCCGCAATAAAATTTACCGTTTGATTGAAGAAGATGATGAAGATGAAGATGATATTTTCGGTTGATCAATATTTTAGTTTCTTTTCAATGTTTTAATGTCTTTGTCAATGTTTTATTCACATACGTACTTTTTGTTTAGGATTCTTCTTTCTCCTTATTCGGTTTAACCATAGGTTGAATTCCTCATGGTATTGGTTTTTAATTGAATTCACTTATGTTTTAATGCAACCATTGTTACTTATACGTGTTCATGTTTACTCCCTGATCTCACAATTTAGTTAACTACTGTGTTTGGTAAATTAAAGTTATGTATCACATGTTTCTTGTTTATGCCATGAAAAATTGAAGAAAGGATGGATATGCATGTTTATTATATATGTACACAATGGAAGTGACTTTGAACTATGATCTGACAGTATCAATTGTTCCCTATATTAGCTTCTTGGTTTTTGAATTCATCGACGGCATACACATGTTCCCTAATTAAAGTATTTTCACATCTATCATATAATTACATATTTCATATACATTACTTGATTTAAGTCATGTTTATGTTGATTACATATTTCATATACATTACGTATTTTCACAACATATATTGAATTTGTTTCATATTTCCATGATAGATGTTATCATCAAGCTGCATGTTGAGACTTTTGCTCTGCATTTCATTTTGCAGTTTTGGGGCCATCATTTTCGTCAAATTATGAGGTATCGTATTTTCATATCCATGAATCATGACTGATTACATACTTATCGTTCTCAGTATTGGAGGTGATAATCTGGTCCCTTTTGCTAAATAATGGGTTGATTTGGCCTTCATTTTTCAATTCGTTCAAATATGATATATAGCTAAAAGGTTCGGGTTATTATCGGGTCGGGCTGATTCGGGTTAGTCGGGTTCCTCACTTTGATTCGACCCATATAATCTCAGAATGGCCCACAAATATTTTATCTCTTAAGTAAGGTATGGCTTTTATTATTCCAACTTGTACAACCAGAAGAAGAAAAATAAACATTGCAGGCATATGAAGACAAGTCAAAAAACACATCAGTAGGCAAAAAGAATGCACCAATACCCTTCGTATGATATTTTATTTAAGTAAAAGTAGTAGCAATAGCAAAAATAAGTAGAATGCAGCTGAACTAATGGACTTTTAGTATGTTTAGGTACTAATGTTACTAGGAAGCAACGGACAATTGTCAAATGAAATAAGTAGGAAGCAAAATATATAATGAAGCAATGGACTTTTAGACCACATCAGTAGGCAAAAAGTATGCTTCTATTGTGTTAATTATTATTGTATATCGATAGAAATGAGGAGGCTAATAAATGAGAACTATGATCCAAATGCAACCGTATTGGACATAGTAGCCATTTATCGAACTGTTATACTTCATCAACACCAAATGTGCAACCATTAACCGATATTACTAATACCGGTCACACATAAAAGCAAACATGTCCACTAAATGCGCAACCATTGACCGTCCACTAAAATCTCAATATAGTTTAGGTAAAGAACATGGTTGTTAAAGTAGCATAACCTTTTGACTGCATACTTGCTCTTATTTCATAACCTTTATGTGTAGCCATTCGTACTTTTTGATTGCTCTGCGTGCTCAAAGCTATACTGATCAACATCTGATGCTCTATGATTCACTGCTACTTTAGCGTATACATTTAAATCATATATATATATATATATATATATATATATATATATATATATATTGATAACTTTTAGGTCTCTCCAGCTGATTGAAAGATACGCAATAATTTTGTTCTTGGTATTGCTTTGAAGGTTAGTTTTTATTTTCCAGCTTAGTCGATATATTGCATCCTTCATTTTGGTATAAAAACTTGATCGTGGAGGGCCGAGTTATATTTAATACTTATCATTAAATAAAAATGATTGTGCACTTTTAGATTTGTGTGTGTTTTTAGTTTTTGTTTTTAATAAAATATACATAAAACAAGTTTATAATTTTTTATCTAAATTATTGAATCGTATACCCGGACAACGTACGGGTATTGTTCTAGTTATCATTATTAAAGAGTCTTTTTGACATATTTTTGATGCATTTTTTTTCGTTTTATGCGAGCATTTTTTTACAGAACAAATTATATGTGATTATAATGTAAACTTTAAACATATTTCAATATGGGGTTGTAAACGAATCGGACGAAGCTTTGTTCATGTTCGTTCGTTTAATTTGAACCCGAAAAATAAACGGACACGACTGCTTAAACGTGCGGATTTTCTTATTTATGTTCGTTTATTAAGAAAGTGAGTTGTTAATGTTCGTTCATTAAGATACTAAACGAATCATAAACGAACATAAACTATCAACCATAAATTAACTTAAGAAAATAAACATAAACTTTATTAAATTATGCATAATATATTGTTTTAGAGAAATGTTATGTTTACAAAACTTTTACACAAAAATATTCACATAAATAGCATTGCTCACTATTAAAATTAGTCTCTTAGTTAAATCTTCATTTCATTTGTGGTCTCGGTGAACTCTTTTCAACTTTATGTTCCGTATTTTATTTTGTGGTTAAAATCCTTTACTCAAAAAAAAATTAAAAAAAAAAATCCTCGTAACGTGCAAAGGAGGTTGTAACACTAATTAACAAGGTTGCAAAAACCGCTAGATGCTAGTCGGGCGGTTGGATACTACATAGCGATTAACAGGTTAAGCAAGGATTAATCGGATTGAAGTTTTTATATATATAATTATAAAATTTTGAAACTATGCCCGATTTGGCCAGTTTAACCGAATTTATTTAGATTTGGCCGATTTATGCTTATTTGATCGATTTCTATCGTAACTGAGTTGACCAATTTATCTGATTTTTGTTCGAGTTGGCCGATTTATGCCCGATTAATCGGTATGTTGACTATATTTTGACCAAACCGATTAATAAGGTCGATTAATGAAAATCCAGACGGTAAATACCCGCCTAGCGCCTAGGCGCCAATTAATTGGTCGTCTAAGCCGATTTTTGCAACATTGCTAATTAATATTCTCTCCGTCCCTAAATAAATGTCCACTATTGATTTTTGAAGTCTTTTTATCTCAATTTTGACCTTAAATTATTTCATTTGTGTTATGTACTATTTGATGAAAATTATACCAATGAAAATACATTTAAAACTCAATCTATTCATATGTTCTGCATCAAGTAATACATAATATAAATAAAATAATTTAAGGTCAAAGTTAAAAAAAAAAAGGACTTTAAAAGTCAAGAGTGGACATTTATTTAGAGACGGAGGGAGTATGTCATTATAATTTGAATCTGTAAGATCTTTGGTCGAGTTATTCTATGAAACTGAATTCATCCTCTTTTCGAAACTTACGATACTAAAGAAAATATTTTTTTTTATCTTAAATAAAAATTTTAGATCATTTACATATCAAACGTTATTTAGATACTAAGTGATTAATCCGCACCCTCCATCTCCATTTGATCCAATGAATGAGATTAAACCCAACATTTAAAAAAACTTACTTTCATTCTTTATTGACTAAAATACACCGTTGGTCTCTAAACTTGGCAAGACGCTTCGTTATGGGACAAAATTCGGCCTTTTCATCGCCATAGGTCCAAACCTTGGCCATTAAATGCCAAAATCGTCCCTTGACCAATAACGCCTATGTTAACGATTTTTTCCGTTAGTTATTGGAGGGTATTATAGTCCATACACATTTATAACTCAACTTAGTTAATTCCGAAACGCCATCAGATACCATCTTGATCGCTTCCTCCTTTCTCACACAACCTCACACACACTTTAATAATGGCGCATAAGGAGCTTACTTTACGGATGTAATCGATGAGATGGTAAAATATGTGAAGGCAAAATATGGGGATACTTGGTTAAAGAAGATGAAATGTCCGATGAAATGTTTGATGATTTATGCAGATTTGCGAAAGAAGCTCAAGTGATGAAAGGTTAGTCGGGTTTTTTTGTATTTGTGTGATTGCCATTTTAGGGATGAGCATAAATAACTTAATTTATTTGACAAACCGAGCAAAGGTCGAATCACAAAAAGGGATTATAGCAAGCTAAAGGTATCTCGACGATATGGTTGAGTATGCCATGGCTACTTATGGGAATAAGTGATATAGGAGATGACATTGTCGATGTGATACTTGAAGACTCAGGGAAAATATGGGCATAAGGAGTCCGAGAAAGGTTAGAGTTAATGTTTGCAAGCTAAGAAAGTTGTAATGGTGAACTCGATTTCTTTCTGCTTTGTCTATCTTTCGCATCCTAACGTGAAAGGAAATGAAGTTGATGTCATCATTATTTCGCATACATCCGATGATGAGTGTGGGAACATGTCTCTAAGACCACTACTTTGAAAGGTTCCACTTCCCAAGCGTCCAAGGCTTCCGCTCCCAAGGTTGTACTTGGTCTTCTAGCGGCTGTAGGATGCTCCATCACAAATAGGAATAAGTGGTATGTGCCTCCCCCTAAGGACCTCAAATCTCCCCCCATGAATATCAAGCCTCCCATCAAGAAGTTCACCTGTTATTTTTAGTTGTTGATGTAATGAAGATGTATATTTTTTTGCTGATGATGGTTACTGAAAACGATACTTGTTAACATGTATATTTTGCTTCATATGGTGTAATTAGGTGGTGGTCTAGGTATATTTTGGATATGTTGTTTTCATTTTGTAGTTTGCACTTGCATATCCAATTTAGTTTGGTGCTTGGGAAAACCCATTTTGACTTATAAGGTCAACATAAACAAAATTATTAGATGAACCACACCGAATTGTTAGTATTTAAAATCTCTTGTGTAACCAAAATTCAATTATTATAAACGTAGAAGTACACACATATCAGTTAAGCTACATTTAGACTGAAAGACAACATAGGATTTCTTGCTAGGAATTCACTGCTTTAAATGACTAATAGGTGATCCATTTGGTCTGTCAGTTGCAGTTGGTTCAAGTGGTGTTTGTTTTGGGCGTTCTCCATTTGGTCTTTCAGTTGCAGGTGCTTCAAGTGGTGTTTGGCTACGGTGCTCTCCACTTGGTGTTTCAACTGTAGGTGGTTCACTTTCTTATTCATCACTGCCCAATGATGCACTAACACTAGTATGTGCAGTAATATTTAGACCCATCACATATGCACCACTATCTCATGTGTTTGTGTTTTCCCTTGTAACACCATCTCTACCAGTATAAGATGTGTTTCCCCTTCTGTCAAGGCACACCGGACAAACATACCACATGAAATTCTATAACGTGGACGCCTTGAAAAAGGTCAATCCAACCCCTGCTTTCACTTTCAACCCAACAAATAATGCATACCATTTGACAACCATTTTCTACATCCATAGTGATAATATGTTGGTATGATAAACAATTCCTGACTTAAGATGCATTATATAAGTAGATGGGAGTTGTGGTTGTTGAAGAAGTAGATAAGGAGTAAAGACAACATAAATTCTTACAAACTAGTCAACTTATATAGTCAAAAAAAAAACAAAAACATGTTCAAACATGATATTGTCGATATTACAAATGGCTACAAGAGTAGAAGCCTACAACCTTCGAAAATTGTCGGAATTTGTGCCATTCGTAGCGTGAATTTTATCCAAAGACATATGGATGTCTTGGATATAACTCTTCCACGAGACACTCCATAGTAAGTCGCCTGCACTCAGATCTTCAAGCCAATTTTTCCTCTCCCATTCCTCTTCAATTCTTTTGTACATTCTCTCCTCTTCCAAAATCATTGAATGCTTCTTCATCCAACCTCGATCGCTTCTTCATCTTCCTCCAAATTTGTGTGTTCTTCTTCTTGCTCATAAAGAGCTTCAACAAACTCTTGTTCCATAGTCTTCCTTATATCGACTTCATCCATCCACTACAAAAAGTAATACATTTGCACATCAACTACAATGTAAACACACAAGAACAATCGTTATGCAAATGACAATTAAATGAATACATGTTGCCTTCTCGCCATCACAATGCCTTTTTCTACCTCGAACCTTAGTTTCCTTTGTTGGTTTTGGCACCGATCCTTGTGATGACTAGACTTATTATGTCCAACAGCTTGATAATTCGAGCATTTAATTTGTTTACGAGCTCTAGATTTACCCATTTTGACGCAATTTCTCCGAAAGGGTTGGGTTTATGTATATGAATTCAAAATTGTGGTAAAATGTGAGAATAAAGTTCTTGCTATAAGTTAATGCAAATGTGAGGACATGATAGGGACTAAAACCTTAGTCCCTATACTCTTAAACTGCTTGAGCAAGGACCATACTTCAACCAACACCCAATACAATCAAAATCGATATAACAACTCTCTTAGACGAATACAACAATTAACAACATAATTAACAAATTAAAACACTAGAACATAACATATAGATTCATTAACTTCATATTAAACATTAAATATTCAAGACATATTTTTCCAAAAAAAGGAAAACATAACCACTTCTTTTCCTTTTCAACACTTCCTAAGATCATCAAGGAAGTTGTTCCCGCATACACACCGTGAGTGTGTCTCGATGATGATCCTCCTTATCTCCAACGCCTTCAAGACATTAGCCTTTTGCTTGTTGCGAAGATCCTCGAGAACCTTGTAGTTCATCACCGTAGTTCAAAGCCTTCGATCTCGTAGATGTATTCTTGGGTTTCCTTCATACCACGAATCAAGTCACCAAAGTGTTTTGGAGTCCCTTAGCAATTTTGATGTCCTTATCGTTTTCTCTCTGATAAAAGAGAGAAATCGAGTCCAACATGTAGTCAGAGTTCGAAGCTTTGGCGAGTTCTTCAAGTAGTGGGAAGTTAGCCATTGGGAGGTTGTTGAGATTTTCTTAAGATATGTTTCTTTTGATTGTTGGTATGCAATTGGTATAGTGTATTAACCAATAAATACCAAAACCAACTGGACGTTCCAAATTCACGGACTAATTGTGAAGTTAGTAAAAAGAGAAATAGTCAAGTTTGTGTGAGAAAAAATACGCGGGAATTTTAAGTGCAAAAAATGGCTAACTGACCAAATTGAGGGACCAAGTGTGACATTTTAAACTTGTTACCCTGCAACTTGACCTTTTGCCTTCCTTGATACGCTTATACACAATTAATGTGTTGGGAATCACCAAAACAACCCAACTAACAAGATCCGAAACAATAAACACTATCATAATAACCCGATCCAATTAACAAAACCCAATCAAAATGAAACCTAACATACATCCACACTCATGTACTGAAACACACATCTAGTCAAACCCATTCGTAAAAAAACAAAAAAATAACAATGAATGACAGAAGCATATTCGTCTCAACTTTTAAGGATGTGAAGGAAGAAGAAGAAGGTGAGGTCCTGCTCGTAATCCACTATAATGGGTTTTTGATTATAGCACACTCGTGTATGAACGAGGTTCATTAATTAATATGTGCGCTTTACCGTTGATAGGGATATATTTAGTTCAAGCCTTGATAATGTGTTATCGAGATTAATGAACAAAATGGGCGTTGTTTTTCCGTGATCCTAAAGAATCCCTAGAAAATGGTTTGCATTTGATTCATACCGATGTTGATGTTCATACTTTGTTTGGAATGACCAAACAAATGAGTCGCTTGATATCTTCGAGCCCACAAGCCCCAAAGTTTAGCACAATTTTACTTAAAAACATCGCTTTGAAGTTGTGGGTTGGGTAGAGCAGATGCTAAGTTTAGGATGCTTAGTCAAACACCTTTTAGGACTAGATGTCAATGGCGGGGATAGATAAGAAAAAAAATTCGTGGAGGAACCAGGACACCAAGAGTGAAAGGTGGTGTTGTAATCAAAAACGAAGAAGGGTTGTAGCTAAAAAAGGGAGAAAATTAAAGGAAAAGTAAAAGGAAAGATGGTTGATGAAGAGGATGTTTTGCCCAGGAAAAAAGGGAGATAAGTTGTTCAAGAATTTAAGCGAGGTTTAAATGGGAAGGGAAGGCCAAAATGGTTGAGTTTGCAGGTTTGATGTCGAGAACTTCACCGGTTTTGATGTGGAGGGAAGGTCGAAAGGGTTGGTGGTGTCACGATGTTTCAAGCGGTGTTAAGACACCCTTTAGAGCAAAGAAAAGATTACAAATGCGTCCTAGCAATCGTCGCCCAAAGGCGACCCTAGGTGATGTTTCAATGATGAATACCATGTCATGTGTTTAATTCCATTGTCGAATAAAGACAAAGACATAACTTATATGTTTGTTGTTTGTATACTTGTTTTTGCGACAAGGTAGCAAGATCATCATCAATTTAGGGTTCATGTTTTGTCTGGTTCAACAGCTTCGGATATCGATCGAGTGTAGATCATTTGAAGATTCAAAGATTGAACGTTTTGAAGTTGGGCCCAAATTCATCTTTTATATTTTGTAAAGTATCGTGATATTAACATGTATCGATAATGACCAGTAGTATCGCTTATGTTCCGTTTCATCAAACAATGTATATAGTCGATCGTTATAAGTCAACTAGCTAAGTAGTTGATAATGTATAAATTTGTTTGTTAATCCCGGTAAAATTTCGCGAGCTCATACTTTCTTTACTGAGTTGACTTTTATGAAGTCATACTTAAGTGGTGAGGACTCGTGTACATCGATATAATTTGTTCAAACAATAACCCCTTTATGTGTTGGTGGAATAGTTCTTGAGTTAGAATTAACTAAGTTGAGTTATAAATGTGATGACTATAATACCTCCAATAACTAATGTAAAAAGATGTTGACATAGGCGTTATTGGTCAAGGGACGATTCTGGCATTTAAAGGCCAAGGTTTGGACCTCTGGCGATGAAAAGGCCGAGTTTTGTCCCATCGCGAAGCGTTCTGCCAAGTTTAGGGACCAACGGTGTATTTTAGTCTTCTTTATTTCTTTTTCAAATATTGATATCTCTTAAACCGTTAATCGTTAAGCTAAAAAAAAATACTATCACGACGAGCATTACTTATCTTTCTATATATGGGCACTTTGATATACCTTCGACATTTTTTTTTTTCACTTTTTTTTTACATTTTTTTCGTCGTTAAAGCTTGCATTTAAAAATCACACGTGACTAAACACTAATTTGAATATATTAATAAAATCACATGTGATATTAGTGTTAAATCACATATGATTTTATTACATATCATATATGATTTAATAATAATATCACATGATTTTATTAAAATATTCAAATTAATGTTTAATTACATATGATTTCTCATGAAGTTTCAACACCGAAGAAAAAAGACGAAAAAACTTATAAAAGTTATAAAAAGAAAGTGAAAATATTGAAAAAAATAAGTTTGTCAAAAGTAAATCAAAGTGTCCGTATATCAAAAGATAATTAAATGCTAGTCGTGACGGTATAATTTATTTTGTCTAACGATTAACGGTTCATGAGATATTTAAATTATAGAAAATATATGAAATATTAAAATGATTTTAATCTCTATTATTAATTTCTTTTTAAATTAATGGTGAATTGGTGAAGATGAATCTCGAGAAAAGTTTGGTATTTTTTAACTAAAATTTATTTTTTCTATCTTTTATTGATGCAAACTCATTTCTCTAACTAAATCTTTAAATCTTCGTTTTATATCTTTTCTGCAATTTTGCAATAATCAAATTCACGTATTCGTCTTGATATTATATATCCAACTAAATAACTAGAAATCTTTGAATATGTTATAATAATAAGAATGCAAATTAAAACTTTGAAACAATATAGCATGTTCTAAAGCAACTTGAATATCATAATAAGAAAGAATCAACAATATAGCATGTATTTGGTTAGCAAAGTATATTATAACATTTCGATCTATAATTTGCCCCTTCTAACCCTTACTAACGATATTATTGAGGAATTCAATTTATAACAAAATGATATTAGTCCGTGAATTGTGTTACTCATGTGATCAGGGGGAAGGATCGCATCGAGTCTTCCCGTTAGAGTTATGGCAAACAATAATTTCGCGAATAAAAGACCAACGAACAAAACCCGTTTAAACATATACAAGTAGTATAAATACTTGTTTTGCTCCATACCTTCCCGACTAGATTACCAATTACAATCCTTTACAATCTTAACAACCAAACGTTCTCTCTTTTAGTTGTTCTCAAGCTTTCTGGCTTTTGACAACCTCTAAAGTTTAAATGAAGACAAGAAATGTAAAAAAAAAAAACAAAAACAAATGGCCAACTTGCAAATAAAGGTAAGAAAAGGAAGGCAGCTAGAAACATAAACAAATACTACGTAATAAGTTTAGTCAAAAGGCAGGCGAAATAGGAGGGAAATGGTCCAAGTCACACACCTATATAAACTCCCACATCTTTCAAACCAAAAATCACACACTTTTACATATTTTTCACACATCAAACTCATTTCTCCATTCAAGATTTAGTCCATTATAATGGGGAAATACGTAGAGATATTAGATTTAGGAGTGAGAGTGGTTGCTAGATTTCATTCTCATTGTCCTCAAACTGCTCGTATGTACTATCATCCTCCTTCTAACAACGTTGTTGATAACGGATATGGTTCGAATGTCTCATCGATGTTTCAAGAATCTGCGAAAAACACCCGGTTTCAGAAGAATATGAGTTTCAATACTAGAGAAATTGTTTTTTCTTCGGCTATGTAATTTGGAGAAATTTTGTATACATTCATTAATTGATTTATAATCAAGAAACAATTATTCTTTTTGATAGTTTTAGTAATTCAAGTGTAGAATCCGAGTTTTGATCTTATCGATATGCTTTTCGTGTATTACTTTTTCGTATTCATTGAATACCTGACCGCTTAAGATTATTTATTTGATCAAAGTTGTTTGTCTTTTCTAGCTGATGAACAATTCTATGATTATCAACTTATTATTATGCTGTTTGGAACCAATTTTTGTGAAAAAGAATAATAATAAATAAAATCTGCTTAAATGGTAATAAGGTGGTTAGCAAATCCAAACTCTATTCAAATAAAAGCTAAAATCACTTGTTTTGATGATGTTTTATATAAAAAAAAAATACACTCCTTAAACACTACCATATCTAATATCTTGATGACTTACGAGTTCTCTGCATTTCTACAATGGAAAAGGTAATTGTTGAAGTTAGAATGCATCAAGTTGGCTGTTTCATATATGAAAATATTTTTATTAATTTATATATATTATCTTTAAAGACTAATCAACGAACCTAGTCAAAAGTTGGCAAAATGATACATGAACTTGAAATGAACCTCCATTTGTCACGTTCATCACCCGTTCTTTCTTTTTCACAACTTCCTTCTCTCTTTGTTAATTTGTAATTGACTTTATTTTTAAAAATTTCATTATTGTACAGTTGATTAACACAAATTCAATAGTGTACACGTTAACTATGATGCTTTATGATGAATATAAATATAAAAATTCGAGTAATTATGATGAACAATATTATTAATGTAGACAATGACTATCATTTCTTGAAATAATAACAATAGAATTACTAATACAAACACCTAATTTCTATTTGTATCTCTATATACAACATTTGGCAAATATTATTTTAGGGTGTTGTAATACATACCAGATTATGTTTTAGGTTTACTCATCTTTCAAAGTGACATCAGTATATTTTAAATTTGATTTTCACACTTTATTAGAGTTTTTATTTAGTAATCTACCAAATTAGGTCTTGGTTTTTATTTCAACAAACTTTGTTTAGTGGTAAACAGCCGAATATTTAGGTTTACTCATCTTTCGATGTGAAGGTCAGTCTAGCCCTACGGGTATATGAAATTGAGGTTTTTCTGCCAATTTAAATCAGTCGAGCCTCACAGGTACCAATTGTAGGATCTCATTCATAAATATTTAAGGTGAAGAAGACAAAGAGTATTTTAGGCATTCAACTTTGGTCAAGAACTAAATATGCAAGTCAAAGTTTAAAATAAGGACATTTGCTATATTTTCGAAAGGATGTGACCAAACATGCAATTTGACCAAACCAAAAAGATCAAAAATGCTATTTACGCTTTATATAATTTTCTAAATTGTTCAGGGATGTTTTGTATAACATACTAACATTTACTACTTTAAGTGGTGTTTCGTACATCCAATATGTTACGAGAGTTAGTTACTGCAAAAAAGGTCCTTAATCTTTTCAAAAGCTGCAAAAAATGTGCAAGAAATCAGTGGCGGATCTAGAATTTCGTCAGAGGATATGCAAAAATATACAAATTAAAGAAATTCGATTTAAGTTTTATCGAGTCGGTCGGGTTTTTTTAATTTTTTATTATCATTTTTTGAAGTTTCTTGATTAGTTCGGGTCATGTTATATTTTTTTTAAAAAGTCTTAAAGTTTAGCTAAACAAAAATTAAATTTACTTGCCGTAAGCACATAAACATAAGTATATCACTTTGGCACTATATAGGTTCTATAAAAAATAAAAGATGAAAAAGTAAATAAAATATAATATAGTACATAGTAATAGTATCAACTAGAAAATGTTTAACAAAGTATATAAATTATATAATATGTTAAATATTAATTGGACCACTTTTCTCCACCTACACTTCTCTCTCTCAAATACATTCAAAACTCTCTACAACTTATAAAACCACCATTGTTGATTCTTAATTTTTGTGCATCTTCAAATTTTATTTTCATTTGTTTTAGCTGAGATTAAAAAGGGTGTGCACTTAATTTTTACAAGGTATGCACCCTATGTAAAATAATGAAGTAGAAGCACGAAATTATTTGCTTTTACATTAAGCCACGAATTTACAGGGTATGCAAGTGCATACCCTGTCTAACATGTAGATCCGCCCCTGCAAGAAATGTCCCTAACATTTCATATTTGTGTGAGTTATGTTCGCTTAGAGTTACTAGTTGCAAATTCTTGTTTTTGGCTAACGGTCGTTAGTTTTTCACGTTATAGGCCGTGTGAAATGACTATTTTACCCTCCTTTTCTTCAATAATCGCAACTCCACCCTTTTCCTTCTTTCCCGCCAAACATAACCAAATTTCTCAAACACCAATTCAGTATTTATAACCCCAAATTCACAAACACAAGTTCTGAAACACAAATTTACACATATTCGATTGTACATCTTCAAAACAAAATGGACAACTCCGTTAACTTCAACAACCCCTTCCATCCCTGCAACAACCATCACTAAAGCCGTCACAGAACCCCCACCTTGGAAAACCTAGTTTCATCACACAGCCCTGAAAAGTCTGTTAGAATAATACCCGGTCCTGCTAGTATTGTTCAATTGGCGAAGCGACGTAAACAAGCAGATATTAGCGAAGGTGGGAAGGAGTGTGTAATTTCGGCACAAGAGTATATTAGGAAAGTTGTGGAGGATGTGGGTGAGGATTTACACGCGAGCCATGGATTACCGCGGTTGAGTTTGTGAATGCTAATGGGGGAGGTTGTGATTGGAAGTTTAGGTGATATCAAAAGCTTTATCAATAATAGGAAAGTGGATCAAGTTGTTTCAATAATTAAGTCGTGTACTCCAAATGCCTTTGGCGATCTTACAGTAACTCTGAAAGATCTCTCAGGTTCAATATCTGGTTCAATACATCACAAAATCCTTAAAAAGGAGGGTTATGGAAAGGATATTAATGTAGGAGCTGCTTTGATACTTCATAACATTTCAGTGTTTTTTTCTAAACGATCACTCCATTCACTCCATTATTTTAACATTACAAAGAAAAACTTAGTTAAGGTTTTCCACAAGGATACAGTTTATGGGAATGAGAGTGGTGTAGCTGGCAGGAGAACGTTAGATGAAAAAGAAATAATGAAATTATTACTAGAAGAAGAACAGGTTGAACAAGAGTGGCGGGCTGGTGGATATCTTATTGAGCAACAGGAACATCAAATGATAATACATCACTAGTATTCATTTCTGTGAAAAACTAGAAGAGGGTTGAATAGTTTTACCATTTTAAAATTTGATTTGCTTTGAATAACAATGCGTGAATTCAAACAATATAGATAATCAAGAATAAAGAATATGCAAGTAAAGAAAGAAATGATCAAACCACAACACGGTTGTTTATAGTGGTTCGGTCTACAAGGACTCTTTTTTCTTGCCCTACTCCACTCCCCGAGTCTCCATCGAGAGTTATCTTCACTAATCAACAAGCTCCTTTAACCGGCGGAGAAAACCTTTACACGCCGCTTATACAATATTTCCGACACAAAGCTAGATGTCGAGTTCTTTTACAAAGGCACAACACCTTCCAATACACTGTGTATTTTAATGACTAAAATACTAACTAATCACTATCAGAGGTTTATGATGGTTTGGTACACACAAAGATGTATGAATAACAACAATTCACACAACTATAAATAAATAAGACTTGCAATAATTCGTTGAAGCTTGAAATGCCTTGATTTTTATTGCTACAAAAGACTAAAAGCAAATGGCCAACATGCAAATAAAGTAAGCAAAGGAAGGCAACTAGAAACATAAACAAATAATAAGTTTAGTCAAAAGGCAAAGAAATAGAGGGAAAGGGTCAAGTCACACACCTATATAAACTCTCACATCTTTCAAACCAAAAATCACACACACATTTACATATTTTTCACACATCAAACTCATTTCTCCATTCAAGGTTTAGTCCATTATAATGGGGAAATACGTAGAGATATTAGATTTAGGAGTGAGAGTGGTTGCTAGATTCCATTCTCATTGTCCTCAAACTGCTCGTATGTAGTATCACCCTCCTTCTAACAACGTTATTGATAACGGATGTGGTTCGAATGTCTCATCGATGTTTCAAAAATCTGCGAAAAGCACCCGGTGTTTGAAGAACATGAGTTTCAATACTAGAGAAATTGTTTTTTCTTCGGCTATGTAAATTGGCGAAATATTGTATACATTCATTAATTGATTTATAATCAAGAAAAAATTCTTCTTTTTGATAGTTTTAGTAATTCAAGTGAAGGAATCTGAGTTTTGATCTTATTGATATGCTTTTTGTGTATTATTTTTTACATATTCATTCTATAGCTAACTGCTCAAGATTATTTATTTGATCAAAGTTTTTGTTTTTTGTAGCCATAAATAAATTCAATTATTTGTTGCCTTTAAACTCTAGTTATCTATTAACCATCCACTACCTTATTCCAAACACTCCCTTGTTTCTTAGAATGTTTGTTTTAATCAGCTGTTAGAATGACTTCATAACTTGATTTTTTGCTACTGTCATGAGATCTTTGTGGTCTGTCCAAAGCCTCCTTGTGTAAGTGTAATGGAGCAGTTGAATGTTTGTTTGAATAAGTTTGACTTTTACAAGTTAATTGCGTAGTGTCCAAAACAATGCCATTTTGACTATTACTAACTATTTAAAGCAGTGACTAAATTCGATGCACAATGAATTACATGTACTACAGTTTGTATTGAGATTTATGGTGTGTTTTGGAATTTGCTTCGATGTAATCAGTGTACAGTAACTAAATTATTGCAAATAAAGACAAAAACGAGCTTATGGACCAACGATGATAGGAAAAAGACAAAAAATGGTAACACTAACGGATACTTTTTTGAATTCTGACCTTCAAGTAGTTCAGGGACCAACGGTGCAATAAACTTGGGATGAAAAGACGTAAATACCCTACTTGTTAGGATCGACGTGGCAAAGATAACAAGTGAAATAATTGTCTTTATATACAACGGGGCTCTTAGGACCAAACGAACACTAAAAAGCCGACCTCGGGATCATCCCCGCAGATTCCGTTATCCTCGTTATCTGGGGACCAAATGGGTAAACGAAGTGGAGTTCAAGGACAACGGTGTAATTTAGCCAAACTTTTAAGATTAATTTATCAGATATTAAAGTTTTATATATTCTTAGTGAACTATCCGTAAGACCTAGAATACCTATTGTTTTGATGATGAAGTTCTATAAGGATAATAAAGGAGGTCGTGGTCGAGTTATTTTGTAAAGCTGAACCCATCCTTTTCTAAACTTACAACGTTAAGTGCAAAGAGAAAAGTTCAGCGGCATCTCAAGGTCCCGAGGAGCCTAAAACGAATTATCCTCTAGGACCTTAGAAGCTTTTACGACACTATAATCATATTTGGGGAACCGGGATCGGGAGGGGCTTATATGGCATAGTACACGACACTCTTTAATTTATTGTTGACTAATTCAGACACAACCTTGAGTTCCAACCAATTCGATTACACCAACTTCTCTTTACGCGACCTATTTGAAATCCACTTGAAACTTCTTAATTGTATTAGGACCTTGTTTTTCTCAACCTTATCACGAATACCAACCTTACCACACAAGTATACACGTAAAACACAAACACAAATGTTATGCGTAAGAGAAGAAGAAAAGAAAGAAATGGTGACTTGATGATATATAAATCGTATGTATGTAGAGAGAGAAAGATGAAAACAAGAGACTTGCTTTATTTCAAAGAAAACACACACAAACACACTTCACACACCCTCAAATGACCATTTGAGGGTATTTATACTTCCATACAAACACCCTTATGGGCTTTCCATGGGCTTGGGCTTGGATTGGACTTGGATTGGACAATAACTTACATAAGGCTAGCTTAACATAACTATTAGCCATTTAGCTTAGCCCAATCCACGAGCCCGTTGACTATTCTATTACGATATCTAACACACGTTACAAAGTTCCTAAACGTGAATGACCATCACTTCTATTAATTATTATTAGGCTAACAATCTCCCTGGGGTGGTCATTCAAAAGATGCTCCACTTGATTAGGTCTTTACTTTCCTTGAGCTTGAACTTTGTGTGTCGATATAGAATAGTCTTGATTTTTGTTCCTTCATGCTTTGTGATCATTTAATGGTGTTTTCTGCCATTTGTCAACTTCTTTGGTTAGGTGTCTCTACGTCTTTCTCCACCATGCTCACACTTCTTTTGAGTATGAGTTTCCAATGAAGTTCTCTAGTCTTTAAACTCTGTAGATTCTTTGACATTGACGAAGAATCATCTTTAACTTTGTGTTGCCTTTGATTTTGATGAGAACTTCAATTTTTGATGTTGTTGGTATGAGCATGGGAGAATGGTGCGGTCTTCCTCCAAGGAACAATCATCGCCACTGCATGAATATGTTAGTTGAAACACCAATCGATCATTGTGGACTTTTCTTAAAGAATTGACCACTACGATTGTTATATCGATGAATGTCTTGATTCCATTCACCTTGGTCGGGCGAATCACCGTCCTAATCCCATAAGGGACAGTTGGCATTACATTGAATAAATTCAAGTAACGACCCACATCTTCGTGATTCGATTCGTGAAAGGAATCTCCTTAGCGGGATTTCCAAGACTTATAAGTTCGAATGTCGAGGGTGTTAACAAAGATAGTGTGAAAACACATCTCTAATTCTTACAAAGGTTGTTCTCGAACCCGAGGCCCTCAAGAAGGCTAACACGACATATCAAGTACATCTACATTCAGTGTGAGAGTCAAGTACACCAAGCATCACTTCACGATCAGAGACCGTTTGAGACACACTAAGCGTAACCCATAAAGAATTACCAAGTGACACCGCCGTGGTCGTTTGATGTTGACCCGGCAGAGTTTCCATTCAATCACCGAGGATCACAATTGTGAATCCTCTCATAAATGTTCGGCAGATTGCTAAGATCTCGCAGAGGACTCTAGAATGTATCACTTGTGTCCTTATTGATGAACAACAAGAGATGAAATGTCAAGTGTTCCTATGAGATCTTTTGATGAATCTCGTGGCTCTAGACTCAATTAGTGCATTTTGGTTTTCCTAAGCGGAGACTAGGAGAGGGTCTCCTTCTTCAATACCAACGATCTCTAAGAGAAAGTCGATAGATTATGTAGGGTTCCCAGTGAGAATGAAACAAACTTTTAAGAGGAATTGAGTGGCTAGAAGGTTTAGTGCAAGCGCCACCGGGTCCATGACGCCTTTGTCTTCAATACCAGTGTCATCTTAGTGACAACCAAGAGTATATGAATTGAACCCGTTTCGCCCTAAGGTTGATTATGGAGGGCTATTTCTTTTCACCCTTTTCATTACATTTCTTTTAATTCTTCAACCCTTCTTTCTCCTTTCTCACATTACTCCTTTTTCAATCATACCTAAGGACTTCTAATACTAACTATGGGTATTGTCCTTGGGTAGATCTCCGCTCTGGCGGATCATAGGACGGATTTCCTATCCTTAGTCACCTTATAACTCCATGACTATCCTATGTTGCCATAAAACCATTTTTCTTGAAAATCTCTCAAAGTGTTTATGATTATAAAACACATTTTGTTAACACCTTGAGAGTTTTATATTTTCGTAAACACTCCCCTTCACATGTGCTTATATTGTTTTAACTTAAATCGCATGCAGAGGGTAGAGTTCGCACTTTTGAATTGATCGGCTCATGATAGACAATTCCCCACGAGACACGGTTACGTAGCTTAGTTAAAGAGTTCCATTGTCGCTTTTAGGTGACAACTAGCTCTAATAACTAACTTGAAGTTGTAAACTCTTCTTGAAAAGAAGGTTAGACCCATGAAAGTGCATGTCTATCACGAGTTTCTCGAAATGGTACATTTATCGACTTTGATTCCTCGTCAATTCAATGGTTTCAATCGAGTCGAGCTCTTTTGAGATTCAAACAACGATCATTAAACTTTTTGATCACATTTTAATCACGCCTTCTCCCCTCAAAATAGCATATTCGTGATATTTTTATATCAACGGATTAAACAACATTTTTAGAATCTTTTGGGAGACAAACGGATTTGATTTAAGCATGAATTTGGAACATTTTGTTTTATACTCCCCTTTAATAAAGCATAATCAATTAAAGGGTTTTAGAGGAGTTATCTTGAGCACAAAATATTTTGAAAGATTTTGAAAATCTTTTGAACAATCTTGAAAAAGGTGCTCAAGATGATGATGATTTCTCACCGCTTTTAAATGTAGTGCATCAAGCGTACACTAGATTTTTTCTTTAAAACACGAGTTTTGATTTGAAAATAATCAAAAGTCATCATTTTAGTCCGGGTTTCGATCAAGTATACGAAAGCCATTTTTGAAGAAATTTTGAGAAACGACATGTTTTAGAAAACATTTAAAGAACTCTCGCTCAAGCATCCGTACATGTCCGTATCATTGTTGAATGACATTTCTAGAAACGCATGTAATATCGATTATACGAGAGACATGTCGTGAGAAGAATATTTTTGGATTTTTGATTTTATATTGTTTTTGTATTTTTGAAAGTTTTATATTTTTATATTTTGCTTTTGTTGGTTTTTCAAATTTTGTATTTTGTTTTTCAAAATATTTACAATAAGCTTTTGGAAAATCATTTTCAAGAAGATTCGAGAAGACGTTCTAACTCCTCGTGGGTTAGGCTTCAGATTCCAATTCGTCGAACTAAATCGTTAAACCTTTCTTTTGGAAGGGCTTTAGTAAATAGATCGGCGAGTTGGTAACTGTCTTCACGAAAAATAATTCAACAAGACCTTCTTCACGTGCTCTTTTATGAAGTGGTAGCGGACACGAATGTGCTTAGTCTTTGAGTGATGAACAGATTGCATGATATGGCTATGGCACTTTTCGAGTCACAATACATAGGTATTTTATCGAAAGTAAAGCCATAATCTGTGAGTTGTGTTCTCATCCATAGAACTTGAGCACAACACGCAGATAGAGACACATACTCGGCTTCAGCGGTTGAAAGTGCAAGGCAATCTTGTTTCTTTGAAGACCACTTACTAACTTTTCACCCAAAATTGTGCTCCTCCCGATGTACTTTTTGTCAGAACTTGATCACCGCGTGGTCCGTGATCCGAAAAGGCTATTAGATCAAACCGATTCCTTCGGATACCAAAGTCCCATGTGAATGGATGTCTTCGTGCACCGAAGATCCTTTTAACCTCTTTGAGGTGCAGTTCGGTAGGCTTTGCTCGAAACCGTGCTAATAAGCAAACAACAAAATGAATATCGGGTCGACTAGCAAGTGAGGTACATGAGAGAACCAATCATGCTCGATATTTCTTCGGATCGATGGGTTTCCCAAATAAATCGGCTCCAATTTTGGTGAAGTTACCATTGGTGTACCGACCGAATCACAATTATCCATACCATGATTTTTCAAAATCTCGCTTGTATATTTAGATTGATTAATAAAAATTCCACGAGGGATTGATGTATTTGTAAACCAAGAAAAATTTTAGTTCCCCATCATGGACATTTCAAATTTGCTTTTCATGAGATTTTCAAAATGTTTTGAAAGATTCGGATTAGTGGACCCAAAATGATGTCGCCCACATAAATCGAACAATCAAAATGTCATTGTTGTATTTTCTTGTAAACAAGGTAGGATCAACCGCCTTTGGTGAAATTGTTTTTGATCAAGAAAGAGGACAGTCATCATACCACGCTCTGAGCTTGTTTCAAACCATAGATTGCCTTTTGAGTTTGTAGACGTAGTCCGGATGTTCCATGTCTATGAAGCCTTCTGGCCGACTCACATACACTTCTTCTTTCGTAGTTCCATTCAAGAACGCGGTCTTAATGTCCATCCGATAAACCGTGATGTTTTTGTGAATGATAGGCTAAGAATATCCCGATCGCTTCAAGTCTAGCTACCGCGCGAATGACTCTTCAAAGTCTATCCTTCTTCCTGTCTCGTATCCTTTGGCCACGAGACGAGCTTTGTTGCGAATTACGCTCATTTCTTCATCCCTTTTGTTCTTCCATAACCATTTGAGATCAATGACGCGAATGTCAATTGGTCTTGGAACCAAATCCCAAGAGTCATGTAGACGGTATTGGAGAAGTTCCTCCCGCATTGCTTCTATCCATGCATTTTCGCCATTGCCTCCCGAATGTTCTTGGTTCAATATTGCTAATTGAGCAAAGGTAAATGCACAAGTCGCAATCGGTGGCAAGTTGGCGCCTCGTCCGAATTGGCCGTGAAGGTTCACCAATAACTTGTTCAATTGGATGGTCTTTTGTCCACTTCGAGTAGAAGGATACCGTTGGTTAAACGATGCGAGTTAGATGGTTCTCGTAAGCTTGAAGATGATTCACCGATTCCGTAGCAAACGGGTTTTCAAATAAGTCTTCATCTAACGTTGCATCGTTCGGTTTTGTGAAGGTTCTTCTTGAAATGATATGTTTTGGTTTTGCTCATCAAACCGTAAAACTGTTTCAAGAATAGGATTTGCGTAAGTCGATGTAGATGACGTTGATGGAGTTGGTGCATTGGTTTCGACCGTGGTAGATGCATCTTTTGTTGGTGGTGGTGGATGATTTTGAGCGGTGCAATGGAATGATGGTTTGATGCATTTGTCAAGTTCCACCATAGTATTCATCGAACATTAACTCAAGAAATTCTCCCATTCTTGTTCATGAGGTGTGTCAAAAAAGTTGATGGAGCTCTTTGTTGTATGAGTCCCGAATCGATGTGTCCGTAAGTCTGCGGGTTTGGTGCGGGTTCTAACTGCTTTGATTAGAAGCCATCGGATTAAGCGGGTTCTAGAGCGAGTCTCTCGAAGCCATTTGTGAAAGTTCGTCAAAATTCACATTCATCGCTCCATTATCTTCCTAGTTCTTTCGTTATACACCCGAATGCCCTCGAGTTTTCTCGAGTATCCAATGAAGATTCCAATATCACCTTTAGCTTTCAGTTTTCCTAGATCTTCTCTCGTCGCTCGTTGGATAGCACAAAGCGCCAAACACGTGAAGGTAAGAGATATCGTGTTTTCGTTGTTCACTAGCTCATATGGGGTTTTATTGAATCTTGGATGGATTAGGATCGGTTTCGAGTGAAACAAGCAAGGGCAACAACATCACCCATAGAAATAACGGTGCACTAGAATAAATTAGCATTGTGCGAGCAGCTTCCACAAGAGTTCGATTTCTTCTTTCAACTACCCCATTCTGTCGTGGAGTTCTAACAACCGATGTCCGATGTGTGATTCCAACATCTTCAAAATAAGTTCTTAACTCCCGATTAGTAAATTTGTGTCGTTGTCTGTTCTTACTACCCTTATCGGAGCTTGAAGAAGTACTTGAATACGCTTGTAAAGGTGATGATGATGCTCGGTGCTTCGCCTTTTGACCTCGTAAACTTAACCCATGTATATCTTGAATAATCATCAACGATAACAAGAATATACTTTTTCCCATTAATGCTTTCAACTCTCATTGGGCCACATAAGTCCATGTGCAACATATGCAACTTTGCTTCCGAACTAGGTACGGATTTGGGTTTATATGATGCTCTTTTGCTTTTTCCTTGTTCGCATGATGGACATAAGTGATCCTTGGTGTATTTGAACTTTGGAAGTCCGTTGACGATGTTGTCTTTGGCAAGTTTGTTGATAGTGTCGAAATTGAGATGGGATAATCTTCTATGCCACAACCAGGACTTTGTTCCAGATGCTCGTGTCATAAGGCATATTGGTGATGAAGAGGTCATTTGGTTTATGTCGATAGCATACAAGTTTGTATCACGATTCCCGCTAAGAGATTAGTGCCATCCAAGTTTCTAACGAAGCAAGCATTTTCCTAAAAGCAACCTCTAAATCGCATCACGTAACCGCCTGATCGAAACAAATTGTGTCCCAACCCTTCGACATAGTAAACCCGAGTGATCAAATAATTTCCAAAAGGTAGATCTCCATAACCCATGATAGCTGCTACATGATCATTTCCAAAACGAACGGTTCCCATGAATTTCAGACGAAATTGATCGCCAGCCTTCAGATTCCGGTCATGTGCTTGGAGCAACCCGAGTCGACGATCCAAAGACATATTTCGATAACCCGCCAAATATGTAAGAAGATGTTTTGGAAACCGCTTTGATTTTGGTTCCTTTGGGTTAGAGGTAAAACTCGATCACACTCATAGAAGTTTTCACGGGTATACCGGTTTATCACTCATTCTACCATTTCGAGTGTGAAAATTCTACCCGTTGGTTTCCAAATATCATCCCTAAAGTAAAGACTATGCTTCTTATCAAGAGTGTAAGACCTAAATCTTGCAACTAGTCTTCCTATTGGTTTAGCATAAGTTCTTTTGGAACGTTCTTCCGAACAACAGCTTAACATTCTCATTCTTAGAAACACAATCATCATGAACATTAATTAAAGATTTCTTGCAAGTTATACAAACAGATTCAACACATTCATTAAACTTAGCAAGTTTCATAGGTTCATTACATTCAGATGAAATGTCTTTCTTATTATAAAGCGGTAAATTCCTAGGGTGTTCTTCTACTTTCTTCTCTTTATTCAAGCTACTACTCTTAGAGGCAGGCGAGACTCTATTGTTCCTTGTATTGCTCTTAGGCTTTAGTCTCGCTGCTCCTAGAGGTGCTTTCTAGTCCTAGAAGGTAAGGCACACGCATTAGATTCACATTTTATCAAGAGAAGTGGTTTCGCTTTCCTAGTCTCTTTAGAGTGCTTGTTTAAACTTATGTCGTTTGTTCCATATGGTTTAGATGTGGAGGCGCACGATTAGTGGTACTCATCTTAAAAAGGCCAGTGCTAAAACTTTTGGTTTCTCGATAACCGCTTTTTCATTTTCAACAATCTTTTCTTTTGCTTAGGCAAGGTGGAGTGACCGGTTTTGACAAATCTTTTTCTCATTGACTTTTGGAGGAGGCGAGAAATAGACATTTTGGTTTAAAACCGTTTGGGAACATTTGCTTTCTCCTCACCAATGGTTTTGCAATCTTAGTATCCACACCTTTCCTTTTGACATTCCAATGAGCCCTCAAAAGATCATTTTGCTCTTTCATGTCCTTGTAGGCACGCCATACGACAATTTGTCATACTTGCATTCCTCGCTTTTTCGATCAAGTTGTTTAAAATATGATACATTTTCTTTTCAAGTTTTTCAAGAGCTTTTTCATATTTTGAAACAATTATGGAGGTCTCGATCGAGTCTTTCATGATCTTCAATGTAATATGTTTGTAAAACAATGGACATAATATCGTGAGTTATAACATCTTCAAGAGAGAATCATTTAAATTTTCCAAAACTTTGATGTGTTCAAAACTTTCATTAGCTTTCTTTACTGTGGATTTATGGTCCTTGACAAAGTCAACTGTTTCTTTCAAAATGCTTGTTCAAAATGAATTACCCTTGCACCGATGTTATTTAGCGGAGGGCAATTTGAGTTTCAAAAACCTTTTCATTTCATCATCAAAACTAGAAAACCAGATGTTAGTTCGAATATTGGTTTTAGATTTAACAATCTCTTGAATTCTCCCAATTCTAGTTTTAACATCATCTAAAATGCTTCTAGCATCACTTGTGTTAAAAGGATTGTTTGAAGACATTTGTTCCATGTTTGACAATGATTTTGAGACAACTATGGGTTTTGAAACTGGTTTTGACTCTTTGTTTGAAACACTGGGTGTGATGGAAAACTTTGACTTTTCTTTTGTGGAACAAAAGTAATTCCGTAAATTTTGTTCCATTTGTTGTAATCGATTGGTTTTATTTTCGGGTTCTTTTGTTTCATTTTTGATCTACTCTCATCGATGAGTTCTAACGTTTCATGAGAATCACGAACAATTATGGGTTCATAACAAAGCTTTTCCATTGTACAAAACATTCTCGTTCTTTTTCGAGCTTTCTTGAGGC
The DNA here is from genome assembly GCA_022545495.1 of Chrysanthemum lavandulifolium. Classification (NCBI taxonomy): domain Eukaryota; kingdom Viridiplantae; phylum Streptophyta; class Magnoliopsida; order Asterales; family Asteraceae; genus Chrysanthemum; species Chrysanthemum lavandulifolium. The sequence goes on along the minus strand of CM040241.1, from coordinate 137,896,069 downwards.
ACAAGGAGGTTTGTTACCAAGAGCCATTTTTGAGTTGTATGAAAATACGGATTTGTTTGATTAATTAACATATTGGTTGATTGAAATGAATGACCCGTTGTAACAAGCAAATTTTCCAATTTGTTGATTTTTTCATTTTATCAAGAATTTCATCAAGAAGAGAATCTTCTCATTTTGAAAATCAAGAATCAACTTTTTCTTCTCTTTTCAAGATCGTAATAAGTTGCTTTTTGTTTAGAAAGTTGGTTTTAAGATCGAAATTTCCTCGTTTAAAGATTTTATTTTCAAGTTCAAATTCACATCAAGTGTGTCATACTTGATTTGCAACTGTTTTTCTCTTAATATGGAATTTCGATAACCAATTTCTAATTCTGACTGTTTGTTTTTGTGAAATTCAAAATCTTTTGCATTCTCCTTGTATCTCTCAAGCTCAGCGGTCAATTTATCATTCGCAGCCTTAACATCGCGATTGACCTTTTTAACTTTCTCAATTTCAATGCCACAATTATTAATCAATGATTCAAATAAGGCACGTGTTTCCTCATCGCCTCAAGATTTTGTGCCACACAGCCTCCACTAGGATCCACATCCGAGTTTCGAGTTAATATTGCTACTACTCGGATTGTCCGTGTATGTATCATAAGTAGGTGTGGTGTCACGTAATGTTGTTCGTCATGAGTAAACACATCAAATATGACATTGTTATAGCATGGATCAATGATTGGTACCTCGACATCGCATTGGCCATAAACAGGAGGTGCGTCGAATCAAGTGTCATACTTAGCCTCCTCAAGATTTGCCATGAAGATGCAGTTTGCATTGATGTCCTCTAGGTCTTCCAATTCATCCATAATAGCAAAAAGTCATGTTCCTCAAGACTCAACCGCATCCCCGCTTTCGACTTTTGTGCCAACAAGATTGCTTTTCAAGATACGCATAATTCTTCTTTTTGGCTTAGTAGGACAATTCCTTGCCATGTGACCCACTCCTTGACAGCTTGTAACACGTAACCCGATTAGCCCGATTCACATTTCCATAATTCCCAACGATCGAGTCGCAACATTCCCATTCGATTACCCATCGCTCTATTCCCAACATTTCGACCCATCCGATTTCCAACATTTCGACCCAACTGACACCCGATACGGAACCGCTGATTACCATGTGAAATCCAAGAGCATATCCTCGTTGATTCCCAATAACTCCAACCATTTGTCCTTGATGACCCATATTCAAACCCTACTGTGCAATTTGCCTGCTATGTAGTGTTTGATGAAACTTTGGTTGTTGTTAGTTGGTGTGGAATAGCGCCCTTTGAATACTTTAGTCAAATAAGCAAATGCATTTGACAAAGCCTCTTCTTGTTCAAACTTCAAGATCGGTGATTCCTTGTTCCGGTATTGTGGATACCGTTGTTGTTGAATGACTTGTTGTTTCGTGGATAGAATTGTTGTTGAGGATAACAACTTGTGGTTGTGGAATGTATTGTCGCAAGTTGTTGTTAGTGGAAGATGATGAAGCTTGTTGTTGTGTAGTTCACCGGAGTTTGAGTCTTTGCAATTAGTGCCAAGGGATCATGATTCTTTGCCAATCTTTCTTTCCTAACTTCATTGACTTCACTTGGTTTTGTTTCGTAAAATCGTAGAGTTGATCAAAGTTCACCGATGTAAGTCCTTTGTTTGGTTGACAATAGTGACATATCGTCCCCATTCTTCCGGAAGATTGTTGAGAAATTTGATGTTACTCACGATAGTTCGGGTGCCAACTTGTTTCGATAAGCTCATTCATCAAAGTGCAAAACCTTCCATAGTAGGATTCAATGGATTCTCCCGAGTTGATGTAAACTTCTCCCATTCGCTAGCGACTTGTTCTCCATGTCTTGTTGACCAATTTTGCTCCATAACATAGCCGCTAACACGCTCCCACATATCGTAAGCAGCTTCACAACCGCTATCACAAAAAGAAAGATGTCTCTTGGTAAACCCCGTTGGACAATGTGTATTGCCATGTCATCCGCTTCAACTTGCTTGTTATCCTCTTCATTGTATTCGATTCATATTGAACACGAAAAGATGGTGGGACGGAGGTGTTGCATAGATTTCCGTGGTCTTGGACTTGTCGAGGCTTGAAGGGTCCATTCGTAATGGATTGAATCATGAGTTTTCCATTAGGTTTGGTCTTGATGTAGCGGAGCATACGACTTGTCCATTGAAGATATCCACCTTTTTCCAAAGATAGAGGACGGTTTTCGCACCTACCGCATGAATGTCTTGTTGAGTAGCCATTGATGAAGGTATTTGATGATAAAGTTGATGTAGGATCGATTCAACGATAAAGGAGTTGTGTTTGATGAAGATTAAGCTCGGTTGTTGTAGTGAAAATTGGGTCTAAAACTTAAAACCTCAATAACTTCGCTCGGAGCTTTTAGGACTTGAAGGTTGACCCGAATGAAGTTTATTCGCGTGTCATTCTCCTCGCTCACGGTCGCTTTGATGGGTAGAACTGAAAACGGAGTTACGGTTCAAAAGTTATGGCCGCTTGAAGTTTTGCTCAAAATCTTACTCAGTAAACTTGTTCTTAGGCGTAGGATTTGGTGCTTAGGCGTAACTTCCTTTACTTATGCGTAGGATGCTTAGGCGTAGGATTCCTTAGGCGAGGATGAAGCTTATGCGTAAACTCTATCTTACGCGTAAACTTTAGGTTAAACGTAAGCTTATGCGTAAACTAAACTCTTAGAAGTAGAGTACCTTACGCGTAAGATTTAACTTAGGCGAGAGTGCTTACTCGTAAGCTTTTATGCTTATGCGTAAGATTAGGTTTAAACCAAAATCCTTTACACTTGTCCAAGTGTAAAAGATATCCACAAGTCAAGTGTTCCACAAACTTATCCAAGTGAGGGAAGCACCGAGTAACCGTTGTTGCACGAAGATTCTTCACCAAAAGCTTAAGCGTAGGATTCACTTCACACGCGAGACCTTACGCGTAGAATTAGGGTTTTGACTTTTCTTATGCGTAAAACTAGGGTTTTGACTTTCTTGTACTTGCAATCCTTACGCGTAGAATGCCCAGATTTTTGCAAAACACTAATTTTCACCCAAAACACGCTTCCAAATGATTTCTTTTGCACAAACTTCTTCCAAAACACTTAATGATCAATAAAACTACAACTTTAAGCTTAAAAACACGTAAAAATCAAAACTTTATGACAAAAGCATACGTTTTATAGAAAAACGCAACTTTTGTGTAAAGTTTTAACAAAAACGAACACAAACACTCCTAAACCATTGTTAGGCGATTGATACCAATTGTAGGACCTTGTTTTTCTCAACCTTATCACGAATACCAACCTTACCACACAAGTATACACACGAAACACAAACACTATATGCTTATGCGAAAGAAGAAGAAGAAAGATGGAAAGATGGTGACTTGATGATATATAAATTATGTAACAGAGAGAGAAAGATGAAAACAAGAACTTGTTATTTCAAAGAAAACACACACAACACACACTCAGCACACCCTCAAATGACCATTTGAGGGTATTTATACTTCTATACTATAACACCCTTATGGGCTTTCCATGGGCTTGGGCTTGGACTTGGATTGATTAATAACTTATATAAGGCTAGCTTAACATAACTATTAGCCATTTAGCTTAGCCCAATCCACGAGCCCGTTGACTATTCTATTACGATATCTAACACACGTTACAAAGTTCCTAAACGTGAATGACCATCACTTCTATTAATTATTATTAAGGCCTCTCTTTCACTCACCTTATGCGACAAGAGACTCACTTCCACTTTTTTTTTTTTTTTTTTTTTTTTTTTTTTAAGCACCAAACGGTCAAATCGAGTTTAGCGATTATCAACTAGGTGAACCACTCACCTTAATATGCATATATATATATATATATATATATATATATATATATATATATATATATATATATATATATATATATATATATATATATATATATATATATATATATATATATATATATATATATATATATATATATATATATATATATATATATATGTATGACTCACTCGTGACTTAAAATGAGTGCATGGAGGCTCACGTGTGAGTGGAAGGTAAGGTGACTCAAATCCATCCTTGTCATTCCAGCCTTATGGTACCAAAGTCAAAGTCACTTTGCTATTTGATGGAAGACCCGAGGTTAACCATAATATATTTGTGGTAAATTAAAATGCCAAATAAAAATGGGGTGATATCACACCACATTTTTAACGACGATCACACCCGCGATTACTGTATTGTATTAAGATAAAATCAGAATGAACAAATTATGAGTGTGATCAAAAGATGCGATGATGATCAATTCTCATAAAAATGCACGCCCAAGTTAAATTGAAACGCCCCAATAAACATCCATCGCTTAAGTTAAATTGAAATACCCCACATTTATAAATCTATCGTCCAAGAAAACGCCCACATTTAATTCCTCGTCTTCCTCTCCATCGCCTCATTTCATTCAATTTAAAGAACTTCTCCATCCCTTCATTTAACAAATTTAAATCGCCCCACCATTCGCTTAGGTCTCGCCCAACACTCGCCTCATCATTTAAACTTGGTCAGATCTCGCCCAACGCTCGCCTGAAAACAATACAAATTTTGCGTTTAACAGTCGCCTCAAATTAGTTTAGAAACACGTGTATGGTGAAAAAATTATCTACCAACCAATCTAACGGATAATATTTAAAATTTATTTTAGAAAAAGTTAAAGCGAATTTAAATTGGTAAACTAGTACTAAAATGGTATATTTAAAAATTTCTCAATAAACAAAACGTGTTTAAACACATACAACTTAATCGAAGATACTTGTTTTGCTCCATACCTACCTGACTAAATTACCAAGTCTAATCCTTTAGAATCTTAACAACCAAATGTTCTTTCTTTCATGTCAGGTTTAAATGTAACACGAAATATAAAAAAGCAAATGGCCAACTTGCAAATAAAGATAAGAAAATGAAGCCAGCAAGAAACATAGACAAATAATAAGTTTAGTCAAAAGGCAGGCGAAATAGGAGGGAAAGGGTCAAGTCACACACCTATATAAACTCTCACATCTTTCAAACCATAAATCACAACCATCTACATATTTTTTTCACACATCAGAATTCATTTCCCCATTCAAGTTCTAGTCCATTAATTATAATGGGGAAATACGTAGAGATATTAGATTTAGGAGTGAGAGTGGTTGCTAGATTTCATTCTCATTGTCCTCAAACTGCTCGTATGTACTATCACCCTCCTTCTAACAACGTTGTTGATAACAGATATGGTTCGAATGTCTCATTGATGTTTCAAGAATCTGCGAAAAAAACCCGGTTTCAGAAGAATATGAGTTTTAATACTAGAGAAATTGTTTTTTCTTCGGCTATGTAAATTGGAGAAATTTTGTATACATTCATTAATTATTTTATAATCAAGAAACAATGATTCTTTATGATAGTTTTAGTAATTCAAGTTAATTCAAGTGTAGGAATCTGATTTTTGATCTTATTGATATGCTTTTTGCTTATTATTTATTTGTGTAAAGTTTTTGTTTTTTTTAGTCATAAACAAATTCAAGTGTTTCGATGACAACTTATGTGACTTGTTTTGATAAGCTGTTCCGAACCAATTAATTTGAAAAAACTTCTGCTTAAATGGAATTAAGGTGGTCTGCGACTAAGCAAATCTAAACTCTATTCAAATAAAAGCTAAAATCGCTTGTTATGACGATATTTTGTATAAAAAAACACACCTTAAAACGTAACACTGCTGGCGCCATATCTTGATGACTTCCGATTTCTCAGTATTTCTACAATGGAAAAGGTTGAATTGTCTTGTTAAGAAGGTGGTGTTATGTCTTTGTATCTTGATGCAAAATATATGAAAGATTGCGTTTTAAATATATTTTTATTGGTACAATTTTAATCAAGTATTATCTAATACAAACAAAAATACTTAATGTCAAAATTGAAAAAAAACTTTAAAAAGTTAAAACATATTATTTTAGGACGGAAGGATATATTTTAAGGACAATCACATATATACTTACTAAAACTTGCATATTTGCATATTTCCTCAAAACATGTTTAAATATTATTGTACATTGTACATTAAAAGTTTGTGCTTTTAAGAAATACGCAAATATATAAGTTTATTCATTATATATATATATATATATATATATATAATTCCCTTATATTTAAGACTAAATCAACGAACTTAGTCAAAAGTTGGCAACGATACATGAACTTGAATGGACCTCCATTTATCACGTTCATCACCCGTTGTTTCTTTTTAACGACTTCCTTCTCTCTTTCTTCCTTTGTAATTGACTTTATTTTTTAAAAATCCATTAATTGTACAGTTGTTTAACACAAATTCAATAGTGTACACGTTAACTATGATGCTTTATGATGAATATAAATATAAAAATTCGAGTGTATCTCTATATACAACATTTGACAAAATATTATTTTAGAGTATACATAACCGATTATGTTTAGCTTTACCCATCTTTCGAAGTGACATCGGTAATTTTTAAATTTGATTTTCACACTTTATTATAATTTTTAGTTACTAATCTACCAAACCAGGTCTTCGTTTTTATTTCAACTATCTTTGTGAACATTGCTTAAAGTTGGTCATTGGTGAAAGATCTGTCGACCCTTACGGGTATACAAAATTGAGGTTTTTCCGTCAATTTAAATCTTTTGAAGAACCGTAAAATCAACTACTTTTTATTTTGTCTTTTTATTTTATTTTATTTCAACTATCTTTGTTTTAAAGAATCGCTGTAAGATCAACTACTTTTTAGATTTCTTTTGTTAGTATCTGATTATTAATTTTTAATAAAATATTATTAGTTTTAAAATGTATAAATTCGGTTATATTGAAGAAATTTAACTTGTGTTGATCATAATGGCACATGTACTTGATTCGACGACTCTCCCTAGTGCTTCATCGCCTCTCGAGCCCAAGAGACCACAACAAAGAGAATCATAGAGTTGACCGGCGCCGAGCCGGGGTCCACCTCCGACAGTCAAGCTTAATGATCGGTGCTGATGTGATAAGTTAGGTTGTAGAGAACTCCGCATGTTATCGTCACATATATCATGTCCTCGATGAGATCCATGCATATATTTATAGGGGCGTGGATTAGTGGTTTGTGTAGAATGGGCATTGCAGCCTGCTTGACCGACCCATTCTCGCCCAGTCCCGACTATACGTCCACATGCCCCAAGTATAGATGAGATAAGATACTATGCATGTTATGCTAGACTTAAGTTCTATTCTCGGCGCGATGCCTAATCAATCATGACGACATGGCCCATGTGTAATGCAACTCAGTGTGCACATTGGATTGACCATATCACAAGCATTTCAAATGCGACAAGGCGACTTGGCCCATGGCGCCGTCCCTGCTTAAGCGATATACTAAGTTTCCCGCCACGGTGTGACAAAGAAGACCCCGTAAAGAAGAACACGTAGTTCTATAGTTGGAGTAATGTTGATATTGCGATTGTGAGAGTCTCACAATGGTGAAAGTGGATCCCGTGATCTTACGCATCCACGGGTAGGCAGTCAGAGGGCGTACCGCTGCGCGTCTTGGACAAAGAAGTGCGACGAAGACGTGCTTCGTAGAGTCTTGCCACCGCACGATAAAGAAGTGCGACGAAGACGGTTTATAGCAGGCGCGCGACAAAGAAGCGCGGCGGAAGAAGACGCAGCAGCATCTTGTGCGCGCATTACATCCGCCTTTACAACCGACATAGACGCCCCCGCGGCAAGATGGTGCGAATATTTAAACCGCTTTGTACCGGGCTTGCAATACCGCTTCAAATATACCGCGCGACGCATTTTAAACAAATGGTAGATATACGGTAGCCCCCAAGTTTGATGGTGCTACTTGTGAGGGAGCATTAAACTTAGTTATGCTCGCGTAAAACACCGAATGCAATATTAAAAGTATATGCCATTTAATCGAAACATATAAAACCTAATGAAGTGAAGCAATATATAGCACATAGCATGTGAACTTAACACATAAGAGAAGTGGCAGTGCGAATTACCCCTATCGCGAGGTTTTACAAGCTACATAAATAATTAATTGTTTTTTTTTTTTTTTTTAAAAAGAAACCCGGATAGACATACCGTGACCGCGACTAATAGACGCAGATGGATATATCGTGACCGCATAGACTCGAACGTTTGTGGATGATCGCAGATGAACATAACATGACCACGGCCTTTGTCCAGGCGCCATGGCGATTGACTAGCATCGTGGTGTTTGTTCACGCCGTAGCTAATCGCAAGATGTCCGAACGCACGCGCCTAACGCGGGTAGATTTATCGCGATCGCGTTGTTCGATCGCACAAACAAGCGAACATGCATACCAACCGTAAAAGCGAAGATCCGCGAATTAATTCGCAGCCTAAAAGAGAAAATAGGTCCGATCGCATGCGAATTAACGCACGGCTAACGCTGGTAATTAAAAGTGCATGCCATCATTATTAAATACAAGGTGTGCTTTAGATGAGATATTTATCTAGTGTGATATCCGGACCTTAATTATTTTGAATCAAGTTTAATATGTCCCACCAAAATTCAAATAATAACTTGAAGCTGGCATTGAAGTGCGGACAAACATCGTGTTTTTCACATGCCAAATGTTAACGAGCCTGTTATTCGATGTGCGCGGCTTTTAAAGTAATATTAAATTCACATGATGGTAAAGCAAGTTTTACGATGGCGTAATGCAAAGGTTTTAGAGTTACCGACTTTAGAAATTGATTGCCGCTTTAATATGAGAATATAAACATAGTTTATTCAGGTCCACCGGACGACGCCAACTTGTTGACATAATCCCATACGGCCGACCGACGACTCTCCCCGCCGTTCTGGTCGCTTCTCGAGCCCTAAGAGACCTCGTCAACAAAGAGAACCGTTGGAGTGGACCCGAGGCCGTAGCCCCACGTCCACCTCCGAGCTGATCAAGTTAAAGATTTGCAACGATGTGATAAGTTAGGTTAGTAACTCGTCATGTTATCGCCACATATATCATGTCCTCGCAGGAGATCCAATGCGTATTTATAGGGCATGGATTGTAGCTTAGATAATGTATGCGTCATGTCTGCCTAGCCCGACCCATTCTCGACCCAACCGGACTATACGTCCACAACTTATGCGCTTGTAAAAATTGCACAAAAAGTTTACTTGCTCGCCTTTAGAGTTGCATATGATATTAATGTCCTCTAAGAAAAACTTTTTCATTCGGACGTAATAATCACTAGACCGACTACCGTTCAAGTCAAATATATCACCATTTAAAGATACCACCAAACTCATACAGGCACTGACCATTAAATCCATCATCAAACTCGTTTTTTTTTAACAAATTATATTTAATATTTTATACCTTACATGAAATATTTATTCATACAAATAAAGCTTATAGTAAACATTTTATAAACCGGCAATAAAAAAATAAACATTTAACCATGCTTTGAATATTATAATAAAAGGAAAAGAAAAAGAAAAAAAAAACCACCCACCTACAATTGTCTTCGGTTAAACACGTCACACAAACACACATAAAATAAAATAAAATTCATACAAATCCCTCACGAATACAATTTTGCCCGTTGGGATGATTTTTCCCTGCACTCCACCGCTAAACCTAGCCTAAAGTGGCAACACCACGTGTGGTGGTGGCGGCCGTAATGGCCAACCGCAGGTGATGAAGCACCTTCACGGGTGGTGAATGGTGCCATTACACCTAGCCTTATAGGTTTTACATTTTTACACAAAAGGTAAATTTTATATGTACTTTGATACCTTACAATTTTCATGCAATTCTCACTACAAATCGCCGTACCTAGAGAAAAATATTAGTAATTGTAAAGATGACACCACTCCCGTGGTGGTGGCGGCCGTAATGGCCAACCGCAGGCGATGGAGCACCTCGACGGGTGGTGAGTGGTGCCATTACGCCCAGCCTTATAGGTTTTACATTTTTACACAAAAGGTAAATTTTATATGTACTTTGATACCTTACAATTTTCATGTAATTCTCACTGCAAATCGCCGTACCTAAAAAAAATTGAAAGTAATTGTAAAGATGACACCACTTTTTAACACAAGTAAATATTCGACATATTCCTAGCTGCTGCTGCCAAAAAAGAACAACAAAAACTCTACGCTTTTAAATAACATAGTTTACGATTTTAAATAACATAGTTTACTTGTTATAATTAGCACAAAGACCCATAAAATCAAGAAATATATAAATGAAAAATAATCCTCAGGGTACTCTTTGAACTAGTAAATAGTATTAATCGAGAACAAATACTTCACAGCTTCACATGACCGATTCCTCCTTTAAACGACCCATACAGAGGTCTTGATCTCCTGAAACTGAAAATATCTTCAATATCAACAAGATTGTAATCAGTGATGTCTGGTGTCTCCTCTCCAGAATGTGCGGTCGCATATACTAGCACACTTAACGCCTTCTTTTGTGGAGCACCGGCTTTTATATGTTCATCGTAAAATTGGATCAATTCTGCCTTTGTCAATTGCTTCAATGCCTCAACCTGTTTAATCACAATTGTTAAAATCAGACTACTTTCACGTCCATATTTGGTCTGAATAGAGAATATTTTATGAGACGAATGTGTCAAAAGCCTAAAAAGAAAGTGATAGTCGGATATATGTAAAAAAATTGCATTTTAACATTGCATATGATTTAGTGATGAATGCAATATGTCTTATCCACAAGTATTCTAGATTACAAATAGTGCGTTACTACTAGTAAAACCACTATACACTCACCATTTCAACCGCTAAACTCTTGAATTTTTTTATTGTTGCAATAGTTTATTCTTTAAACCTCTTTATTGTATATTTATTATAAATGCAAAGATTTTTAGGTATCATGACAAGACCAAATATAAAGCTAAAAGATTTAATAGAATAAATGAAGACAGCTCATTGATTAAATCTAACATAAAAAAGAGTTACCGGAACAAACTATTGTGAAAAATATTGAAGGGTTAACCCACCAGAATGCTGAAAGTTTTTTGCCATTATTTACTCTTAAGTTTTATATTTAAACAAAAAAACACAAATTCAAACAAAATAATACCAATTGTCCAGAATTCAGTTTCAAGCAATTTTTTAACTTTATCGAAATATGGGCATATGTTCTAAACATTAAAAAGTTTCATACCTCGAATTCTTTCCTGTCAAATTTGAGGGTGCCATCCTGGATTTCTCTCCAATAGTATCCAGATTCTTCTCGTAAGTTCTTGTGCTTCTCAAGCTTCATCTCAATCAGTGCGGTAACGTTGCTCTGTGCCATCAGATCAGAAATTTACATAACAAGAACAGTATTCATCATTTCGTATCAAGATTTCAAGTTACTCTACTAATTACGGAGTTGACCACTGTCTTATTAAAGTCCATATCGACACGATGTATGACATAGAGCTAAGCTCAACCAACCAACATTATAAACTCAAATTTCAAAATAAGCATAGCCAAAATTAGCTTCAAGGGGAAGAGGCGTAAAGAAATGTTACAGCCTTCTTATACAAAAGGATATGCTTAGGGCCCCCCAAATCAAAGAATATGTAATAGGGGTATTACGCCATACCAACATGACAGGAATTCATTAAGGAAAAATCTTAAGTATTCTGACATCTGACCTTAAATTCATCATCTGGCATCTCATAAAGTTTACTCTCAAACGTCTTAAGAAATGCCTGAACCCTTGACTCGATATGTTTAGGGCCCTATTAAATCAAAGAAACGGGATTAGTTATTAGTCAAGTCACGCATCATCAAATAAAACAGAACAAATTGCTACCTTCACAGTAGATTGTATTATGAACTGTACTCCACGAATTCCAGAGTCGTTCCTACAATAATTAATTTATAAGAGTTGATATTAGTTGCATAGATTTTTTGTTATAATATATAACATAGCATTTCCCTTTGAAAGTGTAAAGGCTTCAAATACCTCTGCATAAGCACGGTGATATAACCAAGTTGCTCAACTGATCTAAGTTGGTGGAAAGCTGGTTGTTTAGCAATAAGGGCAACAAGCTGAAGTTTAATGTTCAACTTAAAATCATCCTGATGTACCTGTATATAATAGCATACACATCAATCAATACTGGTCAATTTACTGCGTATCAGATCATTTGTAGCAATATCGAGACATTATACTCATGAAATATTTTTTGGAGATTTTAATCGCCATCCCAATTTCCTAAATGCAATAATTTTTTAACTAATTATTTAACTATTCGAATTATCACATCCTTTTAAATTCCCTCTAACTGCCATCTTAATTTCTTAAAATGGCAAGTTTCATACATAGCAATTTTAATAGATACGGGTTTGTTCATATGCCAAACCGAAAGTAAGTTGAAACTTAGGCATAGTCAACTTAGTCGATTATACCTGAATGTAGTGAAGAAGAGCAGAATTTTCATCACTTGATTCAGACCCTCTTTGGTATAGCAATAATTGACACCCTTTTCAAGATTGACGATCCTATTCGACAGATGTTGTGCTGGGAATAGTTTCTGAGATAAAGGTTTGGCGCCTTAAAAGTACATTTTCAACATGTTGATCATTGATTCGGCTTCATTTGGTTCAATATTCCTGGCATGAAAGTAAAACAGAATGTAAAAGTTATATAATACTGAGTAATATCGCAAAGAAAATGAATCATCTGCAGTCGAGAAACTAACCTGCTGCATAGCACTCTATGAAGGTCCTTGACAAAATTTGAGGATATAATCTTGAGAGATCTTCAGGTCCAAGAACAGTAAGAACTTCGAGCTCGTCATTCCAATGCCAGTTCTGATCTTTTAGAAGTAACGAGCAATTATACATGGCCTGCTGATATGGTTGTTGAAACTTGAAGTTTTCATATTCCTTCATGACCAACTCCTACAAAAAGGGAAAACAATTATGCATTAAAATTCCTACAAAAACTGCAATATAATACTTCAACAAAAAGAATAAACAAATAATGTTGAATTGTTTTGGAAAAGATGCAAAAAAACTTGAGGTCGAAAAGGTATCAAATGAGATACAAGAACAGTGAAAGCCACCAAGATGGCAACGCGAGTGAACAAGTCAGGTTACCTTGATCACATAGAACCTGTCAGGTTTTACTTCAAAAGTAGTAATTTTCTCGATTACTGTCTCAAGTAAGATCTTCAACTTGTGACTATATCCAGTCAAAGTCACCTGAATCATTATAATACAACAATAAGTTCAACAAGAATAACTTTCCAATATATATGTTAGTGTGCGAATAACTTTTACATCTTTCTATAATAGTATGTTCCAAGAAATTCACTTTTAGTTTTAAGGTCAACGGCCTACATTTTAACTACAAAATGTCAAGAATTAAAGAACTTCAAATGATTTCAACTGTTCCACTGACACATGATAACAATTTGTATATAGAACATATTCTGCAGATCCAGCTCATAGCCTCATACCAACACAATATGATAAATCATTTACCTGGAAACCATGATCTGTGTGAGAAATGGCATAATAAAGACCAGCAACCTGAGCATCGTAAGCTACAAAGCCAATATATAACAGGTAAATATTAATAATGTATACAAATTTGTCTGTGCAATAAGATATGACAAGAAACAAAAATCATAACACAGATGTCATAAACTCGATAACTATAATCAAGCAAGCAAATTTGAAACAGAGAAGCATACTGAAAATTCTTGAATTAAGGGAGCTTAATGACTAACCATATTCATTTAAGTAATCCATCAATAAGCGTGTTGAAATGTCAGTAAGAACGTTTGCTTCAGGTGAGCTGCCACCAAACGGACAGTAGAAATCTAACTTAACATAAGCTTTGGGAGTGGAAAATGCTGTATCAGGCTTGTAATATAGCCTTGAATATTCCGATTTCCTCAACATAACTGGAACATTCACCTGTTATAAAATTCAAATGGCAACAAGTCAAATTTTGAAAATAACAATTTCACTAGTATTATAACTGACACGAATCATACCTTCTCTTTGACATTCTTAATTGACAAGTCAGTAGGTATAAACACATTAGGGCTGGGCAAATGTAGGTGTTCTTCAGGGGCTTTTTTCATCCATTCCTGTAATTAACCATATAACACTCATTATTTTAGAATTCATGTTAAAAAGCTACCAGATAATGTCATAAATGTTTACGTCAATACCTGAATGATGGAACTCGTGATTTTCTCAACAGAATATGCAGTACCATACCATGGCTCTGTTTGGTCAGTATGTCCCTCAAAGTTTGTTGACTCCCAAAAAATTCTGGGGAGGAAAAGCAATTTAGAAAAATCAACAAATTCATCATAAAACTTAAAAGATCATATATCTATACTCCCTTATAAAGCACCAATATCCCCAACCTAATACCATCCCTATATTTTAAGATTCAGCCATCCAAAGCACACTCCATACCTAAATTTACACACACCAAACCAACATACAACCCTAAAATATTTACAAACAAAAAAACCCACTGCACAAATAAATACTCGCACAAGAACCACTTTCCCATTTACTTTCATCTTTACCACACAGCAGCACATAAAAAAACACCACCACACCATCTCTTTCTCCTATATCATCCAACACTACCACACCACCTCTTCCAATTAATCGACCACCGACGAAGCAGCCACCAACAAAACAGCCACCAACGAGACTACCACCGGAAGCTCTACATCCGCGATGTTTTGATGTTTTACTTTTATTTTTTTATAGATCTATGTTATTTTTTATAGACTTGAGTTGTCCTAACATATTCGACTTTTTTTTTCAGGTTTGCTGTTGCCCCGCCTTTGCTATTACCACCGACTGAGCTCACACCAACATCACCGTAACCTTTTTTCCGATACCCATACCACCACAGAAACTTCCACGGTTTTTCATGTTTCGAGGAGTTTTGTTGTAGATTGAACTTTTTTTAATAGATATATAGATCTTTGTTGTAGATCTGAGTTTCTTTAATAGTTTTGGCATATTTTATTTCAGCCACCGCCTGTCGCCGTCGCTGATGTGGCTGCCGGAAACTGTTGCCTGCCGCCAAACTTGCTGTGACCCAAAAGTGCATGGTTTACTTTTACACTTTGTTGGTAATATTTATTTTAATATTTATTGTGTAAAATATTTTAAATTTTGTTATAAAATCTGTGTAGGTATTGGCCAATGATGTTTTTGGTTGTCAATTATGTTGGCTTTAGTTGTAACGGGTGTCAGTTATTCTGAATCTATAAAAATATATCAAGATATATTACAAAAAACCATAGTGTTTGATGTTTAGTTTTGGTGGTTTGGCTGGTTGGAGTTGTGTTTGTGTGTAATATATTTTCAAAAGGCAGCGGCGGCGGCGAAGGTGAAGGAGGTGGCAACGGCAAATTTGATGGTTCAAAAAAGAAATTTAAATCATCAAACGACCAACCAAACAAAAGGTTTAAGAAACCCGTTGATGGTAAACCCAAGTTTAGTAAACCTGATACAAGTAACGATGGGCCTAAAACTAAACGAGAGGTTCTTATATAGTCTAAGGTAAAGTTTGTTAGTCTTACATAAAATAAGGTAAAGTTTATAGAGACCCAACAATTATTAAATGGTTTTGTGGTCTAGGTGGTGTTATGGTGTTTTTGGTTGTACATAAACTGATGCCAGTAAAGTACTTTCGGTATTTGTCTCGGTTGGTGATTTGTGGTTATTTGGATGGGTTGTTTTTTTAAATGAATATGCTAACGCTGGACTCGAATACTCGACCTCACGCACATAAACAAACGCCCCATCCACTAGGCCAAGTGGATTTTTTTAAGGTTATTGGTCTCGGTTGGTGATGTTGGTATGGGTTTTCTTTGTTTTGATTTTTATCTAATGCCGTTGATTATTGATTTGATCCGATAAGGCTGTTAATCTCCACCTAAAGGACCATCTTTAGTGTCACCTGAACTGCTTGTGGTTGGTGGTTTCGGTTCTTGCTCGATCAGTGGAGCTTTTAGTTTTTAACTTATCTATGTTTTCTTTTGTTCAAGTTAATTTTTAAATATGAATAGCAAGAATGTTTTGATCCATTTTTATGGTTGGTGATATTGAGGCCGGAACTGTTTGGATTTAGGTTGTTTGCTGATATATGATGTTTCTGGGACTTGTATGCCTATGTTTTCTTTTTCGAATCATCATTAATTAAAATTACTACTGGTATTATTTATCGATTGGCTTGGTAAACTTAATCTGAGTTTTTCTTTGCTTTAAGCCTCCATTATTATGTGTGTACGGTAACTTTTACGGATGCAATGACAGGTCAATATAATTTGTACTTCCCAATAAAATGAGTTTTGCAGAATAAAAGAGCTTTAATTTGAAATTTTGTCCTTTTTATTGCTTTTGAAAAATATTCACATGTGAAAGTACAAAGGAGAAGTTTAGACTTTGAAAGTAAGTACAGTGGTAAGTTGTACATTGGGAAAACAAAAATAGAAACGGAAAGGGGTAACAATGTTTCATAGTCCAACTTGTGAAAACGAGAAGAGAAGATGTACAAAAACGATGACGGGATATATATGCCTATATGGTTTCTTGCTTGAGGTGTTAATTTTGACAGTAAGCAAAGCATCATAACAATCCAAGTAAATCTTTACTTTCTATAATTGCTTGAAAGACTACCAAAAGAAATACTACGTAATACACTTATCTTAATCTAAAAATGAGTAAACAAAATAACTATTTCAAATCGATAAGAAACCACGGATCATCTATTTTATGTTCGGCATAATAATATATTTTAAAAACAAAAAATGGTACAAACAAACGAGTCTTATCTCTAAACACGAACAAAATGATATCGACGCAACAAAAATCAATAAAAATTCTACACGGTGATGCTAAGCAAGGGTACTCAAAAAATCAATCAAATACTATTTGTTTAACTTTCTCCAAAATATACACCACCATCGACAGGGCTGTCTCATGAATCTTTAAAATTTTGGAGGGCCTTTGATGAAATTACATAATTAGGTCTTTCAAAAAAGAATGTTATGTATAAAGTGGCACCATTTATAAGATATAATTCAATTAGTTATCTAAACGCTCAAACATATTATTCATTAAGATATTTATCATCTAAATAATTTTTCTTCGTGAAAATATATGTATACACGCATATAGTTTTATCGGCTAATGCAACTTGATATAATGACGCGTAAATCGACGTTATATGTATCATGTTAAAATCATGTATAGTCGCCGCTATGTGACTATGCCGTCTGAAAAAAACAATTTCTCGATATCGGTATATGTTTAAAACTACGTATAGTTACCGCTATGCGACCATGACATCTAGAAAAAACAATTTATTCGTAAACAATTCCCTAACGCTGCAAACATAGTTTGTCTAAAGGAAATTATTTGCCGCCAAACTACTGTCAAAAAATAGATACCGTTTCCGCTAGGCGCGACTACTCGGCTAGATACCGCTGCCGCCAGACACGATACCCGGCTGGAAACCGCTGCCGCTAGGCGCGGGTACTCGACTAGTTAATATATATGTCTGGTATATTACTAATTGATTACTAACTTACCTGACATTGTTCGGTGTGAGCTCATTTAGTATAGACTGAAGAACCTCTGGTGAGAAGTTTGAAGGTAAAGACGAACCGACTAGCCAATCTTTTGCAGGATACAACTGTCATGTTGTTAAACGGATTTTATATGAACAAGTAACCAACAGAAATCTATAAACCTAAGGCCTTTAATAACTTGTCACAGGATATAGAGGAAAATAAACTGAAAAGGTATTAAAAAGTATCATTTATGCTGACAAAGTACCACATTTTACTGTATGTAATTGCAAATATAACAAGTACATTAAATGAATGACAATATCATTTAAAAAAAACAATTATAATATGCAAAATACCTGCATATTTGGTGAAATATTCGCCACATAATTGATTGGAGGAATCTTATCTTGATAATGGAAAGTCATCTCACAGATTGCTGCAAGCTTTAAGAATCATGTCAAAATAGCATTGTTAGAAATATGAAAAGCATGCAACATAAACTAAAATAGAATCGCCTACAAATTTAAAAAATGACAACATATGATAGCCCAAGAAAATTAAAATATTTAAAAAGGGTTACAACTATTAGAGAACAAACCATCAAATTAAAGTTAAAATATACAGACACACACACAAGTCTGAATGGGTACCTCATCAAAGATCCACTTGCAAACACCAGACTGTTGCAAGAGTGAAATGTATTTGAAAAGGAGCCCAATGATATGTTCAACATTCTCTGGTGTTTCAGGTAAACAAATCCATGGTCAGTATCACATAAATGTGAAATAAGTCGTAACAAATATCTCAACAGACAGGCTGTTGAAGAAAGCACATTCCCATCCTCAATTTTTATGGCTAAGTTTTGAAAAGAAATGAACGTGTACACATATATATACGTACACATATATATACGAAGGACAAGAAACACAGACCATGGCCAGCATCACTTAAATCAATAACCACTTTGAAGAAAGAGAAGTCCACAGTCCAATCTGATTCACCAGCAGATAAACTTGTTGCCCAACCTGCAACCAGTTTCACGTCACTTGACAAATGTATATAGTCAAACTGAAATGCCTCTTGATACGATAAAAATTGAACGAAAATCAATGTTGCCCTAGTAATGATAAAAATTAACACGGTATGGGACCCAGTAGTCATAAAAATTGCTTTCCTAAAAACTTTAAACATCTTAAAACTGACACTGTGAAGTAAAAGCTCACAGAAAGAAAAGATAAAGACTTTTAGTTTGACTTATGCATAGAAGACTCATTGAACTAAAAGAACTTGTTACTAACTGTATTCCACAATATGAAGGGAAGTGATATGTCAAAAAATAATTAGTTGTTGAAAACTCACCCAACTTTTTCAAGACATAGAAGAGAGATCCTTCCCCTTCATGACCAATCAAATGACCAAGATACCTGCTTGGTCCTTCCATATAATGATGAATGCCAGGCGTAATCGGCCATGTAATCCTCAGTTTGTTACCACGTTTTATAGGAACAGTTTTAACAACAACCTGATAAACAAATGCAACGCCACTATAATAAAATATTTATCTCGATATTATAAATGTTTAGAAGAGTCAAGCAGCTATACTTTAAAAAATATATAACAAATATCACATGTGTGAATACCTGAAGATGTTCAGAGGTGCAGGGCTGACCAGGAAAACTAGGCGGCTTCCGGTCAATACTCTCTATTTCTTGGAATTTGCTCAGTACTCTACTTTCAATTTTATCAAGGCTTTCTGAAGATAATAAATGGGTTAATAGCGAACTAAAGAATTATCGAAGTAAGGCTATTGAAACTTGAGACATGCATACCTTTTGAATAGACAACTAGATTCATGAGATTGGCTGAGTAATTTTCTTTGTAGAATTTAAGGAGTTCGTCCCTTGTATCTACCCCTCTTGCCTTCGGCTTTACTTCAAGTGTATCCCAGTTTCCTATTCATAAGACAACATACAAAAAGACTGGTTTTACATGGCAATTTTTAAAACCCTAGATTTGTGACAGACTTCCAACAAAGGATCTAAATTGCAAGGAATAAGGCAAAAAAATCATATACACAAGAAAGAACCTTAAATGCTGACCTGTACTGAACTTGTGGTAAGGATGATCTTCTGCACTAAGATGTTTTTGCAGCTGCATTAATAGTCAACCCAAACAAGAATATTAGATCTTTTTATTTATCTTCACATAGTAAATGGACCTCTTGTATTAGGTGCAATGCTTTCACTGAGAATAATATGTGGAAACAACTTTACCTGATTTACTCTCCATGAATCAGAGAGTAAATTCTTTTGATTCTCTGTATAAAAGAGTGGAACAAAAATGATATCAAAAGATTATAAGAAATACAGTAAATCAAAATTCAACATTTTAAATGGCTGCTGACCAGAGTCAACGGCTTTAATTTCCCTTGTAGTTGCATCGGATGACATCAGTGGCTTGATAAAAAATTGTGCAAATCTATAGAAGAAAACGACGTGTCAAATAATATTCTGAAATTTTTCACTCCGGGTAATGACAGAACTATCAAGAAAGAATGGAATGTACCTATCTAAAGCCTCTTCAAAACAGTCGGCATTAACATCAAAGTAATAGTTGGTATGCTCAGAGGATGTATAGGCATTGGTTCGACCTCCATGCTATAAATAGATAAGATATATTTGCGAAAAGTAAATATTTGATATCATAAAAAGCTAGACAACATCATCATATCACATGCCAGTTTGTAATGAATCGTCTATCTTGAAAAAGTAGTAATCTTTTTGCTTAGGGTCAGCCTTTTAATAAACATAAATTGTTCCTATGGTTCACCATCAAGTAGATCATTTCTATTAGGGCTGCCACTACATTAATGTGATATACACATGGTGGCGGAACTTGCAACTCATCATTAAAAGAGCAAACAACTGAACAAATTTATTGCGGGAGGTGAAAATATATTCTCTACAAATTTTAGCAATAGATTTGCATTGATCATTTCAGTGATTTAGCCAAATACATAATACAAATATATGCTAGTTTACTTATAGTTAGCCAGCATATACTCTTGGTAAAGCTACTTTTATCATACCAAAACTGTTGTCTGGGTGACTCTTGCACTAATAACTATCTATTTGAAAGTAACAAATCAGGACCTGAGAATTTATCTTTTATGGATAGCATGAACTCTAAAGAAAATAAAAGCGATAATACCAATTACCTCGGATATGTATGTAGAGTAACTATCCTCCAAAGGATACTTCTCACTTGCATAGAACAGCATGTGTTCTGCAATGAAATATAACAAAAAATAAATTGACCTATGTAATACTATAAAAGCCCAAAGTCTTGATAATATCCGTTGCACCCAAACCTTACTAAAGTTTAAAAGCATAGTAATGCTAGGTTTATAAAATGTTTATTGGTTGGAAACATGACACGAGTTGACAACATCTATTCATTATCGTAATATTGCACACCATCCTAAACACACGTTAACACCTGTCATAAAATCCATCAGCTACTATTGGTTTCTGAATCATCATCATCTAGTGTTATTATTATAAGCTATAAAAGATGCTTTCTACCACAGCCACAAAAGACTAAACATCCCCTGATTCCCTCCCCCGTCTCCTAAAAGTAGCGGGTGATAGCCTTTACATGTTCTATTTGGTTACAATCACTAATTCACATCTCTATAAAAAACCTTTAACCAAAAGTGATTAAGGTGCCCTTTGGTTTGTTGTCCGGAATGATAATTGGTATGGCTTTGATACAGGGGTGGAATATGAATGACTATAAGTTGAGGTATCAATCTCATATATGTTGTTTGGTAGGATAATTAGATGAAAAATAAAAAAAAAAAAAAATCTTTGTAGCTGAGTGTAAATTATGTGAGGGAAGTGGTGGGCCCAGAATCAATTTTCAAACCACACCCTTGGGTGACTTTTAAGTATAGGCATATATTTTATATCATTCCCTTTTGCATTCCAATGTTAACTAACCAAGCAGCTATACATGGAATGAAATCCATTGATTGATTCCAATTGACGCACACCAAACACACTTCATCACATATCCATAAAAACACCACCTTTGTTGCCTTCTTTCAATCAAAGTTTAACTCCTTTTACACTATTTTTTTTCGAAAGACACTTTTACATTTTGACCCAATACCAACCAAGTAACTTGGGGGTGTTTGTTTAAGCTTTTATGATGGGCTTATTAGCTTATATAACTAAAATAAGCCCGCACACGTGTTTGGGTCCGCTTACAAGCTTAGGCTTATGAGCTTATATGAGGGGGAGTTTATAAGCCGAAATATATATACATGTGCTTTTTGGTCATTTCACCTCTTTAACTATAATAAGCTAATCTAAACTCTAAAAATGGGCTTATGAGCTTATGATATAAGCGTAAGCCCAAAACAAAACCTTAGACAGACACCCCTTAACTATATACTACTCGTATGACTCCGTTTATCCTTATGAGCACAACTAACGGCGATCACATACATAATCACATCCAAAAAAACATAACTAACATTAAATAAAAAACAATAAGTCATACATACCAAGGAAATGAGCAAGGCCTTCAAGACCTTTAGGATCACTAAATGAACCAACACCAACACACATTGAAGCAGCACACTAAACAAACCAAACACAAACAAAATAATCAAACCACAATTTCATTAAAACAATAAAAAAAAAAACCCATAAAGATAATTATAAAAACCTTATCAGTATCAGGATCAGATATGAGAAGAACTTGAAGAGAATTAGGAAGAACGATTCTTTTGTACTCTCTTGTGTCTGTTCTTGGTTTCATTACCTCATCCTTTCCGACCGCCATGTTTTTCAGTTGTGCGTGGGGAAAGGGAGAGAAAAGTTATGATGAGAATTTGTGATTTCTTAGAAGGACAAGACCAAGTACTATGTGTTTATTGTTCTGCCAATTAAAGAGTATCTATTACGGAGTAAAAGAAAAGGGATAATGACAAAAAAAAGTGTGCAGCTAAGGCATAAGGGATCGGTACCCTACTACCCTAATACATTGGGAGTGTCACATCACCTCTATTCAATAAAAACTTTTCAACTCAAAACTACCCCAATACTACCCAAACACTACCTTATTAGGAGCCAGATCTTAAGACCAATTTCATTTTTTTTTAAATACATAAAATCACATACAATATTTAAAATAAAACATACCATTTCATTAAAAATAAAACATTACATAATACTTTAAAAAATAATAATAATAAAATAACATAATACTTAAAAATAACTAGATTAAAATAAAAACCCACTAATCATCGAGATGCGTAAAGATTCACGTACACGGCCCGCGAGATCATATCAAGACGGCCACGAGAAATTGCCTAAGAATTCGCTTACCACATCGCCGCCGAACATCGGCCGGACCAAGATCCATTATATGAACCGTGAGATTGCCCTCGCTTATAAACCATATCATGAAAATAACACACGATGAACTCGATTAGCATCTTCGCTTTCGTCATAGCTCGAGTCGATCGAGAATTTTCCATTTTCCTTTAAGAAGACTCAAAAGCTCGCTCGACATCCTTTCTCGCTTCCTCTTGTAACTTCAGAAATCTTTTCCTTTTCGGTTGGATACGGTATGCTTTAACATGTGTGCGACCACTTGTGATAGATTCCATCCGCAAATAGAAGTCAGCGTTAGAAAAGCGTCCATTCACGCGGATAGTATGTTATTGGTTTTAAGGAATTTTTTTTTTTTTTTTTTTAATTTATCGCATTTTACTGCTTTGCAACATTTAATTTACAAATGAATCATCGGTAGCTAAGCGAGCTCGAGCTCGAATTCAATAGCCGAACCATGTAATTGAAGAAGTGGGCGTGTACCCGGCCGGTACTTGGTACACGATCCTCACCCGAGTGTCACCCGTCCTCTCTAATTATTTTGTTTTCATTGTAAGACAAATTTTTTGAATATCTGGTATTGTATGTATCCAGTCAAGCTAAACGTTATATCGTTAGTCCTTTATATTAACAGATGTTAAATTAACTTAAAATTTTGTTTCGTTTTCATATAATAACACAAATTCAAAAGGTTTGTATTACAATGAAAAAATATATAGCTGGCTACACACAATCTCAGAAGTGGTCAAGTTTGATGCATTTTTATGTTGTTAGCCTTAATAGTTTTATTAGAAGTGATGGTCATTCACGTGTAGGAACTTTATAATGTGTGTTAGATATCGTGATAGAATAGTCAATCTACCGCCTGGATGCTAATCTAATTGGTTAAATGTTACGTGTATGCTAAGCCTTGTATAAGCTTAAGCATCCCAAGCCCATTGCAAACCCATGAAAAGCCCATAGAAAGCCTTTGTGGCAACAAACCTCTTGTATTATAAATACCCCTCAAATGGTCATTCGAGGTGTGCTGCAAAGTGTGTGTGTGTGTTTTTCTTTATTGAATATACAACATCTTGTGTTTATCTTGTCTCACATCATACACGAATTTATATCTTCAAGTCACCATCTTTCTTCCTTATTTCTAAGCTTTGTTTGTGTTTGTTTCACGCGGTATACTTGTATACGTGTTGGGTTTGCTTGGTAAAAGTGATAAGGTTGATATTTATAAGGTCCTACAATTGGTATCAATCGCCTAACAATGGTTTAGGAGTGTTTGTGTTTGTTTTCAAGGTTGATACGCCGTAGCTTTGTTATAAACGCTGTCAAGCTTTAAAGCTTTAATTTTGCACTCAAAAATTCAAGATTCTTATGGTTTAAGGTATATTTGGTGCTAAAGTTTCAGTTTTTGAAAAAGTTGAAGCTTTACGCTGCTTTGGTTAAGTTTGAGCTCGTTTTTGAAACTTTGGTCATTTCACTGTGAACTTTTCTAGCAACTTTGGGTGAAAAGGTCAACATTTTTGGGTTATTCGAGTGTTTTTAAGGATATCCAGTGCAAGAGAAATTGGTTGAATCATTGAAAAATTTTTACGAGTAGGTCAAAACCCTAGTTCTACTCGTAAGAAAGTCAACAACGACAAGTTTTCTACTCGTAACTTTTGGTGAAGAATCTTCGCTATAACGGTGACTCAAGTGCTTGAGCCACTGATAAGCGTGGAACACTCGACTTTGGATATCTCTTACATCGTGATAGTGTAAAGGATTTTGGGCAAACCCTAATCTTACGCATAAGTTTTACTCACGCCAGAATACTTTACGATAAGCATTTTCTTCACGCATAAGCTAAATCTTACGCTTAACTTTTTCACTGTAACTTTAAACCCACGATAAGATCCCACGCCTAAGATCCCACGCCTAAGATCCCACGCATAAGATCCCACGATAAGATCCCACGCCTAAGTTTCTACTCGAACTTGTGTTTCTACGCCTAAGCTCTCTTTCACGCCTAAGCTCTCTTTCTACATATATACATGTGAAGGAGTGTTTACGAAAATATAAAACTCACTGAGTGTTTCAAACATGTTTTCTATCATAAACACTCGAGAGATTTTCAAAGAAAACGGTTTTATGGCAACAATAGGACACCATGGAGTTATAAGGTGACTAAGGATAGGAAATCGCCCTATGATCCGCCAGAGTCGGAGGGATCTACCCAAGGACATCACAAACAGCTTAGTACTAGAAGTCCTTAGGTATGATTGAAAAAGGAGTAATGTGAGAAAGGAGAAAGAAGGGTTGAAGAATTAAAAGAAACCTAATGAAAAGGGTGAAAGAAATAGCCCTCCATATTCAACCTTAGGCGTAAACCGGTTCAATTCATCTCACATCGGTTGTCACTAGATGACACCGATATCAAGACCAAGACGCCATGGACCCAAAGGACGCACCGCACTAAACCTTCTAGCCACTCAATTCCTCTCAGCGGATTTGTTTCATTCTCACCGGGAACCCTACATAATCTATCGACTTTCTTGAGATGGTTGATATTGAAGAAGGAGACCTCTCCTAGTCTCCGCCAGAAAACCCAAAATGCACTATCGAGTCTAGAGCCACGAGATTCATCAAAAGATCTCATAGGAACACTTGACATGACATCGCTTGTTGTTCATCAATAAGGACACAAGTGATATATTCTAGAGTCCCACGCAGATCTTAGCAATCCGCCGTAACATTTATGAGAAGTTTCACATATGTGATCTTGATGATTGAATGGAAACTCTGCCGCTGTGGTCAACATCACAACCGACAAAGCAGTCACCTGTAATTCTCCGTGGATTACGCTTAGTGTGTCTCAAACGGTCTACGGGGTGATGCTTGATTGTACCTCGCCGACTCATCCGAATCAGATGTACTTGATATCGTGTTATCTCACTTGTGGGACTCCGCTCAGAACGGCCTCTGAGAATTAGAGACGTGTTTTCACACTATGTCGTTAACACCCTCAAAATTCAAACTTGTAAGTGCTTAATCCGCTTATTACTAACAATGTTTTATGTTTTCTTATGGAAGCCTCGGAGCGGATGGATCGTGAGACTTGCTACATGCTCATACCAACAACACATGAAAGTTCTCATCATAATCAAAGGAGATGATTCTTCGTCAATGTCAAAGAATCTACAAAGTTTAAAGACCTTAACTACATCATTGGTAACCAAAAGACAAATAGAAGTGTGAGTATGGTGGAGAAAGAAGTGGAGAAAGACGTGGAGACACCTAACCAACGGTTGACAACGCAGACAACACCATTATCTCGATCACAAAGCATGAAGGAACAA
This sequence comes from Chrysanthemum lavandulifolium, assembly GCA_022545495.1. Classification (NCBI taxonomy): domain Eukaryota; kingdom Viridiplantae; phylum Streptophyta; class Magnoliopsida; order Asterales; family Asteraceae; genus Chrysanthemum; species Chrysanthemum lavandulifolium. The sequence goes on along the minus strand of CM040241.1, from coordinate 137,869,685 downwards.
AGAATCAAGACTATTCTATATCTACGCACAAAGTCCTAGCTCAAGAAAAGTAGAGACCTAATCAAGTGGAGCATCGTTTGAATGACCACCCTTAGGGGAGATTGTTAGCCTTAATAGTTTTATTAGAAGTGATGGTCATTCACGTAGGAACTTTATAATGCGTGTTAGATATCGTGATAGAATAGTCAACGGCTCGTGGACCTGGGCTAATCTAATTGGTTAAATGTTACGTGTATGCTAAGCCTTGTATAAGCTTAAGCATCCCAAGCCCATTGCAAACCCACGAAAGCCCATAGAAAGCCTTTAGGCAACAAACCTCTTGTATTATAAATACCCCTCAAATGGTCATTTGAGGGTGTGCTGAAAGTGTGTGTGTGTGTTTTCTTTATGAATATACAACATCTTGTGTTTATCTTGTCTCACATCATACACGAATTTATATCTTCAAGTCACCATCTTTCTCTTCCTTATTTCTAAGCTTTGTTTGTGTTTGTTTCACGTGGGTATACTTGTATACGTGTTGGGTTTGCTTGGTAAAGTGATAAGGTTGATATTTATAAGGTCCTACATATGTCATTATCCCAAAAGAAAAAGAGAGAAAAAAAATATATTTTATATTAATTTATTATATTTAATTGATTATTTATATAAAAAATTGTGTTATGAATAATTATACGTGGATGTCCTTATCTCCTAACATGAGTTTATATGTAACTAGAAGATATACATAATGAGTTTAAGCTTTATCATGTTGTATATATATATAGACTTTTTGATTTATTGCTTAATATACTTTTCATTCTCCCAATTTTGTATTCACAACACGTTATCAGCATGCTCTAAATTTGGTTTTGTTTTAGTTGAATCTCGATTCCATGTTAATCATGGAGCCAAAGCTTGCATATCTAGACATTATGGCTTTACACATCAGTGGAAAATTTTATTTGCCTTGGGGGTTGGAAGTCGAGACATACTTGGATGCACATGGGCTTTGGGATACAATCCAAGCAAGAAAAGTAACAACCGCTATGCAAAAGGCTAAGGCATTGATGTTCCTACGCCATCATCTCCAATTGGACTTGAACAGAACCACGAGTCCTTTGGAAAAAATTAAATGACAGATATGACCACATATTAAAACGTAATTTTGCCTAGGGCATGTTATGAGTGGACTCACTTAAGACTACAATATTTCAAAACAGTGAGCGAGTATAACTCAGCTATGCACCGTATTACTTCCACGTTGCTATTATGTGGGGACCCAATCAGTGATGCTAAAATGTTGGAAAAGACTTTCTCCACATTTCATACTATTTCCACATTATCGAGCCAAAGGTTTCACAAAATATTGTGATTTGATTGCATGTTTGCTTGTGGCCGAACAAAATAATGACCTTTTAATGCAAAACCACGAGAGTCGTTCAACTTGTGTTGCTCCGTTCCTGGAAGAACACGTAGCAACACATAATGATTGTAGTGGAGGTCGTGGTCGTGGATATGACCGTGGAAGAGGACGCGGACGGGGTTATTGTAAAACCCACATTTTCGAACACGATAAAATACCCAAAATACCCCTTTAATTTCGAACTTATGAAAGACGTTAATTATTAAAATATTTCGTCACGGCTATGACTTAATTATCTAAACCGTTATTATCCGAACAAATAAAGGTAATACGAAATTAGAACTTACGCTAAAATAATTTATACATATTTATTTGTGTCACACGTTTTTCTTTTGTCCTTAGCCGAATAAAATGTAGTGTACATGATGTATCGAATCGTGATTTGAGACTAGGTTCGTGATTGGCTTAAATTTTGGAAGTCTTCTATCTAATTCCTAAAATTTGGCATTTCCTTTTTCCTCCTCCCTCCTTCACGTTTTTAAAAAAAGGGAAACCCTAATGGAAAAGTGACGGCAAGCCTATGAAGATCCATGTTCGACATTTTTTTTTGTGCTCTCAAGATACAAGGAAGAAGAAGGCTAGATTGGTGTATTGATTCGTGATTGTTTCCCTCTTTTGTTCCTTCTTGTTTTCGGATCAACTAGGTATCATCATCCTCCTTGTTTTTCCTTCTTCTATTCGACATCTAATCATCATGGTTAACACATAAAAAAAAATCGAATTGTTATATTTGTTTAAGGAACGAATTTACATGTAATTAAACCTAATTAAACCCTAAACAAACCGAATATCATGTGGGAATCTAATTAAATTGAATTAGGGCATAAGGGGCTGTTTGGTGTCGAAAAAATTGAGGTTTGGGGCTGTTGGATCGACCTGGGTGAGTTAAGCGTGTGTTTGGTTCGGTTGCGTGTGGATTTGGGTCGCGTATGGTGTGTTTGGAATAAGGGTTCCGTGTGTTGTGTGTCATATTCTACGAATAATGTTAGTTTGTTGATTTGTGATTTTATGTGAATGGAATTATGTTGTAAATGATTATGGGTATGAATATGTAATGATCCTTATATGTTATTAGATTTATATAAGTGGTGTATGTTTATTTTTGGAATCATTGTGAAGTTTTATAAGCCATTTTCATGTTAAACTCTAATTATGAATTCATGATTTTATGTGGATATGTTAGCGTTAAAAATGGTACTTAAGATATGATAATTTGGAAACGGATTTTATAACATGTTTATATGTCATATTGAATGAGTACATGAACTTTCAATGATGGGTCACTACTACAAAAATTGACATAGAGCCCGGTTAAAAATGCTAATAGAGCCCGGTTTTTCATGAGGGCACAAAAGGGGGGGGGGGACTCTATTAGAAATTGACATAGAGCCCGGTTTTTAAAACGGGCTTTATAATTTTTAATAGAGCCCGGTTTTTTCAGTAAAAACATTGCTCTATGTGATTAAAAAAAACCATTTTAATTGGCATAGACCCTGTTTTATCTTACAAAACCCGCTCTATGACTTTTTTTTTTTTCTCAAATTTTGATAAATAACCTGTACATTTCATTTACAGTGCAGAAAGAGCAACAAAACAAAACTCTAACAAAATAATAACCTTGAAGGTTTATACCAAAACCATTTAAAATCCAAGATCAGTTTTACAACAATCTAATACGGGTCCTATGGACTACCGAACATACTAAATACCACTAATTAAACATGACAACCACAGTTTCACAATCAAGTGTTTTGTTAGGCTAACGGAAAGGAGATATACAAAAAGACATGAGTACATGCCAACCTTTCCTAAATACTACCATGATTGATGATCATATTCCACACACCGAAATGCAAGAGCTCACGATATCATCCAGCTCCTTGTAGAAAAAGGCTTCTTGTCATTCCAAGGTATCTAAAAAAAATAAACAATAAAATATGTAAGTGATATATATTTTTAGAAATGCAGCAATATATGAAAAAACAGGAACAATACAAACAAAGGCATCCAACTGGCTTGTGTGAAAGTACTCAGGATCTAAGTACCCTAGTGTCCATTGCACTAGCGTCGTTACTTGTGTTTGATCAATTGGGACTAATCTGGATGCCCCAAAATCAACAATTTTTGTTGTGTAATTATCACCTAATAATATGTTAGCGGATTTCACATCTCTAAGAATAACGGGGGTTGTGGTAATAATAAATAAAGCCAACAAATGGTATGGTTCCAAGGAATCTGACTTTTGCAATACGGGTTTTTGGCAAGTATGAAGGCACCTCGGATATTTATCAATCCTTAATCAGCTCATGATTCATCTCAGTAATTGATTAGAATCTACAACTTTCATAATCAAGACATAAAACTACCTACTCACGCTTACAACAAACATAAAACTCAAGGAATAAGAATAACCGAACCAGCCATATTAACACCCACATGGCCATATCAAATTCCTACCCATAAACTATAGACATGCTCCACTAATAGGATAAAAAGTGCAGGCATGTTAAAAACTATTGGATAGACAAAAATGACAAGACCAATTACTAAACTATGACCAAGCCAATAAGAATTCCTCATCTGCTATCTTAGATACTAATACAGCAGTATAAAACGACCATATCATAACAAAACTGAAAATTCATATATTGGACGAGTAGTTTTTTAATAAATGTACTATAACAAGAGTACAAGAAATCTGATTACGGGATCATTTAGTAGTCATCTTACGTGTCAATCCTTAACTAATGAGAATTTGCCAAAAACTGAAACAGCTACTTATCTTATTATATGAACATCCAAACACTATCTACCAGACTCTGATTATTCCAAATCGCTTAATCAAAGGGGTTTTGGGGCACCAATTAAAGATATGTTAAATCTCATAAAAAGGGAAACTTACTGTTGTGGGGAAAGAGTGTTGTTGATGGGTTACAAACTGATGCATCCACCTCATCACATAGTAACCGCACTCCCAATAGTGACGTTGTTGGTTGCACTAGAAAAGTAGTAGTCATTTGATAAGAATCAATGAAAAAAATTAAAAAATATTAAAAAAAATAAAAATAAAAATAAAAATACATGTATAGAATGAGATGATTTACCTCAACGAGATTCCATTTCATATTACCAAACGCCCTGAAAGTAATTAAAGAACGATAGAGTTGTGTTAACCTTTATAGATATAAATGTGAACTATACGTTAATAAAACAATTCTTACTTCTGCACAACATTGGTGAATTCATAGCTCTCTTCGCTCTTTCCTTCCATATCAGAATCCAAAATGAACCCGGTGTTTTGTTGAGGTACAATTATGAATAGATTCCAGTGTTTACTGATTATATGGACCTTTTAGTATAAATAATTACGTAAGTCATAAAGCAATGAAATATAGTGTTGCATATCGTACCTTTCAAAATATGGTGCAAGATAAAACAATTTATGTTGGCTTGGGTCCATCGCTTGCAATAAGTACTTTTTAACAAGCAAACCGTCAAACATGCATACAGAGTCTTGAATCGTATACGGGTTCAAGAAACACATTTGTTCGATTGTGTTGTCACCTTCTGCAAAATCTTATGTATGGACCTAGAAACATGACAATATATAAAACGTAAAATAGAAAAATATTCTAACTCGTTAAATAAGATATGTTAGCGCGATATGTACTTACGTTGCAAACAAAGTTATAATGGAAGAATTAAGCCATCCATTCGTAAAAAGCAACATAAGATCCACTTGGGAAACCGAATTTGAAAGGGTTGTGATTGTCCAAAACACGAGGCTCGACATCAACAAGCATAGAACGAGTAGGATCCGGGTCATGCATCAAACGCTCATAGGTACTTCTAACACACGCTCTTTATGTATCCGACCACGATAGTATTCATTTTCTTAATTAGCTCTTCTTTTCCTTGCTAGCCGCATAACAACAAGTACATTAGTATTGGTATATAATATCATTATTGTCACTAATCTTCATTCAAAGTTCTATTTAATGCTAGTTATGTTCAACCCATTAATACAACAACCATTTAGACTCAAACAGAACATGTGAAGCATACACACATATGAATGTACGTACCGAATTGAGTAGACGTGCACCCTTGGTCGCACTCTTGGTCGGCGCAGCTGCTGCTATATGGTTGGATGGTCCTTGTGTAGACATAGTTGGTGATGTTTGTTTTTGGGTGGAAGATTCTTTATTCGTTGCCAAAATTTGCTTGGTTACAGCTTGGGTGGAGGTATTTGCTGCCATAATTTGCTTGGTTCTAGTTTGGGTGGAGGTATTTTCTGCCACAATTTTCTTGTTTCCTGTTTGGTTGGAGTCCTGATAACAAAATACAATTATTATAGTGACTAAATGTTATTACAATATTATAACAAGTGAATCATATGTAGATTAATTTACCTTAGTGAGTTCAATATACTTTTTGGGCCATTGAATAAAACTAAGCACGGTTTGTCCTATTTTACTAAACTCTCCAGTTGGGACTGGAAGAATGTAGTCCTTGTAATCAGCTTCAACATTGTCTACATGCACCTTCGCATGACCTTGTAGCACTGACTTTCCATGTACTTGCTTAGCCGGATACACCATCCCTATAGCGACAAGAACCTTGTTGGTCCCATAGGGGAGAAGCAACTGGCATTTGCTAGCCTCCTATAAAACACATATTATTAGAAAATATATAATACACTTATAATGCAAAAAAAATAACAAGAAGCAATTGAGTATCACGAGAAGAGGATGGTTCTGGTATTGTTTTCTAATTGCCTTTTATTTTCATCTAAGTTGTATGTGTTGGGAGTTTGCTTGCACATATAGTCTGTAATACTGGTTGATGCTTTTTACTTATGTATCTTTATTGCTTTCGCAGATTTGCATATTTCGAGCCTAAGTGTAAGATTTAGTATTAGGAATCCCAAACCTTCCCCATCATAAGCAGTTTTAATAAGCATTCCCAAACAACCTCCTTGATAAGCATTCTTCAATAAGCAATTCTAAACAGCTCATGTATAGTTTTATGGACAGTTTGGGATTACTTATTAGAATATTTTATAAAGGGGCTTATTTGGGATTGCTTACTGAAATTGCATTTAGATTTGTTGCTTTATATATAGTACTAATGTATAAAAATAGCATATTGTTTGTATTCAATCTATGAACATATATATATCGCTACTTATACGTATATTTCTCCTAAACAATGGGATATATCATATATCCTAAACTATACGAACTGCCCATATATCCTAAACTATATGAACTACCCTGATATCAACCTATTATTTAAACAATAACAGAACCAAACTTTATACCCAAAAATGTTCATATCAAACTGCATGATCATCAAATTTACATACATATAAACACATTCGAACAATCAGTATTCACTTACAGAAATATTCTGAATATACTCTTTCAAAATCCTTTCGACTTGACCAATATACAATCAACAAAAAGAAACTTTCTAATCCCATAGTTCCTCAAATACAGAATCTATGTTCAGGGGTGTTTGGGATTGCATATTAAAACATTTAGAGTAGTGAATAAAGTAAGTACATGTACCAGATATTGTCCAATACATCAAAGTTAGGCGAGTCACAACTACTTTTCCTCATTAGCGGACTCTGGGTTTTCATTCTCTTTCCGGACTTCATCTCCTTTATCGCTCTTGCAAGATCCTTATCATATTCACTTTCATTTCGCACGTGCTTCCTTTATCTTTTCGCTCACAATCATGTTATCTCTTGTCTTTCACGATACCTTCTTCTTTGCAACATATCCTCAATACCTTTTTAAATCCCACAAGATGTCCTACCCCCTAGTACGACCACCGTGCTCCGGTCCTACCACCATAATCAATGGATCTACACCATCTTCAACTTCTGAACTGTTCAATAATTGTGTATGTGCCTCAATCTGTAATTTTATGCAAGTAATACAATACTTAGAAACAATTAACACGTAACAACTATTGAGAATAAAGTTTGAAGCTAGCAATGTCTTACCAATTTATCCGCAATAACTTGCATTTCAGGCTCTAACATCAATCCTTTTACTTTGTCGTGTACTCTCCTTGCCAAACAATAATGTCTCCCACGACGGTCGGGTATCTTATGGACATCCGTGCAAAGATCTTCAGAAGCTCTTTCTTTTCCCATTTATCTATGTTTCCACGATATCCTTTTGGGCCCACCCGTGGAGGATTTTTCTTGAGTTTGGCCCATTCTCTCCCTTTTTCATGTTTCGCCTTGACTTACGAATAATAGAGAATTAGAAATATTGCAGCATTATACAATATATAAAAATAAATTATAAAGTAGGACATATCATTTTTTCAGGGGTACTTTCCAGCTTCACAAACTCTTTCCACGTCTCAGGTTCAATAAACGTCCACTTATTACAAGGACTTCTTTTCTGATACATGTAATCTGTACAAAGATCCTTTTTGAAACTTTTCCAAGAATGGTTGCCTTGTTTGAGCACTTGTGATTTGAAGTCGTCATTCTTAAGCCTACAATGCTCCTGCTTAATGTAAAAAACGAAGCTTATAAGATGTTAATAAACATAGTAAATAAGTGACATTCTAACTAACGGTGTTAAGATAATATACCTTGATTTCCAACCATAACTGATCTTTATCACTTTTTGTTACTTTCCTCCAATCATCTATGAGGATAGAGATCTTCGCCCTAGTTACGGCTCCTACGTAAAGCCCAAAAGGAGACTGGTCATCTCCAATAGCAAAGCCATGCTCATCGAAAGTAACACCATTAAATTGTTTCTTTCTCTTCTTATTTAAGGTGTAGATTCCTCTCTTTCTCCTTTGAGATTGTTGTTCGGGTTGCTCATCCATATCTTGCTCATTCGTATCATGCTCAACCATATTTTGCCCAGCGATATCATGCTCTTCCATAAGCTCGTCCATATTAACCTAACATTAACAAAACATGCAACAATTGAAACTTGAGTAATTGTGAATGTATTATGACATAAGCACAAGAATAAACGCTCATTTGGAAAGCAAATAACAGGTTCAAATGAAACACACTATTTATGACAGCAAAAACAGGTCTTGAAACACATATTTTGGACAGCAAATAATAGGTTCAAATGCCTAATTTGTGACAGCAAGTAAGTCTTTCCGAACACCCAATTTATTACAGCAAATAGAACAAGTAACACACTAGTTATTACAGCAATACTATGTCCTGAAACACATATTTTGGACAGAAAATAGCAGGTTCACATGCCCAACTTATGATAGCAAAAAAGTCTTATTACACACCCCACCAGAAAATAGCAGGTTTATGGAGTAACAGGAACAAATGAATTAGCAAGTTATTATCAGTAAAACAACACATTACGAAACACATTACAACAAATAAGTATCAAACTAATTAACAACTTAATTCGTATTACTAAAACAACACATTCTGAAACAAATGAATATCGATATAAGTTACGCACATCATCTTCAACAATAACAAAAACGTATCCATAAACAAACCAGTTCAAGTCATATATAATTAAATTTCACAACAATAATATGAATATACAATCAACAAGTAAACAATTAATATGACTAAAACAACACATTCCAAAACAAATTACAACGAACGAGAATTGTCATAAGCTACTACATCAACTAAAACAACTCATATGAAAATAAATATTTGTTTTGGTGTTATATTATTTAAATTCCCACATAGAGCTAAAAAAACAATAAATTTCAACCATTTCATTCTAAAATCAATACCTTATTAACTAACAATATAAAAACGTATAAACAAACAAAACTAATTTCATAATCAGATTTCACAACTTCATTTATGAGATACTATAATGATTAATTGAACAATAACATCAATTCTACCTCTTTCGAATCAAATCTCTTGCTGGCTTGGTTGTGTGTGGTCTTTGGTGTCTTGCGTTCTTTGGTGTCTTGCGGCACTGGCTTGGTGTGTGTAATGAAGGGTGTTTAAGTTGTGTGTGATGAAGGTTGTGAAAAGGGGGAAAAGAGATTAGGGTTTTGTGAAATTTGGGGAGGGAAAAAACCCGCCCTTGGTTTTTGCCTTTTTTGATTTTATTTTGATAACCGCCCTAAGTTGCCAAATTTTTAAGTTTTGATTTTATAAAACCAACACTAAAATGAAAGTAAGAAAACAAAATGTGCAAATTATTTATTTTTCTTCATTTTTTTCTCTTTTTTTTTCATAACAATCTTACAATCTAAAATTAAAATTAATCAAAACTTTATATAAAAACATGTCTAAATAAACTACATAAGATACGTGCCTGCAAAACAAAGTAAATTTATTAATATGTAAACATGTTTAAATAAACTATATAAGAATACCTTCATCGTGGTCGGATCTTAAGTAAGTGGTATCATCAATAACGCCATTTCAAGATGAAGCACCGATAGAAAATGGAGGTAGCTCATCAAACCGGTCATATTCATCCTCGCCGACAACATTCTCAACACCAACTATACGTCGCTTACCATGCGTAACGATGTGCCATCTAGAATCATTCGGTCCTCAACAAAGAATATTTGATTCGCTTGTTTTGCTAGGATAAACGGTTCTGATACATAGCCATTTGTGGAAAGATTGACACTTGTAAAATCGTAATCGTCAACTCTAACACCTCTTTCGTTATTGACCCACTTACACTTTAACATAGGTATAGTGAACGAAAGATAATCCAATTCCCATTTCTTGAATGACACCATAATACGATTTTTGGCAATCGCCGACCTTGCTTCATGATCACCCATCGAGAACTCAAAGCGAAGCGGTTATTACCATCACTCCGCTATTCCGCAATGTACTCTTTTCATCTTGTTGCTTAGTGTAAAATGTATACCCATTTATGTCATAGCCTTGGTATTTTGTCACACATCGCGGACCAAAACCCAAACTGCTCCACCGTCATATCTACATTTTGTAGCGTGTTACTCATCACCTTGTTTTTCAACCAACTGAAATGTTTCAGAATGCTCGGTGGCCAACCATGCTTGTGTCTTATTACTAGATTTTGCTATTAACATTCTTTTGTGTTCATGGATGTGGAGCAACACAAGTCATGTGTTCTAAAACGGTAAAATGCGCCCGATATAAATCATCTCGATTTGGCACTTCCAAATTCCTCCCAATAGTCCCAACCCTCAAGTCTACCCTCATGGCGAGATTGTGGGATGCCAATATTGGGACATCTTTCATATAGTCCGTATAAAACTCAATTACCTCCTCAGTAGCATATCCTTGAATAATACTCGCCTCTGGTCGATATCGGTTCCTAACATATCCTTTTAAGAAACCCATGTATCTCTCGAATGGGTACATGTACCTTAGAAACACAGGACCACAAGCCTTTATTTCTCCTACAATATGAGATACCAAATGAACCATGACATCGAAAAAGGAAGGTGGAAAATACATCTCGAGTTGGCAAAGGGTGAGGATAATGTCATTTTGCCATTCATCTAACACTTCTGGATCGATCACTTTTGAATGAATTAGGTTGAAAAATAGGCAAAGCTTTGTGATCGTGTGTCGAATACGGTTTGGCAATATTCCACGAATTGCAATTGGGATAAGTTGTGTAATTAAAATATGACAATCGCGACTTCATACCAAGCAACTTCAAGTCATTCATCGACACCAACTTCTTAACATTTGAAGAATATCCGGATGGGACCTTAACACCATGCAAGCATTGACAAAATTTGGTTTTCTCGGCTTTTGACATGGTGTAACAAGTCACGGCAGATACATACGACTTCATTCTTTTTCAACCGGAGCAAGCTCTTGTCTTATTCCCATTTCAACCATATCCTTTCGAACATTAACCCCGTCTTTTGTTTTCCCCGGAATATTTAACAATAATCCTATTAAGCTGTCACAAACATTTTTCTCGATGTGCATAACATCAAGACAATGTCGGACTTGCAAATGCTTCCAATATGGCAAATCAAAAAATATAGACTTTTTTTTTCCATATGTTAGTTGAAGTGGTTCTCTTTTGTTTTCCAAACACATTGTTTACTTTTTGAATTCGGGATAGTACAGCTTCTCCATCCAATGGTTGCGTAAGACTCCTGGCTCAACGTTGCCATCAAACAACTTTGTTCGTTTACGGTATGGGTGATTCTTTCGAAGCGATCTTCGATGTCCCATATATACCATCTTCTTACAATTTGGCAACCACCTTGAGTGGGTATCATCTTCACAAACAGGACACGCCGTATATCCTTTTGTACCGTATCCGCATAAGTTACCGTATGCGTGAAAATCACTTATGGTACAAAAATCATGGCCCGCAATTGAAAAGTTTCCTTCATGTACGCATCATACACTTCAACGCCTGCATTCTACAATTCTTTCATGTCGTCAATTAACGGTTCCAAATACACATCGATGTCGTTTCGGTTGTTTTGGACCTTGAATTAACAATGACATCATGATGTACTTTCGCTTCATGCATAACCAAGGTGGAAGATTGTAGACGCATAAAAGAACCGCCAAGTCTTTGTGACGACTACTCATGTTTCCAAATGGGTTTATTCCGTCTGAGCTAAGTCCAAACCATATATTTCTAATCTCATCTCCAAACCGTATATTTCTAATCTCATCTATTTCTAATCTCAATATTATCAATATTTCTCCATTGAGGTGAATCAGCCACATGTCTTATTTTTCCATCTTTTTTACGCTCATCGGCATGCCAACGGAACAACTTTGCATCTTTTGGATTAGCAAATAATCGTTTCAGCCTAGGTATAACGGGCAAATACCATAATACTTTAGTGGGGCCATTCTTCGTCACATCATTATTAATTTCTTCGATTTTTTCCTTATACCTTGATGTATTACAGACATGTGACATTTATGCAAATCCTTTTTTCCTTCAGATACAATACACAATCATTGGGACACGCGTGCATTCTTTTGATTTCCAATCCCATTGGACAACCGCTTTTTGCTTTGTATAATCAAACGGGCAACTCATTATCTTCGGGAGCAACTCATGCACGACCTCTAACAAATCAGAAACCTTTATCACTCCAACCATTAACCGCTTTACGCCAAACAATCTCAACATCGCACTTAATCTAGTGTGTTTTTACACCAACAGATAATGGCTTTTCCGCATCGACAAACAATTTTTGAAATTTGGCATGATTATTGTCATCTATATCACCCTCCAAATCATGTAACATGTCATCTAAGTTATCATGACCATTGTACACGAATCATCGTCATCATCCTCGCTATAATCCGAATCAACCGTGTCACGCTCTTGTAATAATTCACCATGCCATGACCAACAAGTATACCGTTCCGTAAACCCATTTGATATCAGGTGTCCTCTTACTTCATTAGAGTCAATATCTGCAAGTATATGGTTACAATCTTTACACGGACAAGATATTCTTAATTTTCCTTTTTATCCCGATCATCCTAACTCTAATAAATTCGTAGAAATTGGTCAAATATTCCTTTGAATTTCGATCTATCTTGTACATCCATCTACTTGATCCATCTAGAATTTTGATCTATCTAGTACATTCCCTCAAATCCCCAAATATGTGTATAAAACACAAATTTGTACAAGTAAGAGAAATCATACCGACTTTTTCTTAAATACTCAATATGTTAGTAACATTCGCATCCTAAATGGGATAAATTATTTAAAAGAAAATCCTAAAATGGGGGCAATCCTAAATTAATCTCTATTAAATGAATATCGACTAAGTATTTTACTAAGAGAGAATAATTTATACCTTATTTGTACTAAATGAATGTCATAACAACGCTATTAGTGGTTCGAAAAATCATAGAAATACACCTTACTTGCACGTGTCAATCAAGCTTGTAGCATGTTTCGCGTGCCAAATTATTTCCGAAAACGGTCCTACAAACACAAATAAGTTACAAGTTAACAAAACAAAGATTCGTATATCTAAACATATGTATAGTATCGTGAACTCTTAATACAAAACAGGCCCGGATGTAGGCAGGGGTAACATGGGTCATGGCACAGGGCCTCATTATTTGGAGGGGCACCAATTTTATTTATTTTTTTAGCCCAGTTTGCTACACATATTTGGAGCCCAACAAGAAAACGTGTGGTCAATTACGTAGCCGACTTGTATCAGTATATATATAAGGTCCTATTCCAATGTCCCAAATAACAATGCCATGTTGACTTTTGAGTTTTAATATAAATCGGAAAAGACGAACAATACAAATACATTGGTCCATACTCCAAAACTCAATATTATATTTTTTGCTATTATAAGGTATAACTTTCTATTTGTTTTTCTTAAATTTTTTAATTTATTACACTTTTGTAGTTGTTTTGTTAACATTTAGAACTTGATTATGTCTAATAATTTTAAAGTATGAAAATTGATAATGTGTAATGAGAGTTTAAAGATGCAGTACGTATATCTATAATGGTTATTAAATATGATTCAATTTTTAGAAGAAAAAAAAATACATTCAATTGTATACTTATCATATTCACAACTAAGTTTAATAACTCGACGCCTCAAAATAATACAAAACTAACTATTGATAATTATAACAGTTTGTTATCTAAAATGAATTTATTAAGCAATGGGTAGTTAAATAAATACGAATTACTAGTTTGCACTATGCACATCAACATTCATGTAATTAACACTAGTAAAGTCTAATTCGTATACATGAGGAAATTATATACGCAAGGACATATGTATGAAAATAAGCTAGAGTAGTATACAATAATAATTAAGTATAAGAAGTTACCTTTAATTATGATGTGAGACAATTAAATTTTGATCATTTAATGCTTATGGAGACAATTGAATTAAATTTGATCATTTAAAACTTATATATGCAAAGGTTTTGAAAAAATGAGGCAAAAAAAGGTAATAAATTTGCTGCATAGGCTTTTCACCCGTTGAGTATGCTGTTTTGGTTTTGAGTCGTTGGTGTCAACTCTAATAGAGCCCGGTTTCATGGAAGAAAAACGGGCTCTAATAGTTTCAATCATAAAGCCCAGTTTCAATAAAGAGAACATGGCTCTATACAGGGAATAGAGCCCGGTTTCTTAGAAAAAAAAGCGGCTCTAAACTTTTTTAGCATAGAGCCCGGTTCTATCTGGGAAAACACGGCTCTATACCCACCGGAATCCCTTTAGAGCCCGTTTTTCACAAAAATCGGGCTCTATTAAGGGGGCTCTATGTCCTTTTTTGTAGTAATGGGTGATGACATGATTATTTATGAATTTGGTATATTAGAAGTTCATGATTTTATGTGAAGGTTATGGTGATGTTTACTTGACTAGAACTTGTAATATTGTGAGATTGGATGGGGAATTGTATGATATGGATGGTTGGACTTTTATTTCTGTAATTTATAGATATTTGATGATGGTTGCCTTGTGGATATGATTTGGTGGGTGATGGATGGGTTTGCAACATTTAGGACTTGTTATTAGCTTTCTACATGAAATTATGGACTTATAATATGTCAAATGCTTGATATTATGCTTCATTGGTTAAATTGATGAAACCTCTATAGAATTCATGCTATTACACCCTAAACATGATGTATGATGAGTGTTGTGATGTTTGGCATGCTTAAGAGGTGATTGGTGACTTGTTTGTTGCTTGGTTATGATTGCTTGTTAAGCTGTCCAGAATTTAGGTTGGATTCATCTAGGTGTTATCTGATGATACTTGCATGTTTTTGATTGATTCTTGAGCCTAAATTGTAGTACATTGAAATAGATTTCGGAAATATAAGTCTTGTATCATTTGCATACCTGGAAGTATGATTTTACATTTTGGAGTTAGGTGTCTCGAATCAGAATTTTCGAGTTTAAATTTGTGATGTAGTATTTGATTTTTAGTATTTAATCTATGAGGTTCTGGAACTTTTCCTTTGGTGGTTATGATTTTTATATATTGTTTGAGACCTGTAGTTTTTGGTGTGATGTGTGGAGTAGGGTGAGTGTGTTTGTTGGGGCTATACTTTTGGTGTGTGTAAATCTGGGTGAGTTCTGGACAGGTCTGGACTCATGATTTTCCATAGGACATTTGGATTGGAAATAAAGTCCCCCAATTTTTGGAGAGTCTCTTAACTCATATGGGAACCCCTGGAATTTCCTTGATTTTAGTTGAGCTAAGTAAGTATTTTATAAAAATCGCTAAAATCTGGTCCGGATTCGAAATACTAAAAGACAGAAACTTATGAACTTGAAACTAAGTATAAATGGGAGATAAGCTAAGCATGATTTATAAATGGAACACATATGTGATTTATGATATGTCCTAATGTAGATTTAGTGAAGCGGGACGTTGAGCTTGCTTGTGTGCCTTACTCTTACGCATACACATTCGAGGTACATATATTCTACCCTTCTCATTAAGGGTTTATTCTCACGACTTCTATCCTTGACTTTGATTCCTTACCTTTGATATGATTCCCTTTTCTATGATTCCTCTGATATGATTCCTTTGATACGATTTCATCCGCCATGATATTCGATATGCTATCCATTTTGTTATGACATTTGTTGTGAGATCCGTTGATATTTGTTTGCTATGATATGATTCAGTTCTGTTGATATGTTTGGTTTGAATATGATATGATTATGGATATGCTTTGGTATGATTCGTTTTGTTCAGTTGCCCGAGCTAACTAGTCATGGAGGTACCATGACCATGTCATTGATGCACCAGTGGCATGACACTATCTGGGGCGGTGTGATTAGTCCCCGACGTTCCCTTTATGATATGATATGATATATGTGATCACTTGGCCATTATGAATACGTATATACGCCTTGAACCGCATATGTATATATGATTTGTTTCAGGAGCGTATGGATGCATCCTAGGTACTCAGTTCAGTTTTGGTGATGTGGTGCGTGTGTGCAATACACCCTCTCACATTTGGGAGCTAGCTACTCCATTTGGTACTTGAGAGGTCTCCCCTCCTTGTGCACTTATGATTTGACGGATTTGATATGATTTGGCATATATGGGTTTTGATATGTAATATGTTAGATTTGGCTATTGGAGTATCTCCTTTAGTATTAGGTGCTCGGGGCAACATTATGATTTTGGTTGTTATGTGACTATCTGATATCCTGATTCATTCGTTTACTATGCCTATTCAGTTATTCAGTTCGCTACTTATTCACTCAGTATTCTTATGTGATTCATTTGACTATCGGACTCATACTTCAATTCATTTGGTTATTATACTCAGTCTTCGATTCATTTGATTTACTACGCTTTCACTCCATTTCGGTTGGCTGCCAAGTTTATACTTCAGACTATCACTTCATCTGTTTACCGAGCTATTATATGATTATTAGATTCATGTGTTGGCTATGCTATTATATGATTATTGATCCATCTGTTTACCATGCTGTTAGATGAATACATGATTTCTCTATATACTATGTTATTATGTGGTTACCTGATTCATCTGTTATCATGCTAATATATAATTATCCGCTTATCATGCTATTATGTGACTATTTGATTCGTCTGGTTGTCGTGCTAGTATGTAATCATTAGATCTATCCGTTTATCATGCTATACTCTTATTTAGTTACTTTTAATTATGGTGTTCGTTCAGTATTTCTATCAGATACATGTGACTAACATGCTTATACTTTAGTTGGTATTTCCGCTTGTTATGTAATTGTTGCTTATCTGACTTGTGTGATTGTCATGCTTACATTCTATTCAGTTGCTCCCGCCTACTTATGGATTTCAGCTTAGCTTATGTATATCTGATTATCTGATTTGTTTGTCTTGCCATACTCATGTTTAGTTGATCCGCTGACTGATATTCCTTTACACTATTGGTTGCTTGATTTGATTTATGATATTGTTCATCAACTCCTATATGATTATGTTTTGATACTTGTATGTTTGGTTACTTATATGTGCTTATATTTGTTCAATGATTTGCTGCTTTGCTTTGCTTTGGTCTTCTTTGATTTTTGTTCCTTCTGGATATATTAATATTGTGTTCTGCAGGTTCCTCATTGACTCATAGACTCATTGTACTCTTTTCGTTACGACTTTGCTATCGCCTCTTTGATTGCTTTTGTATCTATATTATGTTTGGATTTCGTTTTGTTATATCCGCTCACCTGGCTTTTTAAGCTCGGTAGCATTTCTTTTCCTGCGGCGGTTTTAGGTTGGAAGATGGGCTTTGACGGTCGAGAGTTCGATTATTTGAGTGGACCGACCCTAGCTTTCCTTATTATTTTGGATTGAATCAAGAGCTATTATTTTAGATTTCATTTCGTTTTGGACATATTGGATTTTGTATTTTCTTTGTAAGTCATTCGTTTATATGACTTGGTACTTTATTTGATAAGACTTCCGCTTGCAAATATTTATTAGTATGTTCTGATATGACTCCATAATGTGACATTCGGACCCATGTCGGGTTAGGGTGTTACAGTTATGGTCGTGGTCAAGGACGTGGATTCGATAGAGGAAATTATCATGGTGTTCAGTTTAAGAGCACAAGTAGTCACAGGAAGTGCCAAGATAAGGGAAATAATGAGAATGAAGGAGATGGAAAAGAAAAGGGCGAAATAGCGGATTCATGTTATCGCTGTGAAAGTTTTGGTCACTAGGGAAAGCAATGTCATACACCTAGGCATCTAGTTGAACTTTACCAAACATCTATCAAGAACAAGGGAAATGGGGTAGAGTCAAACTTTGTTTATAACGATATAAGTAATATCCCCGATGAACCTAACGACCACACTGATGAAACTTATTTGAACTTTACCAAACATCTATCAAGAACAAGGGAAATGGGGTAGAGTCATGACTCGTGTTTGTGGACTCGTTAACGATATGAGACTTATATTGAATTTGACGTAATAAATATACATATAAACATGAATAATAAATGGTGAAACATAAATAATAAAAAGGCTTTTATACCAAAACTATCGATAACAAGACTTGTCTTGTTATTTACTATTTTAAATGGGAATTAAGAACTTAAAATGGAAAGGTTTTCTAATAAATAAGTATTTAATATTTCGAGTGCACGTTTATCGAAATGTGCCATTTATGAGCATTTAATACTAGTTTCAAGTATTTAATTTGTTTACGTTTTGTGCATGGGTTACGGATGACCTAACATGTTAGGAATTAGAAATTCCCAGTATTAAAGAGTCGGTCACCTCAAGTATATGTAATCGTTAGAAAGCTCGTAGTCGTAGTTCTTTTAAGTTAAGTAGTAATTTAGTTTAGTAACACCGTGGAGGACTGACGGTCTTTACCCACCGTATGCCCGATCCATGCCCCAAAGTGTGGCGAGTTATGTAAGACTATAAATACTCTCTACCTTCCAAGGTAGAGAGTGGAGCTCATAATAATATCTTTCACTTTCTCTCACTAAGTTCCCTAAACCTCTAACTTTCTCTCTAGAATTCCATCTATATGCTACTTTGTGTTATGGTTTGATGTATGTGAAAAGTTATATCTTACAATTGGTATCAAGAGCCATGGTTAGATCATATCTTGCACATCTTTGGATTTATAGTGGTTTTAGGTGGTTTTGAGTTTGAAAAAGTTTAGTGGTTTTGCATCATTTGGTTGATTTCTTGTGTTAAAGTTTGAATTTTGTTGGTACTTTTGTGTTTAGAATCATCATAAGTGTTTAGGTTTTCATTTGTAAGCTTGAATCATCTTGGTTGGGTTGTTTTGGATTGAAAAGTGATGTTTATATGGTTTTCATGGTAGCGAGTTAGTTCACTGATAAGTTTTCTTCATAGCGACTTGCTTCATTAAATTGTAGCGAGTTACGTTGTTAAATCCAGCGAGTTAGATCTAGCGAGTTAAAGCACAAGTAGTGGAATCTCCACCACGGGTAGCGACTTGTGGTAGCGACTTGGTCAAGAGTGAGTTGCTCTTTAGCGACTTGTGTTTCTAGCGACTTGTAGCTAATTGTCACAAAATTTGGTTAGCGACTTGGTCCGTAGCGAGTTACTACTTAGCGACTTGTTTTTCATAGCGACTGGGATTCTAGCGACTGGATATCTAGCTAATTAATTGGTAGCGACTTAGTGGATTTGTTTCTAGCGACTTAGAGCTTTATCATCTAGCGACTGAGTGATTGTTTACTTTTTTCTTGATTTAGTAAAATCCGTGAAAGAATCTATTTCCGGCTTAATCATTGAGTTATAAAACCCGTATAATCTGATAACATGTCCACCAACGCCCTACCGCCATCTCCATCGCTGTCGAGGATGTACAAGCATTGGATCGATACTGCCCACCCATGCTTGACAGAATCGACTACGATTCTTGGGCTCAACGAATCGATTGTATTGCCTTGGAAAGGAAAATGGTGTCAATATTCTAAAATCCATTGATGAAGGACCATATCGAGTTGAAACGACTAGAGACATACTTGATACTAATGAAGATGGTACTCCTATTTACGGAATGGATGACCTAAGATGTATGATGAGCTTGATGATAAGGAGAAAAGAGATTTGATGCGATATCGTGGCTTCAAACATTGTTCTTCAAGGTCTTCCTAAAGACATCTACAAGTCGATCAATCATAACATCAAGCAAAGGCGCTTTGGGATAATGTTAAGATGCTTCTCTCGTGTTCGTAACTAACTATGGAAGACAGAGAATCCCAACTCTATGACGATTTTGAGCACTTCAAGATGAAACCAGATGAGAGTGTCTATGAGTACTATGTGAGATTTCATAAGTTAGTGAATGACATGAGAAACATCATGATGACTATGCCTAACATTCGCTTGAACTCTAAATTTGTGAACAATATGAATCCCGAATGGCACAAGTTTGTCACTACGTGAAACTCACTAAAGGATTGAAGGATACAAACTATGAGCAACTCTATGCCTTCCTCCTTCAAAATGAGAGACATGCCATGTTTGAAAAGAGGATTCTTGATCAATTCAAAGGTCGTGAGAAACAAGATCTACAAATGAGTCAACCGCTTTCTTTCAAATGATGGGACTTCCAACAATGCCTCTCAAGTTGCACCCATGAATAATGATAATCATAATCAAACTCCATTTCGATCCAAGGTTCAAGCAACCGATGCAAATGCACGCATGGAACATTTCATCACTCAACTAACACTCATGGTTAAAGAGAACAGACACTTTCACCTCACACCAACAAACTCCACACCGCAATGAGATCCGAACCGCATCAATCTTCACAACCATGCTTTGATAAGAGATGGGAAGGATGGGGCAACCGCTAAGGAAAGACAGATGATCGTGGAAGAGTGGAGCCGGGAGAGGTTATGTTGGCAATCGTAATCGAGGTAGTAATGGTAACCAAGGTCAAGCTAAGCCGATCAAATGCTATAACCGTGGTGGTGAAGGACACATTGCAAGGAACCGCACATCTCCAAAGCGCCCTCGAATCGCCGACATTTCAAAGATAAGATGTTACCGCACAAGCTCGTGACAATGGTGCTGCGCATCGATGAAGAGGAATTGTTTCTTCTTGCCGAGGGTAATGCCAAGACCTATGATGCGAGATGATGAGCAAATTATTCGTGAGATAGGTCACAATCATCGAATGCCTTTCAAGTCACCGATCGTGATGCTTACGACTGATGTAGATGATGGACCCACCGCACACACAATCTTTATGGCTAGCATCTCTCCAATGGTTTCTCCCAAGATCTCTTCCTCACCACAAGTCGGCACATCCAAGGACAAACTCATCTCGAGGTATTAAAACTATACGATGATGTCGATGAGCAACAGATGCATGACAAAGTACAACCAATCGAAACTTTTGAATCAAATATTGAAAATATGGGTAATATCAATATTGTCCCATACGATCAATACGTGAAACAAAGTGAAAGTGAAATTGTACCAAGTGATGCATCTTCTCGCATCAACAATGACTATGTCTTTGATGAATACACCTGCATGTGCTCCTAATGATTCCATAATTTCGAACTAAATGCCTATAAGGAACGTGTTGCTATTTATGAACAACGGGCAAAATTTGAGTCGACCACCGTGAAAGGTGAAATGGATGTCCAAGTGAGTACAAGAATTAGAAAAGTAAGTTTAGAGAAGAAGTATTGAAACAAGAACTAAATTCCTTGCAAGAAAAACTTTCTAAAACAAATAAGCAAAACAAGAACTTCAAGAAAATGTGAAAATGCTTAAGCAAGAATTTAATGCAAAGGAATCAAAACTCTTGAGAGATTTTTCTAATCAAAACTTTGAAAACAAACTTGAAAACAAGTTGTATTTACAAGGAAACACCATTCTGATCGCTCACATGATCACTAAGCATAGAGTTCTAAGCGATACATAGCTGCCCCTTGTAGAGGAACCAAATCCAGAGGTAATTAAAAAGGCTAGAGATGCTCATAAGGTAATTTATGATGGTAATGAAGTCCTTAAACCTAGGCGTAAACCTAGTTGCGTTGAGTGCACCGAGGAAGATAAGATATTAAATGAAATCACTAGGGAAAAGATGAATAAGAAGCAAATGATCCCAAATGCAAAGAGAAAACATCATCTTCTCTCCTCATGATTACAAGAAGGAAAACCGGATTTCCTTGAACAAGTTTAAGCCTCGACTTTGTTGACTCCTAACAAGTCTTCTCGAAAATGGATTTAGATAAGCAAAAGTCGAAAATATTGTAGAAACAAACCTCCCTTCGAAAATGCCTAGAGCAACCGTGTATCCTCCTAATACACCTATGCATCTTGTACCTAGAACAATTGCCACTAAAAGCAAGACATTAATTAGCCAATACGTTATATTCCAACTATTTGTTGATTTTGAGAAAACTTGTAAGAAAAGGATCACCCCACTGGTATAATCAAGGTGAAAGAGGTTTTGAACAAATGAAAGAATGTTATTTAACCGAGGTCATGCCATTCTTTAAACTTCTAAAAGATCACTTTGAGAGCCTTAAAAAGGGGTAGAAGTCGATATTAAGGGTATGGAAAAGGAATTTGATGCAATGGGTCAAGTTAGTGATTATGAGCGTGCACTAAAATATAATGAGATTGAGAGAAAGAACTTGCATACACTAAATGATAATCTTATTATCGAATGTGTTGCACAAGATGTGTTTTTCATCGCTCAAATTGCTCTATTAATGCTTCCAAATTTCATGAACTATCTGTGCCTCGAAAGTCTCCCATGATCGTGTCATTGAGCTTGAAAAACTAATTTTAAACTAAATGAGAAAATTGAACCGATGATCATGACAATTTGGTTAAACATTTTTCTAAACTAGAAGTTGAGTATTTTAATCTACAACTAAAATATCAACATCTCAAAGAAAATGTCAAAACTTCAAATATCAAGACATCTTCGATGCTCCGTAGTTTGATGCGCTTTTCAAATTAACAAACGAGATGAATGTATTCATGCTCAACAGTAACACGATCGTAAAATTGAAAGCCCAAATCTCTCAATTAAAGGGTCAAACGAACAATATGACAGCTCCCAAATGCCTCCTCCTTTAGATTCTCGTAATTCTCAAACGCTTCATCTTCAAAATCTAGTAAATGCCTTACAAAAGGAAAACGAAAGTTTTCTAGAAGAAAATGAAAAGGTTAAACGTCATTTCAATGAGTTGTTTGAATCAATTAAAGTCACTCGAATAAAAACAACCAACAAATAACTTCATTGCAAAAGGAAATTGAGAATCAAGAGTCGTAAAAGGAAAATGCCAATGTTCAATGAGGAAAATGTTGTATCAAAGGGTCACTCTAGTAATAAATATGCTTTACCGTGACATATGTCCCCTCACCTAAGGAACAACAAACTTGCCATTCAAACATATTTCTCATCCCTTAAGGAGTGCTTAGAATGCTCATGAGATCGTTGAAGAGGATAAGCTGTAGAAACCTCATGATAATGCAATTGACATGCATGCTCATATGCCAAACGATCTCAAGAAATCTTAGAATGTTTGATCACAATATGCCCAAAGACATTAGGTGAGAGAGTTAACCTTTGATTCCATGCTCGATGCCTAAGGCCAAACATGACATGCACTCGATTCCCAATGGCTTGAATGTGAGAAGTAGTGTACCATTGAGTAGTTCGATTCTAGATCCGCAATGCTAAGAAAGAGAACTCAAATGTGCCTTCTAGGAGTACTAATCTCAAGACATCTAGCTGCATGAAGTGAACCGTAGTGCACAGCATGTAGTTCAGATCCCAAAGACATCTAAACAGTGGTGCAAAGAGTAGTAAAACAAACTAATGTTCCCATTCCCTACAGAGTAATCGTGACATTAAAGGAGCAGTCAAAGTCTCAAGACAATACAAGGAATGATAGGACCTCTCAAGCTAAGAATGCGCACCTGGAAGAAAGTAGAAGAACAATCTAGGAACCTTATGTTTGAATCGAATAAAACGAATCGTGTTGATTCTAGTATTAGCCATAAGCGCATCGTAATTAATTCAATTCGATACTATTTGCAAAACTTGTTCGATGTTTGCTTGAATTCGCTTCTAATCATGGATGTGATGTCAATGCTTTGCCTAATGATGTTAATTGTCCAATTAATATTGTTAATGCTAAAACTCATACTAAAAAGGCTAAAAGGCAAAAGCGAAAGAGAGTTAGAAAACAATGGAAACCCACAGGAAGAACATTCAGCAGAATAGGCTTTTATTGGATACCTGTTGGTCATAAGACTAATCAGATAATGCCCACTAGAAAATGGATGCCCACCGTAGAACTATTCCTAAGAAGTGGTCACACCGTAAATAGGTTAATACGTACACTAGTATTGCATCTATTCACAATGATTCCATTACCACACCGTCTCGATATGAATGCTTCTATTTCGATGCGGGTGGTCCAATCACATTACTAACCAAATGGAACCCATTCTTGCATGGGGATCCCAATTATCCGCTTATCCATTCTTGTTCAGGTTCAACCGCAGATCGCTCAAATCGCTCGTGGTACTGGACTCAGTCGCTCCAAGCATATGACCGAGACCGGTCACGGCTCATGAACTTGTGAGCAAATTCATCGGATCGTTAGATTTGGTAATGATCATTTCGGCATTATGGGTTATGGAGATTATGTTGTTGGTGATAGTGTCATCTCCGAGTGTATTATGTGGAAGGTTTAGGTCATAACTGCTCTCGCTGGTCAATTCGTGATTCTCGATCTAGAAGTAGCCTTCGAAAACATACCGCTTCGTTAGAGATCTTAAGGGTAAGGAACCGCTGAAAGGAACTCGTGGCTCAAACCTTTACACTATCTCTATCGATGACATGATGAGAGCTTCACCAATTTGCTTGTTATCAAAGGCTTCAAAGACAAAGTCATGGTTATGGCATCGTCGTCTCAATCACTTGAACTTTGGCACCATCAACGATCTTTCCGTAAAGGACTTAGTTGTAGGTTTACCTAGACTAAAGTATGAAAAGGATCATCTTTGTTCAAGATGTCAATTGGGAAAAGCAAGAAGTATGCCCATAAACCCAAACCCACTAACTCGTCACAAAAGCTCTTCATATGATTCATATGGATTTATGGACCAATGAGGGTGCGTAATATCTTTGGGAAGAAATATGTGTTAGTTGTGGTTGATGATTATTCTAGATTCACCGGGTCAAGTTCTTAAGGACAAAGGATGAAACTCGATATCATCATCAAACTCATCAAACAAATTGGTGTTAGACTAAACAAAACCGCCGTAATTATCGTAATGCATAATGGAACCGAGTTTGTCAACAAACAACTTAGTGAATTCTATGAAAGCGTTGGAATCACCATCAAAGAAGTGTTCCACGAACCCCTCAATGTAACGGTGTAGTTGAAAGACTAAATCGTACTCTTGTTGAAGTCGCTAGAACAATGCCGATCTACTCAAAGGTTCCAATGTTTCTCTAGGATGAAGCAATTGCCACCGCATGCTACACACAAAATCGCTCCCGATTCACACCATTCATGGAAAAACTCCATATGAACTTATCCACAACAGAAACCTAATCTATCTTTCCTTCGTGTGTTTGGTGCCTTGTGCTATCCAACTAATGAGGTCAAGACTTGGGCAAACTTAGAGCTAAAGTCGACATTGAGTATTTGTAGGATATGCACCAAACAAAAGGGATACCGAATCTACAACAAAAGAACCCAAAATATCATGGAAACAATTCACGTTACGCTTGATGAGTCGACCGGTCAAATGGCTCCTCGGACACTCCACCAGACCCGCACTTCAAAACAATCCTATTGGTTCATCCCTTGTTCCAAACTTCTCTCAAGAAACACCATATGTACCTCCATCCAAGATGATGTAAAGAAATTGTTTGATCCAATGTTTGATGAAATGTATGAGTCTACTACTAATGAGGTGTCGATCCCTACAACAGAGGATGCTCATATTCCGTTGAATGAAGTCAATCCATCGTTTCAACATCCAGAAGTCAAGAAGCACCGCACGATCCTTCCGCCTCATCAACAAATCATCATTCTTCAAATGTACATCATGGAAATGTTTCGCATCAATGATGAAGTTAATCCCTATGACTCTCAAGATGCTCCATTTGAAAACATATTTGCTACTCCCGAATCATCATCGTAACCATCTTCTTCGTGAGACATCGACTCCTACTTCAGCTTCCTCAAATGCCACATGAACACCTCGTAAAATGGACTCACGATCATCCATTAGACAACATCATTGGAAATCCTCTCGTCTCAGATCAACCCGAAGCAACTCGCAACCGATGCCTTATGGTGCTTCTTCAACTCAAGACTATCTAAGATCGAACCAAAAGATGTTAAAACGCTATGAATGAAGATAGCCGGTTCAATGCTATGCAAGATGAAATCCATGAGTTTGATCGTCGGATGTATGGAAGTTAGTACCGCTTCCGCATCGTGCTATGATTATAGCTCTAAAATGGATCTTCAAAGTAAAACTTGATGAGCATGGTGATGTGTTGAAAACAAGGCTCGATTAGTTGCTAAAGGATATCGTCAAGAGGAGGGTATAGACTTTGAAGAATCTTTTGCTCCAGCTTGCTCGAATCGAGGCAATCGTAATCTTTCCGCTAATGCTCGCTAGTAAGAACATGGTAGTTTATCGATGGATGTAAACACGGCATTTCTAAACGGAGATCTTAAAGAAGTCGCTCACGCCACCAACCTCAAGGATTTGTGAATCAAGAGCATCCTACTCACGCTTATCGCTTGAAGAAGGCTCTTTACGGTTTAAAGCAAGCTCCAAGGGCATGGTATGATACCCTATCAAAGTTTCTTCTATCAACCGGATTCATCAAAGGAGCATTGATCCTACATTGTTCACCGAAGTCAGCAAACATTCGATTCATGTTCAAATTTATGTTGATGATATTATTTTGCCTCGACCGACCCAATGGAATGTGATCGCTTTTCAAATGAAATGAGTTCAAAGTTTCAAATGTCAATGATGGGACAAATGTCATTTTTTGGGATTACAAATTTCTCAAAGTCCCGAGGCATTTTCATAAATCAATCTAAATATGCAATGTAGATTTTAAAGAAATTTGATTTGATTCAGTGACCTGCTGACACCCCATGATCGACCGAACCAAACTAGATGAGGACCTCTCGTGGATCATGATCGACCAAACGAAATATAGGAGTATGATAGGATCCTCGATGTATCTCAACGCTAGTAGACCGTACATCTTGTTCTCTCAGGTGCATGTGTGCTAGATACCGTGCTGTTTACCAAAAGCACCTTGAAGCGCTTAAACGGGTCTTTCGGTATCTCCAAGGAACCATCAATATGGGACTATGGCACCAAGGACACCGGTATGTCACTAACGGCCTATGCGTATGCCGATCATGCAAAGTTGTCAAGATACACGTCAAGCACGCCGGAGGTGCTCGGTTTTGGGTGATAAGCTTGTAAGTCGGGTCCTCAAAGAAGCAAATGAGTACTTATTTCTCTACAGAGGTCGAATACATAGCCATGTCATCTTGTTGTGCTCAAATCTTATGGATGAGATCTCAATTATCCGACTATGGCTTTGAATTCAACAAAATCCTCCGCATCGTGATAATAAAAGTGCTATTGCTCTCTCATGCAACAACGCCCAACACTCAAGAGCAAAGCATATCGACATTCGACATCATTTCATCGGGAACAAGTGGAAAAAGGTGTGGTGGAACTATATTTTGCGAGGTCCGAATATCGCTAGCGGACATCTTCACCAAAGCTCTTCCAAGAGAACGCTTTGAGTTTATTCTTCCACGCCTTGGTTTGAAAAGCCTTCAACCGTGAATCTCTCAAACGCCTTCGTGGAGGAAGACGAGGAGTAAAGGTCTATCTTCATCTATCTCTTGTATATATCTATTCGAAAATCAAAATACAAAAATATAAAACCTTCAAAATCCATAAAATTTGAAAATTCAAAATCTTCAAAAATATTGTCATTTTGTCATTTTTCTCTCGATTCGATAATATCTACGGTTTTGTGTCATCATTCAAAGAATGACACGGACTTTAGATGTTGTTCAATTCTTTAAAAAAAAAAAAAAAAAAAAAAAAATCAAAAATTATTTTGGGAGAAAGAGAAATGGTTTATTGTCATTTCGTGCAATAACCCGCTTTTAAATAAAGAATGAGCCATGTTTTACCATGTTTTCAAATCCTATGCTCGATTCTATAAACTCCTATCCATTGAAAACCAAATGCTTTGAAAATAACTCAATCTCTATTTTTGATAGTCATCCGACTTATTTGTCAAAATCTTATATCTCAATCAACAACCTACGCCATTGATCGAGGGGAGAATGATTTCAATTAAATTAAAAGTTATTTGGCATTACATTGTTTTCAAAAGATATACATGCATGTTTTATAAATGGAGTTTAAAGTCTTAAATCCGATCATTATCGCTCAAACGCTTTCACAATCATGTCACAATTCTCCTTAAAGCTTTCAAAATCAATTTAATTATACGAGATCACAAATCTCAAATGATTTGATAATTGTGATCGGGGAGAATGTGTGATTTAAATTGGATTTAAACCGATAAATAGGTAAATGGTTTTATAAGGATGTACATGCTATCCTCGCCCACATGTGACAAACGATTTCAAATTTTCATGCACATGTTGACGGGAGCATCTATCTTAAACCTTTGATTTGAAACGTGATCATTTATCCCATCGTGTGTTCCTCTAGTATGTGCAAAACTCTTTTCATACCTCGAGGCACATATTGAGGGGAGCAAAATTCATGGAAACCTCATCCTTCCCGAAATGCTATACCCACTGATCCGTTGAGGAAGTGATGTTGATATCGCTTAGAAAATGGTAATCAAAAGTAAATTCTTTCTCTTGCCTCCGTGTGCAAAACATTTTGATACTTGATGCACATGTTGAGGGGAGTTCTCGCTCTAAAAATATCAAAAAACAATTCGGTACAAAATGCTTTGATAATATATCACAAGTATCCGAATTGATTTTCAAATGGTTTTCAATCGATCCAATGGCGTATGAACAATACCAAATAGACCACCAACTTTACTTTATGCACGGTGATATAAGGATGATAAGGTTAGGTATTGGTTCCCATGATCCGCCGTAACCGGAGGGATCTACCCAGGACAATCCACTAGTTAATGTAGAAGTCCTTAGGTATGATGATAAAAGGAGAAAATGAGATAAGAGAAGAGTGCGGACTAAGTCCGAGCTAGTATCGGAATAAACCCAACAAGGTTCTAGCTATGAAGTCTCGTAAGCAATCAAGGGGTTCAAGAATTAAAAGAATTGAATGAGAAAAGGGTGAAAACAAATAGCCTCCATTAATTCAACCTTAGGCGTAAACCGGGTTCACTTCATATGCTACCGATGGTAACATCGGTATTGAAGACAAGACATCATGGACCCAAAGGACGACCGCACTTCAACTTTCCTAACCACCAAGTTCCTCTTAAAAGGGCTTGTTTCATTCTCACGGGAACCAACATTATCTATCGACTTTCTCTTAGAGATGGTTGATATCAAGAAGGAGACCTCTCCCTAGTCTCCGCTATAGGATCCAAAATGCACAAATTGAGTCTAGAGCCACGAGATCATCAATAAATCTCATTAGGACACTTTCAATGAAGACTCTCGCTTCACACAATGTGGAAGAGAGATTATATCATGAGTCCCACGATTATCCTTGTGGTATTGCTGAACATCCGAGTGATGTGTTTACACACTCACAATGAAGATGGAAAGCCTTCGAGCCAACATCAAACAAGCTCTCGGTAGGTGGCATGAGATCTATCGATAGATCAACCATGTGACAACCGAATGAAACAATGGGGCGATTCAATCTCTTGAATCAAACCCGGTTCAGTTATGGATTGACGGATACCTTTGAAAACCGGTCTTTGTGCTCAAAAACACTTTTCTTTAGCACATCGATCGTGTACTCATTTTTCAAACCAAAAGGTACTTTTATGATTGATAATTGATTTTAAATAAAACCTTCGTTGTATTGCAAAACAATTTCTATTGAGCAATACACGATTGTTTTGCAAATCTCTTTTCATCAATCAATGGACTTAAAATTACCGGGTTCACTCACTCCGTGTTGTCTTCTTTGAGACGCTCCGGTTTGAGAACAGTTTAGACAACCAAGCGAAACCCCGTCAAGGAGATTCTTAGGAATCCTACCGATCACAAAGATTTGTATCGATCAACGGGAACCGCGGGTCGTGTACTCAATTCATCGAAGTGATCAAAGACACTTTCGTGCGATTTATTGCTAATCACTGTGTGTGTACACCCGACGCTTTGCAACCGATCGTAATGAAGCGGTCAATCCATAGCCGCATGCTCACTTAACACATTCATCTCAAAAGAAATCATGATTAGTGCATCAATGTCTCGATATTTTCACACCAAGCTTCACACGCCGCCAATATCATGAATCAACTAAAGCTTCCGCCACTCGATGAGAAGATATCATGATCCGTAATGTGAGCATGTCGGTCCCAAAGTCACAACACCACAATGGATGTCTCGTAGATTGTTGATAGTCGATGATCTCAAATGATGGCTCAAAATTATCATCACGTGGATCAAGAAAAGACCTCCACTTGGATCAATCATACATGCAATGTGAAGAATCAATGACTACGAGTTTAAATGCAAAGAACTACATCAAGAATGCAAGATCAAGTGTTAATGTTATATTTATTTGTATTCAATGTAATTTTGGTACATTATTGAGGCGACCTCCTTGTGGGAGATTGTTAGGAATTAGAAATTCCCAGATAAAGAGTCGGTCACCTCAAGTATATGTAATCGTTAGAAAGCTCGTAGTCGTAGTTCTTTAAGTTAAGTAGTAATTTAGTTTAGTAACACCGTGGAGGACTGACGGTCTTTACCCACCGTATGCCCGATCCACACCCAAAGTGTGGCGTAGTTATGTAAGACTATAAATACTCTACCTTCCAAGGTAGAGTTGAGCTCATAATAATATCTTTCACTTTCTCTCACTAAGTTCCCTAAACCTCTAACTTTCTCTCTCTAGAATTCCATCTATATGCTACTTTGTGTTATGGTTTGATGTGTATGTGAAAAGTTATATCTTACATAACATTAATAGCGTCAATCCACGTGGGTGGCGGACTTATTAGGTTGACGAATCTAATAAGAGCCCGCTAGGTACGTAGGATAACGTTATTAATGGGTGAATTATCCTTATGAATCGATAGGATGCGACCGGTTTATGGAATTATAAGCGACATGAATAAATACTTGAGTTTGTCGAGTTGACGAATTCGATAAGGTCTACTATTTATTCCGAAACTTATTGGACTATGGAGCTTATCGCTTAGACGCCTCATTGTGTTGCATTGATTCACATTGTGGTTATTTAGTGCATTCATGATATCATATCGAGTCGATACACTATTACCGATGATACCAAACGCTAGGACTAAACGATGAAACAAGACATTTTGGAGATAAAGAAAAGGAATACATTGGGGTAGATAACGTTGATTTTGGGAAATATATATTAAATTGGTTTACATTAATAGGTTGTGCCGAGTCGATAGTTCTTGAGCCGTGATTAGTCATATCTTCGCTAGTATTTATTTGTGCTTTGCTTGCTTGAGGTGAGTTTCATAGCCCCACTTTTATCTATGTTTTAACTAATTTGAAAGTAGAATCATGCTACTATTTTTGGACCTTTAAACTATTTTGATTTGCTTATGTGTTGATCGCTTAGATAGATATGTGGTAGTTGTTGCCTTTAGTCTAGGTAGCAATCCTAATTGCTATAGCACTTGCCTAGCTAAGTATAGACTTCACCTCGACCTAGTCCTGGGTTAGCAATCGTTTCAGACTTTGCTACGACTGTGGTTGGCTAGTGTCGCTAGGGGCCCACTATGACGTCGGATATGATATTGTGATTGTGATATTGGTATGTGAT
The DNA here is from genome assembly GCA_022545495.1 of Chrysanthemum lavandulifolium. Classification (NCBI taxonomy): domain Eukaryota; kingdom Viridiplantae; phylum Streptophyta; class Magnoliopsida; order Asterales; family Asteraceae; genus Chrysanthemum; species Chrysanthemum lavandulifolium. The sequence continues at coordinate 137,837,786 of CM040241.1, read as the reverse complement.
TGATGTGTATCTATCTTAGGTCTCACATAGCAAATAAACTCCTACATGTCCACTATTTTAAACTTGACTTTAAACCTATGAACTCACCAAATGTTAATGACCTTTTAGCATGTCTTTCTCTGTATTTAAGTGATGTTCGAGTACGTGTTCATGGAAGCTTGGCAAGGAGGCATGGTTCAAGGATCATAATCAAATTCGATAATTTATGGGGACTTATTTTATAAATCATGTTTGGGCCTTTTATCTACATTTTGGGATTATTGTTTTGAATATTTAAATTTGGGATTGGTTTTGAATGATAAATGACTATCTTGTTTGCTATACTTGTGTGAGATACCAATCCAATGTAACGCCCCGAAAACTTGATTGAGTCTTCCGTTGTACCGAGATTTGGGGGTGTTACAACTTGTAAAATCTTGATGACCAATTTAAACAAAACAAGGCCACGCTTGAGCCTTCAAAGGCCAAAAAATGGCCCAACAGAAAGTAAATTGTCCAAAGACTAATGTATTATTTCAATGAAGCTCATAGGCTTCATACATATACAAAATATACGACCTTCGAGGTTTATATTACTTAACGATTAATCCTTTTTAAATTTATCACAAGGAATTATTCTTTTAAGTCGAAAGCAATACATTCGAAGTGTACGCATCACTTTCGACCGAGGGGCTTGATGATATAGCCTACATTCAATTTGAAGGTCCCCCCCTTTATACTCACTTCGGAGCTACATGATATGGTTACCAAATTGAAACTCGCCAATTGAAGGCCTAAGCCTTCGGGTATTCTCTTCAAGATATTAATGAAAAGGTTTCATAAGACCAAGTCAAACCCACGCTCACAACCCTATCAAGGCTTTCCAAGAAGATAAAGATCGTGGGACATTAACCATGCGTTACCTAAAATCATGGGACACCCCATCATCCTCGTGATCGGTGCGGTAGCCTTCCGTAACCTAAATGTGAGATAATATGCAATTTTGGCATGCATTATAAAACAAAGCCAAGTTTGTACGCAAACCTTGGTACCTTTCGATAACTCAGCTTATGTACAAATAGGTTCCGATAAAACTCGCTTATAACTAAAAGCAAAATTTATATGGCAAAACCTAATACACGCGCTCCTTATATAACAAAGGGTTTCTGAACTACTTAAGTCTAATCCCACGCCTCCTACGATGTCATAACATTAGACTGGGGGGCTTAATGAGGTATCCACCACGATAGAGTCAAATGTGGACTATTAAAAACAAGTATAGCTACTTTTATATTTGATTTGACAAAACAAAAGTAGTATATATTGTTACCAAGTCTTTTTTAACAAAGCAATGATAAGTCTAAAGCCTTGCATTCTTCGCATGCATAACATTAGACTGGGGGGCTTGATGACGTACCCTCCGCTCTGCTAATGAGCGTTACCGTCACTCTGGTACTTAGCTTACCATTTGTACAAAGGGTATGATGTACCCTCCTAAAGGATGAAGCCTATGCCTTCGCCCACACATAATGTTAGCAGAAAGTCATTCACAATGGCTACCGCAATGGAATCCACCAACTTTCACCCAAAGCACTCATAGTGTCTAACCTCCGCCGAGGTTCAAGCCTCACCTCGCAAGGTTCAAGCTCACCTCTCATGGTTCTGAGCCTGCCTCCATCATGGTTCGAGCCCGCCTCCGTCATCGTTCGGAGCCCGGCCTCCGTCAAGGTCAAGCTTCAAAGGTCATAGCCTCTACATATGAACGGGTATGATCAAGCCGACAAACATAATCGGTCAAATAAGATCTGGTCAAATAATCGTCAACAACCATGATCTTAGCTATGACCTCTCAGAATCGCTTCCACATACCCTCTCAGAATCGCTCGTCATATTATTATGCCTATAATTATGAAGTCATCACAGAAGTTATGGACATAACTTAACCTAGAGATATCATCTTCTCCACCTTAATACTTTCATGACATAATCACCATGATTGATTCTCACACCGGAGGCGGCTCATGGGCTTCCCATGCGCTCCATCTAACGTAGTGTATTCTATTTCTTATTTTCGTGTTATCTTGCACTCGGCATCACCACCATCATTTCTAATTCCGCCAATCACCATTGACGGCCTAAGTATGTGCATCTTTTGTACAATCACTACACATGATATGGCATATCGCCTGCTTCAGGATACGTAGTAGGTTAATTTCTTGTTATATAAATTTAAGAATAAATGTTTACACATCACTCAAATCGATAATATTATGTTCGGCTTAAGCTCGGCTCGATAACTCGAAGAGCCTTCACGAGGGAAGCTCGAGAAATATTACTTTCGGCTCGAGTTCGACTTGAAAAGCTCGATATATTTGTAATGATGTGGTTTTAAACAAAGTAAAATTGAAATATAAGTTAATATTTGAAGTCAGCTCGATACATTCATAATTAAACGTCTATATAACTCAAAAGCTCGAAAAACTTGATAAGAACTCGAGTAGAGCCAATATAAGCTCTGTTAGATAGGTTAGTTGGTCAAAACTTAATAGTGGGTTTGGATCCATTAGATTTAAGGATTGGATTATGTTGCTTATTATCAAAGCTATTTATTTGATATAAATACACATGCTATCTCATATGTAAGTCATTAGGTCAATATAAGTACTCCTCCGCCTCAACATAATTGTCATATTTATATTTTGGATGTCTCAAAAATCATTCATTTTTATTTTAAGAAAACTAAAGAATATATTAAGGGAATATATTCTTTTCGAGCCATTGAGATTTATAGCCACTTCATTTTTATTAAACTCAAGATTTCTCTCATGACAAGATTTCTCTCTCATGACAATAATTTTGAGACTGGGGGAGTATTATGTTATCTTATAAGCTCGAGCTTGACTTGTTACAAATTTAGAGCTCAATTTATTAACTCGGAATAAAACTTGAGGCTCGATAAAGCTCGAAGTAAACGAGCTGGAGTCGAGTTACTCGACAATATCTCGAATCGTTTATACCCCTAGTAGAGTAAACACTTTATCTATAAAGTTTACCCGAGTAAACCCTTTATCGTTTTTAGCAAGACACATGACTACATGATTAGCCTGGACACATGTCTTGATTAGCATGAGTGGACCTGGACACATGTCTTGATTAGCCTTCCGTGGTCTGATTTTTAACAACTTCGAACCACCAATATGGTGATTTCACTCTCTATAGCTCAGTCATTCTTTAATTCCGTTAAGTATAGAGTTTCGATAATCTTTCGGCTTTACTCGACCAAACAGAAGCATCTTCGCTATAGTTGGTGGTATCGGAAAGGGTTTACTAAATTTTTAATTCGGTTATTATCTTCTTATAGTTGCAGATCTCTTGTTGATGATTCTTAAGTTTGTTCTATTAAGTATACTAATTAAAGTCACGCCATCTATACTTGTGTTTATTAATGATGTGTTATTTAAAGGTTACTGTTAATGGTGTTTAGGTTATTATTGTGAACACAATTTTTTTTTTCTCTAAAAACCGTGCATCATTAATTCAGTAGCAGGTTATCTGTGTAATGTAGCGGCGCGGACCATATGACTATATTTTGTGGCGATCAAATATTATTCGGTTACACGTTTTTTCTAAAAATAATTGTACAAATGAATGAATTGTTATGTGATATTACAATATTTTGAATTGGTGCTGTTACAGTGTTGTGTATTTAATTTCTAGGAAGATAGCAGAATTTTAAAGTTATGTATTGAATTAATAGCAAAATTAATACAATTAATAGAAAAATTAATACAATTTTTGTAGTCTTATTTATTTTGAAATGTGATACTTCCTTTTATAATAAATGTGTAGGCTTATTTTTCTAAGACTTTATATAATTCTAAGTACATTATAAGGTAGTATAGATTTTCATATAGTTAATAATGATAATAAACTAAAAATAGTAATAAGAATGTTAAGAAGTGAATTGACTTCTTTCACTATTGTCTAATGTCGAGGTCCACTCATGAAAAAATGTTTTGATTGAAGAAGATCACACCATTCTCTCTCTAGTTGATGTATTGGTCAAGTTTGAGAAGCTCGGACCTCATAGGACAAAAGTAGCTGAAGACTTTACATGAACTAAATGCGTGAAAGTCGAACCATTGGACTAGAGCTAATGGAAGCAAAGCCAAGAATGAAGACATTATATGCGAACAAGCTTTGGATTCGTGTGGGGGAAAGCAAAATTGAAGTTTAAGACATGTACATGGGTAGGTTTTGGATTGATATCTGATTTCTAGTCTTCTTGACTTATTGTGAGCTTTAGATGGAAAACTACAGTAGCTTTCTTGTATGCTTGTATTTTAGAAATTTTGGTACAGTTGAATTTTGTATATTCATATGATTGCAGTATTTATTTGATTTTGATTTGTGTATTTAATAAGTTTTTGTTTTAATTCTTGCAGTATATATTATTGGAAAAAAGCAAAAAATGCAAATATTCAAAAAGCATAAATTTACCTTGCAACAATATAATTCCATTGCAAAATCTTATGGTTGCAAACCCGTAGCAAAGTTTTACCGTTGCAATAAGTTTTTGTTGCAAATTTGTCGAAAAAAGTCTTCGTTGCAAATAAGTTGATAATTTTTAACCACTTTTGTTCCGTTTCAAAACCGTTACAAATAATTTTGGCGTTGCAAATAAATTTGCATGGAACATTTATGCAACGATTGTGATCCGTTAGAATATGTTGTAATAGCCGCTTGCAACAGATTTAAACCGATTTCGACCGTTACATTTGCCAGTTGTGTCAAACAACGATATTTAAATTGATAATTTAAATCATATCCATTTCTATTTACTCTATTATCAAACCGATACCAATTACTATTCCGAGCACCAAACCAAACTGCTCCTTACTTCAAATCCCAAATGGGGCCAAGTTTTTGTTTTTTTTTAACGACTCAGTAGTTAGTGGTTCGAAGTCAAGAATGACATATATAAGTTAAGATGCCTTCTTCGAACCTTCGATTTTGGGAATAAACCTCACTCTTTTTTCCGTCACTAAAAAGAAAACCTTATTGGCAAACCTCGAACTCGATACCTCTAAAGAAAACAACACCCTCCTTGATGGCCACCCTCAAATATACACACCTGAAAAGCCCATTGCTATGTTTTCTGAACAGAGGTCTTGGACCCAAACATCTAGTTGGACCCGTGATAGCTTAAGGCAAAGAGTGTATGATGGGCTATTGAAGACTCGTAATGTGTGTTAGACTTGGTCAAAATAGCACATTATATATCTTGATTACTCCTTTTCTGTAAGATTTTGTATCTCATTTTTTTAAAGTTGTATCGCAACGAGTGTTCCCTCTCCATTATTAATACGGAGTATTTATTATCAGCGTCTCAATAACCGGTTATAGTCATTCTTCGATCTTAAAACACTTTGTGTATGTTATAGATCACCTATAAACTATACTTCTTGGTGTAAACGGCAAGTTTTGAACTTTATAGTAAAATTATTTCCATTTTTTTTCTTTTTTCTTTTCTTTTTTTTTGCCACATAACAAAAGTTTAGCAGTCTCTGTTTTATTTACATGAACTATATATAGTTTGTGATTATCTTTACAATAGTTTATACCTTTATAAGGTAGAGATCTTGAGATGGAAAAAAAGTACGTAGTAGATAATTAACTATCAAGTTTGTAATATACTAATATATAGTATAACCAGGACCTGTGAAAGAATCACTAGTTGTGATTATCATTTTATCAAAAATGCACTCATGCACTAGAGTGTACTGAGTTCACACACATTTTATGCCGTATATTTCTCTGCTGTAATGTGGCCTTTAATGCTCCACTGCCCACAATGTAATCCTTATACTTTAACGGTTTTGCAGACTTTGACTCAATGTGCTGCATAAATACTTTAGGGGCAGTTTATATGGACCCCCAAGGGGGTTGTTTCAATCATTGGACGCATCAAAGAGTTGTGGTGTGCAAGGACGGACCTTCATAGAGACCCGGGGGGGCCACGGCCCTCCTAAAATTTATGACCCACAGTAAATATTATATGTTTTAGGGTTAATTTAATTGAGGTTAAACAAATCTCCGATTCAGCCTCCCAAAATAAATTTGGCCCCCAAAAAAAAAAGGTTCAAGTTAAAAGTCTATGGTGGTGTGTTCATCGTGGTGTTGTATTATATATTTCATGGGTTGACGGTTGACCATAGAGGGTTTGTATAACAAGACCATTTTAAAGACTTTAACATACATCATATTAGAGAACTATAGGAAAATAACAGTAATTATTATAAATATATACGGTACAAGTTTAATGGTTTTACACGATAAGAAAATATGAAAATTAACACATAATGTTTAGTATGCAGCATGCGTGCAATGAAAGGGATATTGTATTTATATTTTGTATATAGAGCTGAATGCTGAACACATAATTCACGAAATGTCAAATAATTTTATATCAAAGAACAAAACAAAACAAGAAACTTTAAATTAAGAAAAAAAATCATGTAGCATCTAAATTTGAGAAGTAAACTTCATGCATGTGATAACACAATATTATACGGCATATTGCAAGGACTAAAATTTAATTTTAGTCTATACAAAACTGATTTTCAACATGCAAGAAGAATAACACTGATCATAACCGCATGCAAATCAATTTTCTTTTTGGTCGAACGTAATTTTTCAAAAAGCAGTGTTAACTGTTGCTTAGAACTTACGTAAGTTAAACCTCGCTCTCTTATATATGAAATCCATGCATGGTTTTGTATATGCTATGGACCTTGCACTAATTAAATTGATTCCTTAATTTTGTACGGAGTAATTGGATATGCATTATAGGATGAAAGTCAATGTTGTAGTTGGTTATCGACTTATCTTAGAGCTAGGCACATGAGGCACATGATGTAACGTGACGATTCCAAATGCCAACCCACTCACTTAAATGCTCCCACCACCATCTATTTCATTATAATCGTATCTTTCTCTGATACAAGTGCTTAACCTAGCTAGCAATTTACCTTAAAAGATTAAAGTTTAATCATGAAAACAGATAAGTAAAACTTACATGCAACACGGTATATAATATATTAGGGTCTGTGCATAACGACGACGATGTGAATAGTTCAAGGGAAAAAATAGATAGTGATTTGACATTGTTGCGTGCTACAAGGTTTTTCGGTAAAAAAATGTTTTCATGCGTGAAGAGAATGTCTCACGGTGTTGATGGTGGTTAATGGCGGTTAGCCGGTTACTGATGGTTCACAACTTCAATTCACATGACCTGTTTCATAGGTCTAGATACAAGGATTGTCTACTTCGACAATACATTATGTTCTTGAATTTGAAGGCCAACATTTCGTGTTCGATACTAAATTATGTTGGTAGGTGCTGGTCCACAAGTGTTGCTGTTTGCACACCGGTTCGATGACCGGTCCTGTTTTTAAAACCTTGGATAAAATTGGCTATTATGGATAGAAGTTTAAGCTCATTTGCACAAGTCAAAAGTACAACTATGACTTTATCAAAAGCTATCTATCACAATTTTAGTTACTTCCTAATTTCTAATCTAATCGCCGTATGAAAAAAAAAAAAAAAAAAACCCTGATCTTACCTATTTAGAGAGCCTATGAAAAGTCGCTAAGGTTTCTGCTGCTAGATTAGTAATTAGAGCTTAACATCTACCATTAAAAGATTGCTATCTCAATAACCTGGCAAAATATAATATTCTGAATAAGTTTGAATATCTTGAAACTAGCTTATAATTATTGTATGGCAAATTGCACTATAAGGCTAAGCGCAGTGGAGGAGGTCTTCTTCGGTTGTGGAGGTCGGTTGAGGTCGGTCCTCCCTTTGTGGAGGTCTCGGTCATGTTCGGTTGTGGAAGAAAGAGACCCAAACTCGGTTGGCTTGACAACCGAGTATAAACAACACTTAAACCTTTTTTTTTCAAAACTTTACCACTTTTACAACATTATAAATACCAACCTCAAACACATTTTTAAACACACAATTTCAAACACAATTCAACATAAAAATTCACATTCTCTTTACGCAAAGATCATTATGGATTGTCGCCTCCTCATTCTGTTATCGATATGCGAACGCACGCTCAAAATCAATGCGAACGATGATGAGGCTAGAAAAGACGCTATTATACGCTGCCATCCAATTCTTTGAGGACAAAAGGAATGAGAAGTCGCAGATGAGAGATGTTTACAAGACTTGCAACGACATCAAAGAATGAACGAAAAGGTGTTATCGAAATTTCGAAGGAGGAAGCCCGCAGATGACTAAATTATTGGCAAGTTGTGGAAGTGTGTTCAACGGGTTACGAACAACATCAACACCAAAGTCAATTGGAGCTATCGGGTGAACAAAGATGATGATCCGTGAGTTCCGGTGGAGGATCTCCAGAGAGCGAAGCTTTGTCTCGCCTCGAGCGATTATATACCTCCGCTTGATCCCGTGGACGACTTTTCGATTAGGATTTAAGATTTAGGATTTATGACATGTATTTCGATCGCTTAATTTTTAATATATTGTAATGTTTTTATTTATTTTTAATGAATTTTAATTTTGTTTTAAAATATTTGAATTAAAAAAAAAAAAAAAAAAAAAAAAAATCTCCGGTCACCATCAGAACCACCAGGTCAGTCGTGTCGTTTGGAGAGAGAAATGATGCTACGGCGACGAACCAGGTCGCCTCAAGCACAGCCTAACACATTCAACTTTAACAAATTTGTGAATACAATATTATAAGACAACAAAACAAGTTTAATATGGAAATCTGTAGTCGACTATATACGATATTAATTTTGGGTATATTCAGATATGTCATGATGCAGTTTGCCTATCTCGATCGTATTATAATGTCAGTGAAATTTTACATGAATGCTCTTCTGTGTAGACAATTGAATCATTAGCAAAACTAGAATGATGTATTCAAAATATTTACATGCATTACACGATGCTTGTCATGCTTGTAACTCGGTGTGTATATCAAAAGTAAATTGTGTGCTGAACAATTCATATTTAAAAATATAAACCAAGTTGTAACATGTCATGCACAAATGCATTATAAATAAGGTGAAAAAGGAGTGATATTGCCCCGTACTTCCTGTGTACTTGTTTTGTGTATACTATAATCGAAAATGTCTTTCTTATCCTCTTTCTCCTTCATTTTCGTGATTCTTTACTTTGCCCATGTTTCTTGCCAGACTTATGCTGCTAATGCTACTCGTCGTTCCTATTCGTGACGGTATGTTGATTTAAATATCACACTATTTTCTTACTTACAACATCCTTAAAATCATAATAAAATGAAAATGACATTGTTTTCTCTTTAGAATGGTATCACTAAATTACTAAATTTGTGTTTATAGATTGATACAGAACCAGCTGGATGTGGTTTTATTTTGTTAGTAAAGTAAATTCTTTATTTTGAAACACTAACCTTAGTATTTTTTTTTTCTTTCTATAGGAATGCTTCCTAATGGCCAATTTGAGCTAGGTCCAAAACCATCCAACTTGAAGAGAAGAATGATCATAGGAAAATACTCTTTGCCCAAATGGGAAATCAAGGGTATAGTCGAGTACGTCTCAGGTGGGCGACAACCAGGTGGGTTTTATTTTGCGGTTCCTCGTGGGACTCATGCAGCGAGGCTTGGGAATGAAGCTTCCCTATCACAATATATTAACGTTGAGCCTGGTTCAACCTATTCTCTCACATTTTCGGCTACAAGAACTTGTGCTCAAGACGAGAAGCTCATGGTGAATGCTGATGGGCAGTCAGGTGAGCTGCCAATTCAGACATTGTATAGTACAGATGGAGGGGATACTTATGCTTATGCTTTTAAAGCTATTCGTAACATAGTGAAGGTTACCTTTCATAATCCTGGGATCCAAGAGGACCCCACTTGTGGGCCCCTCTTAGATGTCATCGCAATAAAAAAGATGAAACCTCTGAAGTACCATGCAGGTATTATTCTTTCATTGCTTGCAATGATTCTCTTTATTTCTTGGTGCTTGCTAAAGATCGTCATTTGAAAAGTTCCTCATTGTCTAGGCTCTAGGCTAAGTCCTTTGAGAAGGATAAGTCGACACTCAAAAGAGGTGCACGGGGATCTAAACTTTTGAGGACATAAATACTAATCAATTACCAATTAAATTAAAGGGAGAATTTCATCTATATCCTTACAAAACTTTAAAATTACACTAATATCCTTGCAAATTTCATAATTACGTCAATATCCTTACAAAATTTAAAAATACTCATTAATATCCAAATAACCATTTTGATCTTTTATTAAATGATTATAATATCTAAACCTATTATCTGAATATTAATTGAAGAGTTATTTTACGCTTTTGCCCTTGAAAATAGTCAAATAACTTCAATCTTCTTCTTCTTCCTTAATAGCCAATGTGTATTTATTGGGATTAAACTAAAGCTGTCAAATCTATAGTCACCAAACAATAATAATGATACCATTATTTAGATCTTCAAACTCTGTAAAATAAGTATTATAATCTTCTTTTGAGTAATTACCGTGTCATTCTACATCCATAGAAACGGATCGGATTTAACAAATAAATGTTACAGCGATAATTCTTTTGATTGGGATCAAGCAAAATACAATGGAATCTCTAGAAACCAACTTCAAGAAAAGGAAAGACTGAGAAAAGATATGTGGTAACATAGCAAATGAGTTATGAGTATATGTGGGTGGTCCCTTTTATTAACAACAATCTTGATTAAATGAAAGGAAAGAGATGCTCATTTTCTTTATACTTGGTTCACCTATTCAGTTATAAAGAAGCTGGAAAATGTAAGGAAGAAGACATGTTTAACTATGGTAGAAGGGCAAATGGTAAAATAACTATTAATTAAGATTTAAAGGATATGTTTAACTATAGCAATAATTTAATAAAGATTATAATGGTTTTTGGATATCAATGAGTATTTTTAAGTTTTGTAGCGATATCGACGTAATTACTTAAATTTGCAGCGATATGACGTAATTTTAAAGCTTGTAAAGGATATGTATTAAATCGGCTACAAATATTTTATAACGAAGCACTTGCAAATTATATGTATTTCTTACTCTTTATCCGGTCAAATGTAAAAGAGCCTTAACAATATACAACTTTCTTTTGCGTGTAGGAAATTTGGTGAAAAATGGTGACTTCGAAATTGGTCCATACGTGTTCAAAAATTTCTCAACAGGAGTGCTTCTCCTCCCCAAAATACATGACATAGTATCCCCACTCCCCGGATGGATCGTTGAATCGCTCAAACCAGCAAAATACATAGACTCGAAGCACTTCAACGTACCCTCAGGTCTATCAGCCATTGAGTTGGTTGGGGGCCGAGAAACAGCCATTGCACAAATCATAAGAACCGTTCCTAACAAATTCTATAGGCTAACATTTGTCATAGGCGATGCGCATAATGGTTGCCATGGTTCAATGATGGTCGAGGCCTTTGCCGCTAGAGAAACCTTGAAATTGAAACATGAGTCTCGGGGAATGGGTGAATTTACAACTGGAGTTCTTAAGTTCAAGGCGATATCAACACGAACACGAATTACTTTTTGGAGTGCCTTTTATCACACAAAGCTTAATGACTATGGTCATTTTTGTGGGCCAGTGTTAGATGATGTTAAGGTTTGGTTTTACTAGGTGCGAGGTTTATTTGTTTATTAAAAATAAGAACATATATATACTATGAAGATACGAGAGAAGCGTATGATCATATATAGTGACTATCTCTAGGTTTCAGTATCAAAATGTATTTTCTTTTAAATGTAAAACTTCTTCTATCATTGTGACAGTAACTTTAATTTATGGTAAAGCAAGTCTTAGTTTTTTAAACATATAGGGAATTTTAATGAAGCATGCTCAAATGTTGCATCTCTACGATTAGTGTGTTTGGAAAGCGCATGTTTTAAATCTTGTCAAATACATGCTATATATATAGTTACTATGTTGATTCATGATGTAAATATACTCAATCATATGTTTTAATTCACATATTATCCTAAAAGTAACAAACTAGTAAACTAGTCATATTCTACATTTTTGAAGCCATTTAAACCAACTATATATGGACTTGGTAACTTACATATTATTTTAGACAAGATAAAAGGCAAACATAAGAACTTGAATCACCCGAAGCGACAAACGAGTCAAAAGTTATAGTAAAAAGAAGTTAAGAAAACCTAGAAACACCAAATTGGCTACTGCCGAGTCTGTCCAAAAATAAGTGGCACTTCTGGTTCGAATCATCAAAAAGTTAAAACACGAAAGTTGTCCGGAACGATGTTTTACGGCTACCGCGAGGGAACTTGGTCTAAAAAGACCAAACGATATCATTTTTTGCCTAAAATTTGTAAAACAGTTTTTACCGGCAAAAATTGGATTTTCACAAATTAAGAATATAGAAACTATGTTATTTTCATAGCTAGTTACATATTAAATTAACAAAACTTCATTCAACCATCGGAATAGTATTTTCGCAAGTAACGGAAAAATGACCATTTTACCCTTTTCCGCTAATTTTTATCAAAATTTCATTCTTGACCATGTTAATAAGTTGTGATCACTAGTAAACGACGAGAACTTGAAAAAACTAGATATTTACTAAAAACATGATAAACTTTATGATATAACAATCTTCACTCAAAACATATGTTTTATCTACTAAGTGCTACAATACTAGGGAGCTTAATGCGAGGGTTTCATTTGGGTAGAAACGATCGACGAGTTCTTTGGATTTAAGATTTAAAGTGTCCCAGCTCCTAACGCTTACTACATGGCCTCTGAATTATGATGGCCCGAACAATAGTACGATATCTATAAACTAAATACGTTTTCACATACTAAACTGTTACTATAAGCAACAAACTATATATACTTGTACACTTATATCGTACAATATACTAAAACACGAATACTATGCTTTCTTAGGTAATCGTTAAAGATCGTGGTCTTGCCATACTCTATTGTTGACATACAATATATCGTTACACTCATTGCCGATCACTACAAAGGAGTTCATAGCCCACTTTCTATTACTTAATTGTTTTGCAAACCCTTGGGGGAAATACATGCTATATTTTAAACTGAACACATTGCTTTGAAACTGTATGCTTATCTGATTGTTTTATTAGCACTAAGTTACCGCATTTGCCAAACATAAGTCCCTAAATCATGAACCATTAATCACTAGAGAGAGAAACACATGCTCGAATTTAGGAGGGAAATTTTTGAAAAGAGACCACGCTCATAAGTGCACATCATTGTTTATAAACAAGTTTTGGTAATCTCAAAAAGACCATGATGACTCTTATTTTGGGCAGCTCTTGTTTATTTTTAACGCGTGTCTTTTGGTAAAATTAAAACGACTAAAATACTCCTCTGTATTAAACCTTATAATAAATTCACCCCACAACCACCACCATCATCTTCAACATTAAACCACCAGCCACCGCTGCCACAAACCTACCAGTCGCCGCCATCACCTCCCCTCCGCCACATGATTGAACTCAAAACCAAGATATGAAACTGTAAGTTTTATGGATATAAATTAATATGTGTATGACCGGATTCGAACAAGAGACTTCGGGATTGCACACTTTACGTATAATATTTAATATTTTAATAATTAATATAAAACGTCATGGTTGATTATTAATTTCACAAATAAACAGTTAAAGGACGTTAGTATTTAACGATTATTGATTAACAGTCGTTAAATGTTAACTTAAGGTACTAGAGATAAAATTAAAGGTCGTGAAGGTTCTAGAATCCCTTGGGGATTCCTATAATCGTCCGAATAGAAAGAGTAGGGGTTTCCTACCCTAACTTGGACTCCAAGATTGTTATAGTAAAAATACAAACCCCTTCTATTCATTCTAAACTAATCTTGGTTCCTTGCAAACCTAATTTCTCTTCTCCTCTCCTCTCCTTTTGAGCTAGCCGGTCGGTTTCCACCCTAATCCCTTAGGGATCGATTTTCTAAGCTCAAAACAAAAGTGTTTGGTTTGTTTGTGACCAAGAACCTAGCTTTTCTCATTCAATCGTTAGTAATACGTGTGTACAAGAACGAAGGACAACTACACTTATTTTTGTGAATTTTTCCCCTCGACTAAGGTGTAGTCGAAAAAATTAAACCCTAATTTACTAGGGTTATTGGTTCTTGTTTATCGATTCCTTGTTTCGCTAGGAATTGCAAAAAGTACGCATATTCTTTTATATTAGGTTAACTAATTGCAAGTATTTGATCCTTACTTTCGTTGCATGCTTTGATGATGTTTACTTGTTTTATATAAGTGTTATAATTCAAAAACTCCAACAATGGCATCACGAGCCGTTAATACTGTGTAATTAATTATCGAAACACATAAAAATTGAATTTTTAAGTGATTATTACATGTTTATGGTTTCTAGGGTTTTTAATTTGTAAACCTTTTTTTAATTTGGGTCGTATACCCCAAGTTTTTATTAATTACGTTAAGTTTTGTTAAACTTATATAAACCCTAGGATTGTATATAATTTTTATGTGATTATTAATGAATATTTGTTATATGTCATAATTGTTATGCGTATGTTGTGATCCTTTGACTTGATTATATGTTGTTTGACATGATAATGAGTGCTATGTAGGAATCCATGATGAAAACATATATGTTATCATGAATTAATTATTATATTTGATATGGATATGGATATGTAGTAATTGAAATTTTTATGCTTAATTGAGTTCATTACTAGTAGATCAACTGATGTGATGAAACTATGTCAATTTGGATCCTAGTTTCAGTGAAAATTAAATGGTGTATTTTTATTTACTATGGGTATTTAATTTTCTTGAAAGGTTATATTATCGAAAGTACTAACTTTTGAACTTTTTTTCTTAGAAATGGCTCTACCGAAAACACTAATATAAACAATACGAGTTATGCTTTCAAGAAAATGCTTGATAACGAAAAGTTGGATCAGCGATAATTTCAATGATTGGTTTCGTTCATTGAGGATTGTCCCGCATATGGTCAAAAGACTTGAATATATTAGTAAGCCTCTTCCTGCTTCCGCCGCCATCGCACTCATGTAGACCATGAGGCGATTCGTTGAGTATGATAAGCACAATGATGCGGCTTGTCTCATGCTTTGGGATGAACTCTTAATTTCAAAATCAATTTGAGAACTTTGGTCCTATGGACATGCTCAATAAACTCGTGACGTATGTTTGAGAAACCGCCATCATGGAGTTATATTATCTGCTTGATTCACTACATAGCTGTAAGTAGGATTCTGGTAAATCCGTAAGTTCTCATGTCCTTGAAATCAAAAGTTAGTTGGACCAATCAGAGCGACTCGACTATGGTTATTCCCATGATGTATATGTTGGCCTTATCAATCGATCCTTTAACCAGGATTTGTTTGGTTGTTTTGTGCGCAACTTTATTATGCATTGCATGGGGAAGACAGTCACTGAGTTACATGCAATGCTCATTAATTTCGAGAAAGGATTACCCAAGAAGGTACCTACACCCCAGGTACTAGCAATACAAGGTGGTAGGATTACTAAGCCTAACAAACCGCAATAAGCGAACAAGAAGGGTAAAGGCAAAGGAAAGGGCAAACAAGTTGTGACCCACCAAGCAATGCACAAAGCGTAATCCTCCTAAGAATAAGAAGAATCCTCGTATGATTTGTCGCTTATCACCATCGCAACATGGGGACATTGGAAGCGAAACTTTCCATTGTTCCTTGATGAGTTGCGTCAAAATAAAAATAAGAAGGCTGGAAATGTCATGAGCGCTTTAGGTATTTTATAATTGAATTATTTTCATTAGGAATTAGAAATTCCATGTGAAGTGTCGGTCACCCCAACTATAGACTAGCACAAGTTAGCTCAGACATATCGTTATTTATCGTTTATTAGTTAGTTATTAGTTTAGTTTAGCGTAGTGTAACAAGCAGAGGAAGTACGGTCTTTACCCATCAGATGCGATCCACCGTCGGGAGGGCGTGTTGTCTGTAAGTATAAATACCCCTTCCATCCTTGGAAGGGGTGGTGCTTTTTATTAATCTAACCTTTCATTTGTTAGTTTCTCTCTCTAGAAAACACCCTCTCCTCTTTTCATCTCTCTAACCATGGCTATCTTGTTTAATCATCTACCTAGACCACCCGAATCATTCAAACAACATAAAATACACGATCCTACAATTGGTACCAAAGCCAAGGTTGTGTTGGTTTGATGATTCGTATGGTGTTTGTATGCGGTTTGTGTGGTTTTTCTTGGATGCGGTTTGTATACGATTGTTGATGCTTTCTTGTATGCGATTTGATGTGGTAGTGTGATGTGTGTTGCTTCTATGATGTTGTTGATGCTTAAGTGGTCTTTATTTGTTGATTGATTCGTAGTTATAAGCTGATTTATGTAGTTTTACAACTTGTTTTATATCGGTTTTATGCTGGTTTTAAAGGATGCTTATGCTGCTGGTAGTTTAATGGACGTTTGGTGTTGTTTTATCTTGAATCTGATGGTGTTTAACGATGTTCCCGAAAGTCGCTTTTTGGTCCCTTTTCAAAGATGCGGTTTGTCATCGCTTTCTTATGTGCGATTTGTCCTTCTTGTGTCCGATTCAATGTTCTTAATGCGGTTTGTGTCAAATTGCTTTTGAGCGGTTTGTCAAAATACTGTCCAAATTCAATGTTCACTATGCGGTTTGTGTCAAATTGCTCTTGAGAGATTTGTCAAAGTTTTTGTCCAGATTCATTGAACCTCATGCGGTTTGTCACTGAAATACTGATGCGATTTGTCATCTTTGCAAGTCAGGCGATTTGTCACTAAATATTGAAGCGATTTGTGTATGCAATGACTTAGCGATTTGTTACCTGATTGTGTAAGCGATTTGCCACCAAATTATGCAACATGGGCATGCGTTTTGACTCAACATAATGAAGCGATTTGAAAGAATGCATGAAGCGGTTTGATGTCAACTACAAATCACGCATACAGTCTATCTACATAAATCAGCTAACATCATTCATCTTTATCAAGAAACATCAAGACTAAAAACAATCAACCAAATCCTATACCTAGATACAACAGTGAACTTTTCTTCTACACAAACATCCATTATTCAAGGTATCTACATCTTTCTATCATGAATCATCACATATCATATCGAATTTACTATCATCCTCATTCTACAACATCAATTCGAACCAACATTAATCTACATCAAACCTGAAAGGATCTTGACTCAAGACTTGTGTACTTATTTTCAAAACTCGAATGATCTCAGTTCTTGTTATCTAGTGCTTTATAACCTCGAGGGTCTTCCACACAAACAAATCATCATCAACCTAGCTTTTTGAAGATAAACTTCTCCTGATTTTCAAACCATTTAAAGGGAAGACGAAATCATGACGATTTCATCTCACCTTGGGTTCGGGTTAACCTTAAGCTAACCAAATTACAATCAATATCCGTATGTCATGATCTCAGTTAAATTTGTGGGTATAATATACACCAAGACCTCGAGGGTCTCATCACACGGATGGTTTGCACATAATAGATCTCATATTTTATGGGTCACAAGCCTTGTTCGGATATAAGAAAAATAACAAAAAGAGTAAAACACTATCTCAGATCTTTCTTTGTTTCTTGAAACTCATTAAAGATTTTAAGAAACTAACAAAGAAGAAACCATCATTGATCATAACTGACGAAGCCTTGCTCCATATTTTTTTTTGAAGTTAATGAAATAAATTTAACAACTCTGTTAATTTATTCAATTATTTCGTTAAAAGACCTCATACATAATCGATAACTAAGATTAAACCTACCTTGATTGATTCCCTAAAAAAGGATCTCATTGCCGAAACCATGCCTCTTAGCCATCCCTGTGGCAAATCAATGAACCCCAAGCCATCTCTGTGGCGTTAACAAACACTCGAGCCATCCCTGTGGCAAGTGTAAGATGTGAAGGAGCTTGGATGGTGTTATGGAATGAAGGTGGAAGGTGGTGAGAATAAGAGGTGCGTGCTTTCAGAGATTATTTAGGGTTTGTATGTGAGAGGATTAGTTATGTAAGAGGCGCATAAAATGATTGAAGGGTTTGTGTGTGGTAAATTTGGGATAAGTGTATTATCAGTTGTTTTATACACCCGTGTAATTAGGGCACTAATGTGGTTGGATCCGTGTGTTACAATGGGCCTCGAGTGTTACTTAATGGGCTTCGTTTGTTGTTGGCCGAGTATTTCTTCTAGATCAGGCGTGGTAGTATTATGAATGGGCCTTGGATATCACATAATTCATTCGTAAGGTACATGAACATTGAAGCATTATTGAAAAAGTTTGATACTCAAACATTCATATTGACGTGAATGTGTATGGATTATGTGTGATTATTATTTGTTATTACACCACGATTAAGCTGAGATTGTATCCGAATTTGAGTGAGTTTGATGACGTCTGACATGGGCCGACTTATTATTGTTTCCTTCGTCTTGAGTTGTGTGTATATTGGACTGAAACATTGATAGCATTGTTATGATTTGAACCGGATTTCATGATGGGCTGTGAATTCATGCTTAAAAGGGTTATCAAAGTGCGCTTAAGTTTCTTTCTTACATGACGTAGGAATAAATTAGATCGGGTTCAAGGTTGCAGTTAGGCTTCTCAAATTTGGATAATATATATGAGATTTGATATTATGTGATTCTGAGATTTGAATTATATGAGGTTTGACAATGAGATCTGTCGAAGAGATTTGATGACAATGAGAATTGATAATATGATTTGATGAGTTATGCGGTTTGATACTTTGGGTCACACATCTTCACGGAGAATATTCTGTCATGGCTTCAATTGATATTGGAAAATGTTGACTATGGGGTTGTTTGGACAATATTTTATTTGGCTTTGACGAGAGGTTTTCGGTAGCATTTATTTCTGCCTTCTTTCCTCTACCCATCTGCGAAGATGACTTGTTTGGGCATTTTGAGTGTGTTAAAGACTTGGCTATTTAGATACGTTTGTGATTCTTTCTTGCTTAACCCACAACGTAGCTATCACTTGATGTCTCACTGCTGAGAATGTCAAGAGGTTTTGTACATTGGGTACACCGTTTCTTTTTCACCAGGATTAGTACAAGTTTAAGTAACAAATCTGGGGAATTCTACTTCATGATCAAGTTTGGTATATCGGGTTTACTTCACCAAGTGGTCACAACAATAGCCGACAAAATATGTGGATGATGTGTTTACCAAAGGGCTGAATGGTTGTGATGTGATCAGCAATTCTCATGGGATATTCGACGCCACTGAATGTCTATGATACTTCACAGTCTAAGCAAAATCTTTCAAGAATCTTCAACGTCAATCTTGATTTTTCAAGATGTTTGCTTATGACAAGGGCTTCTCGTGCAATTGGTCGTACACGTTATGATACTTCAGAAAGTTCGAAGCCATCATGGGGGAGAAATGTGTACTTTAATGCTTTACGATCAACTTCAGGGGGAAGTAGTGTATACTACTCGACTTAGTATGGTTTGTGAAGTTGTTTACATATGGGTAAATAATTGTTGATGATGTTGTTGGTGTTGGATAATGAACCGCTAATGAACCGCTGCATGTTCCCCTAAAACAGATATTCACTAAAACCAAAGTTATCATAACACATTCAAGCTGACATTGTTTACGGTTTTGTCTTGATTTTGTAAAATCCCGCGAAAGAATCTATTTCTTGGTTTAAATCATAGACTTGTAAAATCCCGTGACAATGGAAACATCCCGGTAATTGTAAAATGCATTTCGGATCTATCTTACGGTTTATTCTTGGTTTTGTAAAATCTCACCGAAAGAAACTATTTCTGTTTAAACCATAGAATTGTAAAATCCCATAATGATGGAACCATCCCGGAGAAAGGAAAGTGTATTTAGGGATCTCGTATTTGATGTCGGTGCTACGGTTTCTACTTCGAAGAATGGATAAAAGGGTGTACTTCATGAATTGGATGTGTGTTTGGATATTCGTAATGGCAGTTTGGTTATTACATGGTTTTACGGGATTATGTGCTTTTAACCATGGTCAGGATGAAAAACCATTATCATAGTTCACTTAAAACGTCAAAGGAGGCTAGATTTGAGCTTTTAACCAGAAGATGTGACAACGGGGTTAATTCACTATTATTTATTTGAGGTTGAAGTGAAATATCACGGGCGAGTTTACTTAGAATCTGAAGGTATCGGGGATGGTTGGATGAAGATTCTTCATGATCCTTGTTCGAGCTTATTATTAAAAACAAAGACTTGGAAATCTAGTTATGGTTGGGTGACTTTTTCCTTTTCTTTTACCACTTGGGGGAATTGGGCTCTTACCACCACAAAATAACTATCACTTTAAAGAGTTACGTTGTAGTGCTCAATGTCACATTCAATTGTGGATTTTCAAGAGGTGATGTATGTCTTATACTTGATGGTTGGTTGGATGAAGAGTATAGAGTACTTAGAGATTCAATGGAGGATGAAGTCTCGGCACCGCTCTTTGTTACATATGTGCAAGTTTAAGTCACGAGTTCGGGTTAGTTTACTTTAGGGTCAAATTCATCATATTGGGTTTTCTCCATCAGCTGTCACTACAAAGAGCCTACTGAATGATAATGGTGATGATTACATGTTTTGCCAAGAGATGATGAAAAGAAAGAGATTTATGACGTTTGAACACAACAGTTCAAGCCTCGTTCCTCAAAGAAAAGAAATGTGTACGCTTCAGTGCGCATTATCTTCGGAAGAAGAGAAATCTTCTTATTATGACCATTCTCATCAACATGCTTCATTCTTTTTCCATGCGCTTTCAATTATCAAGTGAACCGGGCTACCGTTGATTGTTTTCTTATTCCACTTGCTCAATTATAATGGCGACATCATATGCTACCTTGAGGGGGAGAAGTGTGAATAGAATGCATTTGGATGATTTTCACTTATTAAATCAAGAATGGCAACTCCGTATGCAATTCTTGAGGGGGAGAAGAAGTGTGAATCTACTGCATGGTTGATTGATATCTGAGAATAAATGGTCAAACGGCTCGAAACTCATGTAAGAACCGAGCTTCTTCTTATCGGGTCATCTTCACATGAAGTTTTCTTCTAAGAGCCGTTGGTTGACATCTTCACACGGGCTGATATGATTAATGACAAAGTGCTTCCAGTTGCGGGGCTGATTTCCTTGATGAACATTGTTAGGAATTAGAAATTCCAAGTATTAAAGAGTCGGTCACCTCAAGTATATGTAATCGTTAGAAAGCTCGTAGTCGTAGTTATTTTAAGCTAAGTAGTATTTAGTTTAGTAACACCGTGGAGGACGGACGGTCTTTACCCACCTGTATGCCCGATCCAGGCCGTTGTGTAAGCGCTTTATTGTAAGACTATAAATACTCTCTACCTTCCAAGGTAGAGAGTTGGAGCTCATAATAAGAATTTTCTTTCTCTCACTAAGTTCCCTAAACCTCTAACTTTCTCTCTAGAACTTACCTTTATATGCCCACTTTGTGTTATAATTTGATGTGTATGTGAAACCAATATCCTACAATTGGTATCAAGAGCCATGGTTAGATCATATCTTACATATCTTTGGATTTCTAGTGGTTTTAGGTGGTTTTGAGTTTGAAAAGTTTAGTGGTTTTTGCATCATTGGTTGATTTCTAGTGTTAATGTTTGGATTTTGGTAGTACTTTTGTGTTTAGAATCATCTCAAGTGTTTAGGTTTTGATTTAGAAGGTTTGAATCATAGTGGTTGGGTTGTTTTGGATTGAAAAGTGGTGTTTATGTGTTTTCATGATAGCTACTTGAGCCACGGAAAAGTTTTCTTGTAGCGACTTGCTTTACATTTTGGTAGCGAGTTGTTGTTTAACGCCTAGCTGAGTTGAGCTAGCGACTTGTCTATTGAGAGATGTCGACAAAAGTACAAAGTTAGTGGATTCCCCCACGAGTAGCGACTTGGTTTAAGTTAGCGACTTGTACTTTATATTGTTAGCGACTTGGTGTTAGCGAGTTGGTACCTAGCGAGTTGCTATTTAGCCGACTTGAATATTTAGCGACTTGGTGCTTAGCTTAATTGTCGCCAAAATTTTGTTAGCGACTTGGATTGTAGCGAGTTGTTATATAATGACTTGGAACTTTAGCGACTTAGCACTTAGCGACTTGGTTCACAGTTTTCCTAGCGACTTGAGTGATTTCCTTTAAATACGGTTTCTCTTGATTCAAGAAATCCGTGAAAGAATCTATTTCCGTTTAATCATAGAGTTATAAAATCCCGCTTAATTTGTCATCATGTCTACCAACGTTCCTACAATCATCTCCACTGCTGCCGAGGATGTTCAAGCAATGGGCCTGAGATACTAATCCACCCATGCTTGATGAATCGACCACGACTCTTGGGCTCAACGAATCGATTGTACTGCCTTGAAAGGAAAATGGAGTCAACATTCTCAAATCCATTGATGAAGGACCATATCGGGTTGAGACGACTAGAGACTTAATTGATACAATTGAAGATGGAACAATGATCTATGGAATTGATGCACTCAAAGACATATGATGAGCTCGATGATAAGGAGAAAAGAGATTCGATCGATATCGTGGCTTCTAACATCGTACTTCAAGGTCTTCCAAAAGATATCTACAAGTCGATCATCACAACACCGAAGCAAAGGCAATGGGATAATGTCAAGATGCTTCTCTCAGTTCCGAATTAACTATGGAAGATGAGAATCACAACTCTATGATGAATTTGAACACTTCAAGATGAAACCGATGAGAGTGTTTATGAGTACTATGTGAGATTCCACAAGCTTGTTAATGATATGAGGAACATCGAATGACTATGCCTAACATTCACCGAACTCAAAATTTGTGAACAACATGAATCCCGAATGGCACAAGTTTGTCACTCGTGAAGCTCACTAAAGGATTGAAGAATACAAACTATGAGCAACTCTATGCCTTCCTCCTTCGTAATTAGAGACATGCCATGTTTGAAAAAGGATTCTTAATCGGTTCAAAACCAACCGTGGAGAGACAAGCTCTTCAAATGACTCAACCGCCTTCTACTTAAACATCGGAATCACAACCAAAGCCTCACAAGTCATACCCATGGGTAATGGAAATCACAAACTCATTCCCGATCCTATGTTCAAACAAGTCGATGTCGATGCACACGCTGGAAACTTCATCAATCAACTAGCTCTTCCGATTAGTCATAACATGAACTCTTCCACACACCAACAACAATCTCAACCTCGCTCCAATCCACATAATCAAGCCACCGCCGAGATGGGAAGGTTATGGTGCACCAGTTCAAGAACGACGCGATTGAACAAGCAAGAGGTGGAGTCGGTAGAGGTTATGCCGCAAATCGTAATGCAGAAGGAATGGAAATCGTGGTCAAGCAAAGCCAATCAAATGTTACAATTGTGGAGGTGAGGGACATTGCAAGGAACCGCACATCACCAAAACGGCCTCGTAATGTCGAGTACTTGAGGATAAGATGTTGCTTGTGCAAGCTCAAGATAATGGTGCGACTTTGGATGAAGAGGAATTGTTGTTCTTGGTCGAGGAAATGCTAAGACATTTGATGCGAGATGTGGATGAGCAACCAATTGTGAGATAGGCCATAATCATCGAATGCCTTTCAAGTAGGCGATTGTGATGCATACGACTGATGTTGATGAAGAACCCACCGCACAAACCATCTTCATGGCTAGCATTTCTCCAATGGTCTCCTAAAGTCTCTTCATCACCACAAGCTCGTCCATCCAAAGACAAACTCATCTCGAGGTATTAAAATTATACGATGAAGTTGATGAGCAAAGATACATAACGGCACAATCAATCGTGTTTATTGAATCGATATTGAAAATATGGGTAATATCAATGTTGTCCCATTTGATCAATATGTGATACAAAGTGAAAGTGAGATTGTACCAAGTGATGCTTCTTCCGCATATCAATAATGATTATGTTTTGATGAATTCACCGCATGTGCCCCGATGATTCTGTAATTTCGAACTAAATGCCTATAAAGAACGTGTTGCTATTTATGAACAACGTGCAAAATTTGAGTTGACCACCCGTGAGCGTAAAAATGGATGACCAAATGCGCATAACTATTAGAAAAAGTAGGTTTAGAGAAGAAGTATTAAAACAAGAGTTAAACTCCTTACAAGAAAAGCTTTCTAAAACGCTAAGCAAAAGCAAGAACTTCAAGAAAATGTTAAAATGCTTAAGCAAGAATTCGGTGCTAAGGAATCAAAACTTTGAATGATTTTTCTAATCTAAAAACCTTGAAAAACAAGCTTGAAAATAAGTTGTACGCATAAGGTAATACCATTCAGATCGCTCACTTAATCACTAAGCATAGAGTCTTAAGCGATAAGCATATCATTCCCTTGTTGAGGAACCAAATCCAGAGGTCATTAAAAAGGCTAGAAATGCTCATAAGGTTCTTTATGATGGCAATGAAATCCTTAAACCTAGATAGAAACCTAGTTACGTTGAGTGCATCGAGGAAGATAAGAAATCGGATGAAGTCACTAGGGAAAAGATGAACAAGAAATTAGATGATCCTAAATGTAAAGAGAAGAAAATAAAGATCACACCCCATGATTACAAGAAGGAGAATTGGATTTCCTTGAACATGTTTAAGCCTCAGACGTTGTTAACACCGAACAAGTGTTCGGAAAAAGGATTTAGATAAGCAAAAGGCAGAGAATCTTGTTGTAACGAACCCTCCCTTTAGGAAAATGCCTTGATCGTGTATCCTCCCAATACACCAATGCATTTAGTTCCTAGTACTATTGCCACTAAAAGCAAGACCTTAATCGCCCAATATGTTATTTTCAACTATTTGTTGATTTTGAGAAAACTTGTAAGAAAAGGATCACACCTAATTTGGCATAATCAAGGGAAAGGGGTTTGAGCAAACGAAAGAATGTTATTTAACTGAAGTCATGCCTTTCTTTAAACAAATAAAAGATCATTTTGAAAGTCTTAAAAAGGAATGAACTTAGACATTAAAGAAATGGAAAAGGAGTTTGATGCAATGATAGTTGAGGTTAGTGACTATGAGCGAGCACTAAAATATAATGATATTGAGAGGAAGAACTTGCATATATTAAATGAGACTCTTATTATGAATGTGTTGCTCAGATGTGTTTTTCATTGCTACAAATTGTTCTATTAATGCTTCCCAATTTCATGAATTATCATTGCCACGAAAGTCTCCCATGATCGTGTCATTGAGCTTGAAAAGACTAATTCTAAACTAAGCGAGAAAATTGAACTGGATGATCACGACAATTTGGTTAAACATTTTTCTAAACTAGAGGTCGAGCATTTTAATTTACAACTAAAATATCAACATCTTAAAGAAAATGTCAAAACTTCAAATATCAAGACATCCTCGGATGCTCCAGAGTTTGATGCGCTTTTTCAAATTAACAAACGTGATGAATGCATTCAAGCTCATTGCAACACGATCGAGAAAGTTGAAAGCCCAAATCTCTCAATTAAAGGGTCAAAAGAACAATATGATGGGCTCCCAAATGCCTCCTCCTTTAGATTCTCGGAATTCTCAAACGCTTTCATCTTCAAAACTTAGTAAATGCATTACAAAAGGAAAACGAAAGTTTTCTAGAAGAAAATGAAAAGGTTAAACGTCATTTCAATGAGTTATTTGAATCAATAAAGGTCACTCGTAACAAAAATAATGAACAAATAGCTTCATTGCAAAAGGAAATTGAGAATCAAGAGTCGTGTAAAGGGAAAATGCCAATGACCAATGGGGAGAATGGTGTATCAAAGGTTCACTCTTGTAATAAATATGCTTTGTCCGTGAAATATGTTCCCCTCATCTCGTGAATAACAAACTTGCTATTCAAACATATTTCTCATCCCTTAAGGATTGTCTAGAATGTCTACATTGAGATTGTTGAAGAGGATAAATTAGAGAAACCACTTGACAAAGGCAATTGGGCATGCATGTCTATATGCCAAACGATCTCAAGAAATTCTAGAATGCTTAATCACAATATGCCCAAAGTCCTTAGGTGAGAGAGTTAATCCTTTGATTCCATGTTCGATGCCTAGTGCCAAGTATGATATTCATTTGATGCCCAATGTTTTAACTGTGAACCTTAGTGTGCCTTCTAGAAGTACAAATTCCAAGACTTCTAGTGTTAAGAAAGTAAACCTTAGTATGCTCGCATGTAGTTCGGATCCCAAAGACATCTAAGCAGGAGAAGCAAAGAGTAGCAAAACCAACTAATGTTCCCATTCCTCTACAGAGTAATCAAGTGACATTAAAGCGAAAGGGTCAAAGTCTCAAGACAATACAAGGAATGACAGACTGCAAGCTAAGAATGTGCATTGGAAGAAAGTAGAAGACCAACCTAGGAACTTTAAGTCTGAGTTTAATAAAACGAATCGTGTTGATTCTAGTATTAGCCATAGGCGCATCGTAATTAATTCGAATTCGATACTATTTTCAAACCTTGTAATGATGTCTCGCTGAATTCGTTGCTAATCATGAATGTGGTATGAATACTTTGTCTAATAATTTCGCCAAATCCCCAAAGTGAATCTTGTCAATGAAAAATATCATGCTAAGAAGGCAAAAAGGCAAAGGCGAAAGAAAGTTAGAAAACAAAGGAAACCCACAGAAGAACATTTAGTAAGATAGGCTATCATTGGATACCGTTGGTCATAAGACTAATCGACAATGCCCACTAGAAAATGGATGCCCTCACCGTAGAACTATTCCCTTAAGTGAGCACACTTTGAATAGGGCTTGTTAATACAAATAAACCGTAAAACGTTTATTTATATTTTACGATCTTCTATTGTTTTGTAGATAACAAAAGTAAAATCATATTAACGAAACAAATAAAATACGTAAATGGTTTGAACTAATAGTTTTATAACACACTTACGTTTTCACATAAAACACTATAACAAGATTAAGTGATTTTATATTTTAGATACACATGTACAACAACTAGTGTTTACATATTGGCTTAACAAGTTTAAGTAACTCTATGAGTTAGATACATATGTACAACAACTAGTGTTTACATATTGGGTTAATACATACTTATATTAAGTACACTAAAATGGGTAAAACAAGTATATACTAAAATGGGTAAAAGTAAGTATATACTAAAAGATAAAACTAGCAAATGGTTTTGACCCATAACCCATGGTTTTATATATACCACTTACACAAGTTCAATGTATCCTTAAGGTACATTGTATCTAGATTGAAAACCATGGATCAACCCATAACCCATGACCCATGACCCATGACCCAAAATACCCATGGGCAAAGAGGGCGGACCACGGATCCTCAGCTTTGTGCTAGCGGATCCCAGTGGAAGGGATCCGTGGGATCCGGGTAACAAGAGTGAATTTCCTCATAAATAGAGAGCCATTTCTTCCTTTCTATTGATCCCTTTACACACATACTTCCCCAAGTATTCTAACCTCTAACCTCGGATCCAAGAGATCTATGTAGTTTTCTCTTTGTTTTGTGTGATCTTGTAGATTCCTATTAAAGGAAAGATCACCAAATCTTGAAGACGTGCAAGCTCAAGTCCATGAGTTGCCATGCTTCGTCATCATCAAGACAACGAAGGTTCTCTTGTTGATAGTTCTTCCTTTCTCCATAGATATTGGGTTGAAGGCATTAGTGAAGAATGCCGAAAGTGTCAAGATGAAAGCATTAGTGAAAGATGCCGATCATCCGCGTCAAAGCATTAGTGAAGAATGCTTAAGGTGTCAAGACGAAGGCATTAGTGAAGGATGCCAAGCGTTGTGTCAAAGGCATTAGTGAAGGATGCCAAGAATCAAATCAAGTAGCATTTGAGAAGAATGCTTAGGTCGTATAATCGATGAGGTGCATCGTTATACATATAAGTGTTTATTTATTCACAAGGATGGTGATATCCTTGATGGTGTTGTAACAAGGAGTAGATCTCCTGATAATAGGTGTTGTGTCGTGAAGGGTAGTAGTTCCTCCATAATGGAACTAGGTGCTTAGCCTAGTACCTAATAAAGGGTAGGCGACGTTGTGATAGGACTAGTTCTCCTAAGGTGTGAAAGAACTCGGTGGTTAGCCTAGCACCGTATAAAGGGTAGGTGACGTTGTGTTAGGTGTGGTTCGCCTTGGTGTGAAAGAACTCGGTATTTAGCTTTGTACCGGAAAAAGGTTGAGCGACGTTGTGAAGGCTTCTCCGCCACAAGGAGTTGGTGTAGTGATTACGAACTCTCGAGTAGGTGACTCGGGAGTGGAGTAGGGCAAGGAAGGTGTCCTTGTAGCCGAACCACTATAAATACTTGTGTCATGGTGATGTGCTTCTTACTCTTTATCCTTCATTTATGTTTATATATCTATCTATCAACGTCCAACATAAACAACCAAATAGATTGACATAAGTCGATCTAAATATTTAAAAGGAAGTTTTAAATTGGCAAAACTATTCAACCCCTTCTAGTTTTCCACAATTGGCATCGAGCTTCAGAACAAAGTTTCTTAAAGTATATTGTACTTTAAAGACTTGATACGATCCGTGTATGTTTGAAAACTACAAAGAAGGATTTTTTTTGGAATCATATTTTCTGTTAAATCATTTTGTTGGACATTGATAGATGATTCTAACAATATTCCGTTCTCGAGTAATTTTCATGCTAGAATTTTCCAAAATCTTCACTCAAAGATGAAGTCAACATTCAAGGAAGGATTCTTAAAGTAATCACAACTTAAGTACATCAAGTACAAAGGATTACTTTAAAAGCTCATGAAGTATCTTTGGTTTTATACCAAATCAAGAAGCATAAAAGTATGTTCTACTTTTCATTAGATAGGATACTTGAGTTCTACTTATTTTCACAAGTACTACTTTGATTATTATAACACTAAGAGCGTTAGAAGTCTCTTTCGTCACTCTTCCACCTTTCTCGTCATAGGGAATAATTTTTTAATGCCGTCATCACATCCTCGATATGAGATTCATCAAAAGCCGTTATTCAAAAACAATCGTCATCTAAAACCTCCGAACAATTTTTTTTGGCTATTCCGTAAGCATACTACAAAAGATTGTCAAACAAATTTTTTATGTTCTTAATAGCCGGATCCTCTAGTTGTACTAGCCGGATCCCAAATACAAAGGATCCGGGGAACCGTGGAATAGAACTCACCATACGCTTTCAAAAATCACCACCGATCTTTTTCCTTTATTCTCATAACACAAAACAACCAAGCTCTCGCATCCATCCTCATTGGCTTTCATAACCTCAAAGTATTTCTTCCTAGAACACCATTGTAAGTAATTACATTAACTTGTTCTAATTTTCATCATCTTCATTCTAGGGTTTATGGTTCCTTAAGTTTTAATCAAATTAATTTAATTAGGGTTTTTCAAATTAATCGTGAAAAGGGGATTTTTAACTTAATCACGTTATGTTCACAACATTGTTAATACAAATCATAAACCATAAACCCATTTCCAACTAATTTTACCTAATTGGAAAATTTGTATTTCTAGGACCAACCATGCCCAAAGCTACTCAACAAGATCATCATGACACCGTCCACTATCTTACTCACTACTATCGTAAAGGGTCCGACCAAAACTAACCGTAAAATTTTCAAAAGCCTCACAAAACGACTTATTCACGAAGGTCGTGTAGTCAAGGAATGTTTCCTTGAAGATACCGACACTCGTCAAGTTTTCTCGACAATCAACTTTGATTGTCTTCTTGACATTGATGAACAAATTTGTCCGGTTTTCATTTTTGAGTTTTACAAAAGCTTTAGGATCACTAGAAACACCGATAATAGCATCTCAATCGTCTTTATCATCAACACACAAAACTTTACTCTTCCTCTCAACACCTTTGCTCAAATTCTTCGCATTCCTTGTGAAGGAATTTGTATGTACTCTCAAGATTGGGCAATTAACGCTCAAAACCTTGCACTTGATCCTAAGCCTCTTTACAACACTCCTCTCGACAATCCCGAAACCATTCGCGATACTATCTTTAAAGTTAGGACCGACCAATCCCGTTACGATCGTAACAAAAAGCTAATTCACCGTAATCCCTTTAAATGGAACTTTTGAAATGCATCCCATGTTTAGAAAATGGGAAGAAATCCTAGAGAAAACATCATTAGCCTAGTTGGAAACAAAGATCATCCAAACGCATGCCTTGTGCAAATGATCTATTGTCTTATCCATCAAAGGCCATTTAATCTTGCCTATTACATGGTAAGGAGAATGGCTGGGGTATTCAAAGCTTCCAACATGGTACTCCCATATGGTATGCTCCTAACACGACTTTGTAAGTACGTTAGTGCATTGCAACCATCCCCTATCAACGATGACCATTACCTTTCCGATCACGTCATGGTACCCCTTACCAAACAACCATCCAAACGATTCATGATCAATGGAAAGAAACCCGAAGCTCTCTCGGACTCCTCAGCCAGAGAAGAAGAAGAAGAAGAAGAAGATGAGGAG
The DNA here is from genome assembly GCA_022545495.1 of Chrysanthemum lavandulifolium. Lineage (NCBI taxonomy): Eukaryota > Viridiplantae > Streptophyta > Magnoliopsida > Asterales > Asteraceae > Chrysanthemum > Chrysanthemum lavandulifolium. The sequence continues at coordinate 137,807,203 of CM040241.1, read as the reverse complement.
GACATCGACCCCGTATCCAACATTAAATTGGACATTCTTGAATACCATGAACAACTTCCAACCATTCCAAACGAGACCGCGGAATACAAACAAATAAGAGGCATGATTCAAAACCTCGCCTACAATCTTACTAAGCCGTCAAAAAGAAAGAGGAAGAATTGACGAAAGAGACAATAAGATTGTGTTTATTTTTATTTATCTTATGTTTGAATGATTTATTTTTAGCATTGTTGGTTTATGGAATTTTGGATATTGTTTCGTGCTATATGATGGCTTGCTTGTTTCTAAATGCTTGTTTCTAATTACTTTCATAGATTTAATAGTGTACAAAATCGAACATCATTTTTTGGTTACGTGTTGATTCTCGATGCAGATGCGGATCCCTAGGATTAGCCTAGCCGGATCCTTCCCTTGAAGGAACCGTGGGATCCGTGACATCGGATCAACATTGCGACATTCAACACATCAAAGCGCTTTCTAGATAACATCACATTAGCTTGGCATATGAGTTTAGAACCCAACTAAGTCTTATTCCATGATAAGAAAAGCTTAGACTCACTAAAAGCTTACTTAAGATCTTAGTCTAATCGTCTTAATTTACTAACACATCAAAAACCACCATATTTCCGCTCCATTACTTACAAGCCTAATTTTCATCTTTTAAAACAATAAGTAGACAAATTAAAACATTTTAAGAAAATTGTTTTAAGTCATTCTTATTTCAAAATAAGTCAAAAATTAGTTTTTCAATTCCTATAATTTTTTAAGGATTTTTCAAATTTCATCACAAGCCTAAATCTGATCACTAGGATCATTGATTGTGAATTATCACCCTCATAACTCTTAGTGTTATCCTTGGACATCCATTGGTAGTTTTCTTGTCCCTTTCTTCTTCCATAAAAAGCAATCATGTGCACAAACACCTATTACTCATGATCATTTAAGTACCCTCTCTTCCTAAAGAACTTAGGAGAGCTGAAACACCCAAAACAAGATAGGCTTTAGCCTCTAGAAACCCCATTTCAAATCATCATAATCGCTGAGAGCCGGATCCCTAGGAATAGTTTAGACGGATCCTCCAAGGAGGGAACCGTGGGATCCGGGTGATGATATGTCTAACATTGCTAACCCAAACACTCCATCTCATCTTAAATGAGTTCCTAGATCAGTGAAACTCTGAATTTCAACCTTGTGCATGTCAATCATCACATTTCCAAGAACATTAGTGGATTAAGTCTTAAATACTTATTGCCAAGATCCTCTCTTTATAAACCACATTGCCTAGAAACATCTTAGTCATCTCACACAAAAACAACAATTGCAACCATTTCCCTTAGTCATTTCAATATGAGAAAGGCTCCAAGTGCTTATTCATCCACCCAAGAACCACCCAAGAAACTTGCTAGAATCATACATGAAGTTTCTTCAACCGAATCATCTCCGGTTAAGTCCACCAATGCTAGGATTTCTCCCACATCAAGGAAACCAATCAAACTAATCCCCAAGAATAAGATTTCCTCTAGGATATCTTCACCAAATTCTACCATAGCAAACAAACCCCCCACAACTCAACCAACATCATTAGCACCTAGAGATACTTCACAATCATTCTCACACTCTCACAATGTAGAAGACTTACCCTCTTGGCCATCTCATCTTTCACCATTACCATCCAATTCACATGAAAAGATTGAGCCACAAAATCAAAATGTTGAATCAACACTTGATCCAAAAGCAAACTCTATCATCCCTCCCAATAGTCCATTTTGGATTATGAGAAGACATCAAAAGCAACCACTTGACCAAATGGAAGTTGATGTCTCTTTACCTCTAGCCACAAGCATTATAGAGCCACCACTAAATGAGTCTCAACCAAATCCTCCTTTATTTAAAGAACCTCAACCCACTTCACTTGAACTTTCACTTCAAGAAATTCAAAACCATAACAAGGATTGCTATCATTGTAAACACGTTGAAAGGTTGATACATGAATTACACGAAGAGCATTGTTTCATGTTTCATCACCTCCTCGAACGTTTCGAAGAGGTTAACAAGCCTAAACCACAATAACCATAATAGTCATAAGATCAAACCTAGAACATTTAGGACATCTTTTAGTAATTAAAGATTTTTAGTCAAATCTTAAGTTTGGGTTGACTTATTAGCATTAATAGCATCTATTTGGCTAGTTCATTCTCTTAGTTTTTAGAGATTTGGTTGTGTATCTCTTTGTTTTATTGAATGAATACTTTTATGCCATGACTATTATGTGTGTTGTGCTTGTTATATTGTACTTTATCTCATTCCTCAAGTTGCACTCCTTGACATTTCTTCACTTCTTGAAGAAACTGGAGCAGATAGCGGATCCTTCCTGTTAACTAGGCGGATCCTCCTTGAAGGAACCGTGGGATCCGTGGTATGAAGCACAAATTTCTACTAACTTGAGTCTCTTTTGCAGGAAATTATGCACTATACTCTTGTTTTTCTAACCTTTACTTTGTAGATTTTCAAAATAACACATGAAGTTTTGACACCATAAAAGCTAGGGGAGCTTAGTGTCAAAAATATTGCAAAATCATTTGCAATTTAATCCATTTTGGATTACACTTCATGATACCCATTGCAACTTTGCAATATTAGGGGAGCACATTTCGTCACTTAGATGAACCATTTGCAAAATTAATTGCAAACACAAGTAGCTTATTTTACATTATGTCCTTGACGCCTTTTTCAAAGGGATGGACTCGTCAAGGGGAGTTAAGACAGTACCATTCCGTCACTTGCTCTCATTACATCCTTTAAGATTTTCCTTATAAAATTGTGTTAGTTTCTTCAAACACTCTTTGTTTCGACAAAAGGGGAGAAGAAAGTAAAACTACAAATTCAAACGTTCACAATTTTAGCTTTTCCTTAAAATAATTTTATGTTTTGTCATCAACAAAAGGGGAGATTGTTAATACAAATAAACCGTAAAAGCGTTTATTTATATTTTACGATCTTCTATTGTTTTGTCGATAACAAAAGTAAAATCATATTAACGAAACAAATAAAATACGTAAATGGTTTGAACTAATAGTTTTATAACACACTTACGTTTTCACATAAAACACTATAACAAGATTAAGTGATTTTATATTTTAGATACACATGTACAACAACTAGTGTTTACATATTGGCTTAACAAGTTTAAGTAACTCTATGAGTTAGATACATATGTACAACAACTAGTGTTTACATATTGGGTTAATACATACTTATATTAAGTACACTAAAATGGGTAGAAACAAGTATATACTAAAATGGGTAAAAGTAAGTATATACTAAAAAGATAAAAACTAGCAAATGGTTTTGACCCATAACCCATGGTTTTATATATACCACTTACACAAGTTCAATGTATCCTTAAGGTACATTGTATCTAGATTGAAAACCATGGATCAACCCATAACCCAACCCATGACCCATGACCCATAACCCAAAATACCCATGGGCAAAGAGGAGCGGACCATGGATCCACAGCTTTGTGCTAGCGGATCCCAGTGGAAGGGATCCGTGGGATCCGGTAACACGAGTGAATTTCCTCTATAAATAGAGAGTCATTTCTTCCTTTCTATTGATCCCTTTACACATACTTCCCCAAGTATTCTAACCTCTAACCTCGGATCCAAGAGATCTATGTAGTTTTCTCTTTTGCTTTTGTGTGATCTTGTAGATTCCTATTAAAGGAAAGATCACCACATCTTGAAGACGTGCAAGCTCAAGTCCATGAGTTGCCATGCTTCGTCATCATCAAGACAAAGAAGGTTCTCTTGTTGATAGTTCTTCCTTTCTCCATAGATATTGGGTTGAAGGAATTAGTGAAGAATGCCGAAAGTGTCAAGATGAAAGCATTAGTGAAGATGCGATCATCCGCGTAAAGCATTAGTGAAGAATGCTTAAGGTGTCAAGACGAAGGCATTAGTGAAGGATGCCAAGCGTTGTGTCAAAGGCATTAGTGAAGGATGTGAAGAATCAAATCAAGTAGCATTTGAGAAGAATGCTTGGGTCGTATAATCGATGAGGTGCATCGTTATACATATAAGTGTTTATTTATTCACAAGGATGGTGATATCCTTGATGGTGTTGTAACAAGGGTAGATCTCCTTGATAATAGGTGTTGTGTCGTGAAGGGTAGTAGTTCCTCCATAATGGAACTAGGTGCTTAGCCTAGTACCTAATAAAGGGTAGGCAACGTTGTGATAGGACTAGTTCTCCTAAGGTGTGAAAGAACTCGGTGGTTAGCCTAGCACCGTATAAAGGGTAGGTGACGTTGTGTTAGGTGTGGTTCGCCTTGGTGTGAAAGAACTCGGTATTTAGCTTTGTACCGGAAAAAGGTTGTGAAGGCTTCTCCGCCACAAGGAGTTGGTGTAGTGAAAGAACTCGAGTAGGTGACTCGGGGAGTGGAGTAGCAAGGAAGGTGTCCTTGTAGCCGAACCACTATAAATACTTGTGTCGTGGTGATGTGCTTCTTACTCTTTATCTTTCATTTACACGTTTATATATCTATCTATCAACGTCCAACATAAACAACCAAATAGATTGACATAAGTCGATCTAAATATTTAAAAGGAAGTTTTAAATTGGCAAAACTATTCAACCCCCCCTTCTAGTTTTCCACAAGTGACATTAAAGCAAGCAGGTCAAAGTCTCAAGACAATACAAGGAATGATAGGACCTCGCAAGCTAAGAATGTGCATTGGAAGAGAGTAGAAGACCAACCTAGGAACTTTAAGTTTGAGCCGAATAAAACGAATCGTGTTGATTCTAGTATTTGCCATAGGTGTACTGTAATTAATTCGAATTTTGATACTATTTGCAAACCTTGTAATGATGTCCGCTTGAATTGCTTCTAATCATGAATGTGGTGTGAATGCTTTGTCTAATCCAAATCCCATAACATTGTCAATACAAAATATCATGCTAAGAAGGCAAAAGGCGAGCGAAAGAAAGTTAGAAATTGGAAGTCCAGGAAGAACATTTAGTAAGATAGTTATCAATGGATTAGGTCATAAGATTAATTAGGCAATGCCCACTAGAAAATGGATGCCTCGGTAGAACTATTCTAAGAAGTGAACAAACTTTGAATAGGGCAAATACGGACACTAGTATCGCATCTATTCATAATGATTCCATTGCTTCCATTTACGAGATGAATGTTTCTATCTACGATGTGGGTGTTCCAACCATTGCTACTAACCAAATGGAACCCATTCTTGCATGGGGATCCCAATTATCCGATTATCCATTCTTATCGTGTTCAAGCTGCGGATCGTTCAAATCGATTCGTGGTACATGGACTCATTTGTTCCAAGCATATATTTGGAGATCGGTCGCGGCTCATGAACTTCGTGAGTAAATTCATCGGGACAGTTAGATTCGGAATGACCATTTGGAGCTATTATGGGTTATGTAGATTATGTGGTTGGTAAAAGTGTGATTTCGGGGTATATTATGTGGAAGGTCTTGGTCATAACTTGTTCTCGTTGGTCAATTTCGTGATTCCGATCTAGAAGTGGCTTTTAGAAAACATACTTGCTTCGTTAGAGAGCTTGATGGTGTAGAATTATTAAGAGGAACTCGAGGTTCTAACCTATACACCATCTCTATCGATGACATGATGAAGTCCTCTCCAATCTGCTTACTATCAAAGGATTCTAAAACAAAGTCTTGGTTATGGCATCGTCGTCTCAATCACTTGAACTTCGACACCATAAATAACCTTTCCGAAAGGATCTTGTCGTAGGCTTACCTAGTTAAAATATGAAAAAGATCACCTTTGTTCGACATGTCAATTGGGTAAAAGCACGAAATATGCCCAAAACCAAAACCCACAAACTCGTAATGGAAGTTCTTCATACCCTTCATATGGATTTATGTGGACCAATGAGTGCAAGCGATAAATGGGAAGAAATACATTCTAGTAGTTGTTGATGACTACTCTAGATTTACTTGGGTAAAGTTCTTGAGGACAAAGGATGAAACTCACGATGTCATCATCAAACTAATCAAACGACTTGAGTTCGACTTAACAAAACCGTCGTAATTGTTCGAGCAGACAATAACATAGTGTTTGTCAACAAAGACTTAATGAATTTTATGAAAGTGTTGGAATCACCATCAAAGAAGTGTTCCACGAACTCCTCAACGAGCGGTGTAGTTGAAAGACTAAATCGAACTCTTGTAGAAGCCGCAAGAACAATGCTTATTTATTCAAAGGTTCCAATGTTTCTATGGGTGAAGCCATTGCATGCATGCTACACCCAAAATCGTTCCCTTATACACACCTCTCATGGAAAACTCCATATGAACTTGTTCATAAAGAAAACCTGATCTCTCCTACCTTCGTGTGTTTGGTGCATTGTGCTATCCAACAAATGAGGTCAAGATTTAGGTAAATTAAGAGCAAAAGCGAGATATTGGAGTATTTGTAGGGTATGCACCAAACAAGAAGGGTTACCGAATCTACAACAAGAGAACCCGAAATATCATGGAAACAATTCACATTACGTTCGATGAGCTAACCGGTCAAATGGCTCTGGACAACCCATTCGGGACCCGCACTTCAAAAGCAGTCCCATTGGTTCATCCCTTGTACCAAATTCGTCTCCATTTATTCCATATGTACCTCCATGAAGATGATTTGAAGAAATTGTTTGATCCGATGTTTGATGAACTCTATGAGCCAAGTGCTAATGAATTGTCAATTCCCACAGTAGGTCGCTCATATCCACGAGAATGAAGTCAATCCTTGATCTCAATATCATTAAGTCAAGAAGCGCTGATGCCGATAACTCGATCTCATCAACAAATCATCAATCTTGAATGTACATCATGAAACTATTTCGCATCAATGATGAAGTTAATCCCTTTGCTACTCCCGAAGATGCTCCATTTGAAAACATATTTGCTCTCGAATCATCATCGAACTATCTTCTTGAGGAGACATCGACTCTGCTACCTCGGTCCCTCAACAACGCCACATGAACACCTTAGAAAATTGACTCACGATCATCCATTAGAAAACATCATTGGAAATCCTTCTCGTCCAGTATCAACACGGAAACAACTTGCAACCGATGCCTTATGGTGCTTCTTCAACTCCGTACTCTCTAAGATCGAACAAAAGATGTTAAAACCGCCATGAATGAAGCAATTTGGTTCAATGCCATGCAAGAAGAAATTCATGAGTTTTATCGACTTGATGTATGGGAATTAGTACCGCTCCAGATTGTGCTATGATCATTGCTCTAAAATGGATCTTCAAAGTGAAACTTGATGAGCATGGTGATGTCTTAAAGAACAAGGCTCGATTGGTTGCTAAAGGATACCGTCAAGAGGAGGGTATTGACTTTGAAGAATCATTTGCTCCTGTTGCTCGAATCGAGGCAATCCGAATCTTTTGGCTAATCTTGCTAGTAAGAACATGGTAGTCTATCGGATGGATGTTAAGGCGGCATTTTGAGCAGAGATCTTAAAGAAGTCGTCTCGTCCACCAACCCGAAGGATTTGTGAATCAAGAGCATCCTACTCACGTTTATCGTTTGAAGAAGGCTCTTTACGGTTTAAAGCAAGCTCCAAAGGCATGGTATGATACGTTATCAAAGTTTCTTCTATCTACCGAATTTAGCAAAGGAGCGATTGATCCAACATTGTTCACCGAAGTCGAGCAAACATTTAATTCATGTTCAAATTTATGTTGATGATATCATCTTTGCCTCGATCGACCCCAATGAGTGTGACCGTTTTCAAATTAAATGGGTTCTAAATTTCAAATGTCAATGATGGGACAAATGTCATTTTTCTTGGGATTACAAATTTCACAAAGTCCGGAGGCATTTTCATAAATCAATCTAAATATGCAAATGAGATTTTAAAGAAATTTGGATTCAATTCAAGTGACCTATTGACACTCCCATGATTGATCGAACAAAATTAGATGAGGACCACTCGGGGATCATGGTAGACCAAACGAAATATCGTAGTTTGATTGGATCCACGATGTACCTCACGCTAGTAGACCGAGACATCTTGTTCATTTGTTTGCATGTGTGCTAGATACCGGCTAAGCCTACTAAAATGCACCTTGAAGCGGTTAAGCGGGTCTTCGGTATCTCCAAGGAACCATCAATATGGGACTTTGGTACCAAAGACACCGGTATGTCACTAATGACCTATGCGAGATGTTGATCATGCGGGATGTCAAGATACTCGTCAAGTACATACGGAGGTGCTCAATTTTGGGTGATAAGCTTGTGAGTGGTCTTCAAGGAAGCAAATGAGTACTTCTATTTCCTCTATAGAGGCAGAATACATAGCCATGTCATCTTGTTGTGTTCAAATCCTATGGATGAGATCGCAATTATCGACTATGGCTTTGAATTCAACAAAATCCTCATGCTCGTGATAATAAAAGTGCTATTGCTCTCTTATGCAACAACGTACAACACTCAAGTGCAAAGCACATCGACATTCGACATCATTTCATCGAGGAGCAAGTTGAAAAAGGTGTGGTGGAACTTTACTTTGTGAGGTCGAATACCGGTTAGCGAACATCTTCACCAAAGCTCTACCAAGAGAGCGTTTTGAGTTTATTCTTCCACGACTTGGCTTGAAAAGCCTTCAACGAAAACACTCAAACGTCTCTGGGAGGATGACGAGGGTAAAGGTTTCCTTCATCTATCTCTTGTAAATATCTATTCGAAAAACAAAATACAAAATTATATAACCTTCAAAATCAAATAGAAAATATAAAACTTTCAAAATCCATAAAATAAAAAATAAAATAAAAAAATTGAAAAACCCTAAAAAATATTATCTTTTGTCAAGTTTTTCTCGATTCGATAATATCTCGATCTTTGTCTTTGTCATTCAAAGAATGACACGGGCTTTAGATATTGTTCGAATTTTATTTAAAAAAAAAAAAAAAAAAAAAAAAAAAAAATTGGGAGAAAGAGAATAAATGGTTTATTGTCATTTCGTGCAATAACCGCTTTTCAAAGAAAGAACAAAGCCATACTTTATCATGTTTTCAAAATTCCATGCTCGATTCTATAAACATTTATCTGCATTGAAACTAAGCGCTTTGAAAATAACTCGGACTCTATTGTTGATAATCATCGGACTTATTTGTCAAAATATCATCTCTCAATCAACAACCTATGTCATTGATTGAGGGGAGAATGATTTCAATTAAATTAAAAAGTTATTTGTCATTCAATTGTTTTTCAAAAGATATTCATGCATGTTTTATCAATGGAATTTAAAGTCTTAAAATCCGATCCTTATCGGTTAAAAGCGCTTTCATAATCAAGTCACAATTCTCCTTAAAGCTTTCAAAATCAATTTAAATCTATAAGAGATCACAAATCTCAAATGATTTGATAATTGTGATAGGGAGAATGTGTGATTTAAATTGGATTTAAAGCGATAATTCGGTAAATGGTTTTATAAGGATGTACAAGCTCTCCTTCCCACATGTGACAAAGCGATTTCAAATTTTCCATGCACATGTTGAGGGGAGCATCTATCTTAAACCTATGATTTGAAACGTGATCACTTATCTCAATGTGAGTTCCTCTAGTATGTGCAAAACTCTTCTCAATTCTCGAGGCACATCTTGAGGGGAGCAAAATTATGAAAATCTCATCCTTCCCAAAATGCTTTATCTACTTGATTTGATCGGGAAGTGAGGTTGATATCTTTAGAAAATGGTAATCAAAGTTAATTCTTCCTCTGCCTCCGTGTGCAAAACGACTTCAAACATTTGATGCACATGTTGAGGGGAGCAATGGTTCTACAAATATAAAAACAATTCGGTACAAAATGCTTTGATAATATATCACAAGTATACGGATTGATTTTTCAAATAGTTTCAATTGGTTCAAATGGCGGATGAACAATACCAAATAGACCGACCAAATTTACTTTATGTACGGTGATATAAGGATGATAAGGTTAGGTATTTGTTCCCATGATCCGCCGAACCGGAGGGATCTACCGAGGACAATCCACTAGTTAGTGTAGAAGTCCTTAGGTATGATGAGAAAGGAGAAAATGAGATATGGGAAGAGTGCGGGCGAGGCAGGCGAGTACTAGAACAAACCCAACAAGGTTCTTGCTATGAAGTCTCGGTAGCTTGAAGGGGTTGAAGAATGAAAAGAATTGAATGAGAAAAGGGTGAAAAGAAATAGCCCTCCATTTATTCAACCATAGGGCGAAACCTGGTACAATTCATATACTCTTGATGGTAACATTGGTATTGAAGACAAGGCGTCATGGACCCGATGATGCTGCACTACAACTTCCCAAACCACTCAAGTTCCTCTTAAAGGGCTTGTTTCATTCTCACGGGAACCTACATAATCTATCGACTTTCTCTTAGAGATTGTTGATATTGAAGAAGGAGACCTCTCCTGATCTCCCGCACGGAACCAAATATGCACATATTGAGTCTAGAGCCACGAGATCATCCATAAATCTCATTAGGACACTTTTAATGAAGACTCTCTGTTTCACACAATGTGGAAAGAGAGATTATATCTTGAGTCCTACGCTTTATCCTTGTGGTATAGCCAGAACATCCGAGTGATATGCATACATATTCACAATGAAGATGGAAAGCCTTCTGGAGCCAACATCAAACAAGCTCTGGTAGGTGGCATGTGAGATCTATCAAATAGATCAACCATGTGACAATCGAGCGAAACAATGGGCGATTCAATCTTTTGAATCAATCACAGATTCGAGTTATGGATTGACGGATACCTTTGAAAACCGGTCTTTGTGCTTAAAAACTCTTTTCTTTAGCAAATCGACCGTACGGATATTTCAAATCAAAGGTGTTTTATGATTGATAATTGATGTTCATTAAAACCTTGATTGTATTGCAAAAACAATTTCATTGAGCAATACGATTGTTTTCAAATATCTTTCATCAATCGGTGAATTTCTATTCATTTGGTTCACTCACTCCGTGTTGTATTCTTTGAGGCGTTCGGTTTGAGAAACGACTAGGCAATGCGAAACCACATCAAGGAAATTCTTGAATTATACCGATCACGAGCGGTACTTGTATTCGATCAGCGGGAACCGTGGGCGTGTACCTCGATTCAGCGAAGTGATCAAAGACACTTCGATGCGATTTTGTTGGGAATTATGTGAAGTAGGATTTACTGCATCATTCTGTAGAAGGTTTCGTCAAGTAGAAGCGGAATCGCTAAAGAAGTGATTCTCTTGAAGAGTGCAAGCGTTGCCGTGTTCATTGAAGGGTGAAAGTCGACTAGGATCGCATGCGCTTTATGAATTAAATGCTAACTCATTGTTATCTTTGAACGGCCCGAGGTTAGCATGGGTTTTATTGTACTGCTCAATATAGTTTAGTGTATTAGTCATTAAATGCATGCTTGCATGCTTAGTCGATTGGGTAGTAATAGATTAGGGTTCCTTGTTTATAAAAGGAACCTCATAGTTTGTAATAGTAAACTCATCTGAAACATAGAGTTTCAGTTAATAAAAAGATCCATAGAGGATCTAAGTGTTCTTAGTTATAACAACTTGTATTTAATTTCCGCTATAGAATACGAGTGTTAGAGACTATCTATTAGTTTGCTTATGATTACATAGGCAACACTAACGATCCACAGTGCTAAAGATCCGTCAAGGTGCGAGAGTTTTCAACAAGTGGTATCGAGCCTCGGGAGAGTCTCTACGATATCGAGAACCTTATTTTCCTCACCCCATACAACCAAAAACATATTCACCATGCAGGCCGATGATGAATCGAAGTCACCAACAACAACAAAAACAACACCACCTCTATGCAACAACTTAGTCTCTCCAACGATGAATGGTAAGTTTCCTTACCTAAAGAAGGAAGAGTATGATCATGGACCATGAAGATGCAGAATGGATCTCCAATATTGATTGGAATCATGGGAGATTGTGAAGAATGGTACGATCGAAGAAGACTATCCCGGATCTTGATGGTAAGTTTACCATTGCTCCTCCCAAAAGCTATCAAGAGATTCTTGCGAGACAAGAGAGCACAAAGTAAGAACCATCCTTCTTCAATCTATTCACGAAGATCACTTGGGTGATTTTCACCACATGGTTGATGCAAAGGACATCCGGATGGCTCGAAAGCAAGGTTTGGTGGGAATGAAGAGTCCGGGAGAATGAGGAAGTCCATCTTGAGACAACACTTCCAAGAGTTCAATATCTACGAAGAAGAAGGTATCCACAAGGGATCTGACGGGTTTCACAAGATTATGAGTCACTAAACCATTTGAATGCAAAGCGACAATGATGATTGCAACTCAAAGTTCTAAGATCCTTGCCTCCATCATGGTTACATGTCGAGCATAGCCCTTAAAGCTAAAGGTGGGGTGGACATGCTCACTTTTGATGAGCTATACAACAAACTCGGATCTCTTGAACACGATGTCGATCTCCCTACCGTGCATCCTCTTACGGTCATTCGACCTTTGTTGGGACATCCCACTCGAATATGATGATGCATGCTTCAAGTCCATCTTACTCGCCATCATCATCCTATCGTCCCACTCCATCACATCCTCAAGCTAAACTGGCGGTATATTGGAGGATGTTCTTCATTCATTGTTTTGATTATGATACTCGTGACATCGGTATATGAAGACTTTGATCGGTGGACCCACTTGAAATGGAGGAGATGAAGCTCGAAATGGCGGTGGCCATGCTTTCGATGAGATATCAAGAGGTTTGAAGAGAAGGCGGGGAAGGAAGTTTGGGTTCAAGGAAAGGATCCATTTCGTTTGATAGGAGAAAGGTCAAGTGTTTCTCTTGTCACCGGATGGGTCATTTCTCAGAGGAATGCAAAGATAGGAAGAGTGGAGAAAGGAGCTAGCTACACTTCATATCGTGAGAATCGAGAAAGGAGCTAGCACTTGATGACTCTAGTCACCATGGATGAACAGGTCAAGTGGGTGCACATGAACTGTGATTGAGGAAGCCGTCTGCAGAAGCTTGGATTGTTGGCTAGATGCACTTTAGAAAATAGGCATGATCAATTTGCCTTCATGGGACTTTCTCGGTACACAAGCTGTATATTTGGTTGTAGTGAAAGATACAATGAACTTAAAGAAGCTTATGATACTATGAAACCTAGATACAATGAATGCTATGTTGATAATGAAGCTTATAAACTTTCGTTAAAACATTAGAAAGACAAAAGGTTTGGTTTCAAAAGAATCGGATAGCTTATGAAGAAAAGATTAAGGTGCTACAATTTGATCTAGATATTGCTAATATTAACTTTAAGCGATTGAAAAGAAAAAGGCGATACTATCACGAGAATCTAGAGCTTAAAGAGAAACTTGCGGAGGAAATAGCTAGACATAAACAATGGTTGATATCGGTGACAATCTAGCTAGAGAACTCTATAATAGTCGGTCGGTGAACTCGGAATAGGTTTAGGCTTTCGGAGTATGTAGGATTGGAAGCTAGGCAAGATGGGCGTAAATCTACACTGCAGAGCTTAGAACACTTTAGAAAGGAAGGTGATTTACATGTCGTCCTGGACCTATTAGAGGTGAATTCATGCCCACCGACCTATCTATCACTTTGTTGACTTTGATGGATCACACCATCTGTATGGCAAAAGTCAAAAGACTTGCCGACAACGATGCTTCATCTTATGATTTTGTCTCTTTCTCTCGACGGTGACAATTCATCGGATCAGGATCTACTTACATTTGTGATTCAAGTGATAAGTCGGACCTTCCCAAGCCCTCACCGAGCCTACACCCACTGCACCCAAATCTATCTACAAGCCTTCTAGGATAGCTCTTGAGAATCCACTTCCAAGCTGCTTCCCGAAGACTTGTCTTTAAATCTTTGAATAATATGTACATAAAAACAATTCCTTTAATGTTTCTTGTTTAAGTACTTCTACATGTAATCGAACATCTTCTTTGTTGAATACATCTTCCAAAAGGAAGACATGTTTTGTTTGTGGAAGTAAATTTCATCTTATTAAGGATTGTGATTTTTATGAGCAAAGATTGGGTGTTTGTGCTAATCAGTGAGAAACCAAGACCGATGTGGACCAATGTTAACAAAATTCCACCTTATGTCCCACAAGCTAGAACCGACTCTCCTTGGAGGAGATCAATGATAGACCTTATGTGCAACCTATTAGCCCATATTTTAAACATGGTTATTGGCACGCATATGTTGACTCTATGAATAATAGGAAAGGATGTAGGGCACACTGACAAATCATCAAAACTTGTCAAAACTTGACGAGTTGTTCTTGGAAGGATAAAGGACCAAAATTTTCTGAAACCCAAGAACAATGGTGGATCTTTCTCTTCCTTAGCGCAAAGTTTAAGGGAGGCATAGGCCTCGGGGAGGCATATGCCTCGGGGAGATTTCATAGTAAACTTTGTGTATATGTTGTTTGCTAACACTGTTTGTTCATAGTTTTTGTCTGTTTGTCTGTCTTTGTCCTTGTGTTTCTCGAGTTTGTTTTGCGAATGCCTGTTCGATTAAAATTCATCAAGTATGGTCCTTTGGTATATGGTCTAGTAAGCTCAAAGCTTGTTTCCACCGAAAGGTCCAATGAAGCTCCCATTGCCAGAGCAATCAACTGTGGTGGAGCCGAGGACCCCATTACTCTCACATCATGTATGATCTTGTGAGCAGTATGCACGGTGAGGTGTCCGAGTCTAAAAAGGAACTTGCGGTGACCAAGTCTTCTCTTGGTAGTAAGATTGAAGATCTACATAGTAAAGTTAAGGACCTAGAGAACAGACTTGAAAAGGAAACCAAAAGGAAGTTTGTGGTTTCTTCTGAGGAGGAAGAAGATGAACCTCGGTATGGGTCTCTTGATATGTTAGCTGATGTGTCTCTTAATGATCCTTCATCAGTAATTACAGAATCTTCAAAGGAGAAGGAACATGTTCTTTACAAAAGGAGAAAGAGATCGTACTTGAATAAAGCATCTACTGAAGTATCCAAGGAACCAGAGTTTGTCAAAGCTGCATCTGCTGATACCCCAATGGAGGATGTTGCTCTTGAACTTGGTCAATCTTCATCATACAAAACCTTGATGTCCACTCCTGAAGCACCCTCACAACATGTTTCTTCCGAAAAGACTTGGGTGTTTCTCGAGATTCCTATTATCGATATTGCGATGATGATGAGTATGCTAAGGAGGCGCTAATAAAGAAAAGGTTCTTGGTTGAAGATGAGCTTGGTCCGGACTTGGTAAGTGAAGAGGAAAGGCGAGAACAAGGCAGAATACTTCTTTGAGTGTAATGAGAGAAAGAAAGATGAACAAATGGCTAAGCAGTTGAAGTTCGACCTCGTCGCCTTGCCTCCACGAAAGAAAAGGGAAATCGATGAAATGCGTACTAAGCTACCTAAATCTCATTGGGATGCCTATACTCAGCAAGTCATATCAAACCCTTCACTGGCTCAGAGTATCTTAGGTGCAGACTTCAACAGTGGAAGTTTTGTGGATTTAATGATGGCTCGTGGAAGACAAATGAAGCAAGAAGCAGCTGAAAAGAGGAGAGCCATCACAACTCAAAGGAATAAAGATAGACCTCCTACTAAAGCTGAAATGAGGCTTGCGGTGAAAAACCAGAGCTCATCTCGGTATAACTCTAGGCTATCAATGAAGCAAGTCAAGGCATTCCCCGATCATATTTTGATTCGCAAATATATTCAAATCATGAAGTATTCTTCTTTGCACACTTCAAGCTTAAAAAGGATTGCTGGTATTTCAGATGCTCCTAAGACTAAGAGGACAAAGACAACTGAGATTGTGGACAATTTTGATGATATGTCATGTTCCTCCAAAGTCTCTCTGAAGCTACCATAGAGACTACACACTCAACTGAAGCGGATCAATCTTTGAACCTCATGGTGTTTCATTCGAAGCAATAGTCATGTCCTCTTCCACCCCAACTGTAGCATCTGTTGAGGCGAGAAAAAGATATTTTGGATAGGAAAGATAACAAGGTTCTTTCTGTTTGAACCATCTAAGGTTTTTCTTGAAACTCCTACGAGAGATTGCTAGCTCACCTGACAAAACTTCATCTGTTGAACCAGTTGCCATTTCTTCTGAAGTACCTAATGTACCAGCTCCCACTCCATCTGTGGCATCTGTTTGCTCAGAAGCTGATATAACAAGTATAAAAACGAGGAAGGCTAGAAACTTGCTAGTAAGGATGAATGCCATTCGTGAAGATGCACCATCTTTAGGAATCTATAAGCCTGGAAGAAGGAAGAAGAGGATGGCCAAAATCACTACCCTGGATCTTGAGGCTGATGAGTCAACCTTTATTAAAGAAGGGTCTTCTTCTGATTTTCCTGAGGGAGATCAAAATGTGCTGGTCAATTGGACTCTGAAGCATGATGAGATGAATGTCATTCATCGAAAGGATAAAACTTCAATGGAATTCACCTTTTTGAAGGAAATACTCCATTTGGTTGACAGGGCAGATTTGCTTACTCTGTACACTCTCGTTACCAACCATTACTGCAACATTGCACCACAAGGTTCTGGGATGTTCTTACTAGGAGATCTTCAAGTCCTGTTTAACTCTCATTCTCCCAATAGTAGAGGACATTCCATTTGGGAGAACTCACATTTATGGCGAGTTGTGTCATGGAGACTCTATCCTCTCCTCGTGTGCATGTGCTTGAGACTAAGGGTGGAATCACAGTCTGCATGTTTCTTGAAAGAAAGTATCCATTGCCCAAGAGACTTATGGAAAGGATCTTTGTGTCGAAGTTGGAAATTCCTCCGGATCCGGTGGGAAATGAAAGACCCGGATCTTTGAGCAGTGGTTGGATTGATCAAGACTCAACTTCGCAAGCACAAGCTGCATCTTCATCATGAATGTGGTAATATATATTGTCTTTTGTAATTTGTACTGATTTTTTTTGTTATGTTGTTTGTTTTCTTTGTTTGTTTGTTAGTTTCTTAGTTAAAAAAAAAAAAAAAATCTTTCCTTTGCAGTTTTGTTGCCCTTTTTGATGGTTTTTAACTCACCAGATATACCTTGTGTGTATCAAAGAGTTAGCTAGTCCAAAGGGTACAACTTTGGTAAAGACATGTCAAATCATTGATAGTTGTAATGATTTGCTCAAAATCATAGGGTTCTGAACCACCCATGCTTAATTCTTTGAGAGTTGTATGGTCATCAATTCACCATGGTCTATTCCTTGTTGGAATCCAAGAATTGGCTAGCCTACAAGTATATGGCTTGTGGTAAAGGCAACGCATCCATATTTGGTTATCAATTCACCAATTCTAAGAATTGACTAGTCCCGAGCAAGCGGCTACTGGTAAAGACAAGTCAAATCCATTTATATAGTTCTTTGATTTGCTACTAAATCGGATGGTTATCGATGTACCATAGTTTTCGAACTTAAACATTTGGCTACTCCGGTAGTAATGGCTATTGGTAAAGAGACATCAAATCCATTATTTTCAATGATTCACCTCTCGGGAGTTCACACACGGATGTGATGAGAATAGTTTGCAAGCGATAAGTATTGATGTACATTATGTCATTTGTTCTTTGCAAAGACACGGCATTTCAAAGCTTGATCATCATAGAGATGAGTTTATTATTGGTTCTTTGCTAATGGTGTGGGAAAACAATCCTCTAATCTTGAAGTCTCAAAGATCTTTCAAGGTCGGAACCGGAACTTAACCGAGTCAAATTCGGTTTAGGGAGGATTGTTGGGAATTATGTAGTAGGATTTGCTTTGTCATTCTTGCCAAAGGTTTCTGCTGAGTAGAAGCAGAATCTTGAAGAAGTGATTCTCTTGAAGAGTACAAGCGTTGCGTGTTCATTCTTTGAAGGGTGAAAGCGACTAGGATCGACATGCGCTTTATGAATTAAATGCTAACTCATTATTATCTTTGAGCGGCCCAAGGTTAGCATGGGTTTTATTGTCTTGCTCAATATAGTTTAGTGTATTAGTCATTAAATGCATGCTTGCATGCTTAGTCGATTGGGTAGTAATAGATTAGGGTTCCTTGTTTATAAAAGGAACCTCATAGTTTTAATAATAGTAAACTCATTCGAAACATAGAGTTTCGGTTAATAAAAAGATCCATAGAGGATCTAAGTGTTCTTAGTTATAACAACTTGTATTTAATTTCCGCTATAGAATACAAGTGTTAGAGGCGTCTATTAGTTTGCTTATGATTACATAGGCAACACTAACGATCCACGAGTGCTAAAGATCCATCAAGGTCGAGAGTTTTCACCGATTTATTGCTAGCTGTTGTATGCGTGTGCACGCCCTACGTTTGCGGTGATCGTAATGAAGCGGTCAATCCATAGCCGCATGCTCATTTATCACATTCATCTCAAATGAAATCATGATTAGTGCATCAATGACTCGATATTTTCACTCCATGCTTACGCTTCTCTTCACGCCAATATCATGAATCAACGAAGCTTCCGCTACTCGATGAGAAGATATCATGATCCGAATGTGAGCATGTCGGTTTGATAGTCACAACATCACATAATACCAACACCACAATGGATGTCTCGAGATTTTTGTTGGTGATGATCTCAAAAGGCGGCTTAAAATTTATTATCACGTGGATCAATACAAGACCTCCACTGGATTAACCAAACATGCAATGAGTGGAATCAATGACTACGAGCTTGAACAAATTACTACATCTAGAATGCAAGAACAATTGTGAATGTAATATCTGTTTGTATTCAATGTAATTTTAGTATATGTTTGAGGTGACCTCCTTTAGGGAGATTGTTAGGAATTAGAAATTTCAAGTATTAAAGAGTCGGTCACCTCAAGTATATGTAATCGTTAAGCTCGTAGTCGTAGTTATTTTAAGCTAAGTAGTATTTAGTTTAGTAACACCGTGGAGGACGGACGGTCTTTACCCACTTGTATGCCCATTCCTGACCCGTTGTGTGGCGTTTATTTTAAGACTATAAATACTCTCTACCTTCCAAGGTAGAGTTGGAGCTCATAATAAAATTTTCTTTCTCTCACTAAGTTCCCTAAACCTCTAACTTTCTCTCTAGAACTTACCTTTATCGCCCACTTTGTGTTATAGTTTGATGTGTATGTGAAATCCAATATCCTACAAACATCTTTATGTTCTTGTTTGATTGGGAGGATTTGAGTTAAAGGATTTTCTATTTGTATGTTAACGGAATGCATTTGGTGAGTTGATGATGTTAACTTTCGATCCCCAACTGGACAATCTTGAAAAGGTCGAGTCTATCATTTCTACATTTTCACGTGCATGTTAGATGACTAAAGGCAATTGCATTTAACGATCTAAATACTTCTTCTTAATTCAAGCATTCATCATAAAGATTGTCGGTTTAGGGAGAGCACTAATTGGGGAGAGTTTAAAGTCATATTTAATCCCTAATTAGACTTGCTCATATTCTTGACAAGTTGATTCTCACAAGAGTTCAAGTGTTCTTCTCATGATTTCTAGTATACGGGCTTATTATGTGTTCGATTACGAGCATCAAAACCGAAGGGGAAGGAGACACGTATCTAAGCGAGTAAACATGATGAACTTAATACTTCTAAGTGATTGAAGATATCCGGGAAGACTATTGTCATTACCGAGAGAAACTCAAGGTTTGACTCATGGCGTTTAGTGTTCTTATTCCAACTATGTGGGGGAAGAGATGGAAGAGTTAGTTTAAGTACACAAGTGTGTGATGATTTCGATGTTATCTCAATCATCAGGGGAGAGAAATTGTGTACATTGGGGATGCTCAGTTGTTTCACTTAAGAGCGTAATCGGTGATTCTGTAATCACTTATTCCGGAGATGACATCCGGAGAGATAATCAGTGATTCAGCATGCTACTTCAGTGTTATCGGTTATTCTTTCTTTAAGCATTTGGGTACTTTAGGTTCTTGAACTTCATACACTTTCTTCAGGGGAGAGAAAAGTATACTTCGGGGTTATTCTTTGGATATCGGACTTAATCTGCTACTTCGATGTTATAAGTTTCTCTGTCTTTGGATCTATGTGTATTCGGGTTCTTGAGCTTTTGCCTAGAGGCTGACTGCATCAATTCAACTGCTTGATGGATGTGTTCTTTTGACACCTTTTGGAATGGATCGCTTTAGACTTCAGTTGAAAAGAAATATGAGAAGATTCATTCAAGCGTGGGATGATACGTTCTTTGTTCTTGTTGATGATATAACCCCAACGAAGAATCAAAAGATCATTCTTAAAAGGAGAGACAAGATCGATGATAATGGTGTGCTTCCTTGTGCACTGGCTAAAGCAAGCTTGAAATAGAGCTTGAATCACTCAACATAAGGACTTTTGGTTTGGGGAAGCCGCAAAGTCTCTCTTTCTCAAAGGCTCATGTTCTATCTTCTATTTTGGAGCCTCGGAAGCTTTGGTGGTGGAAGTTTAAGAGATGAAGAATTCTATCTTCTCGACGTGCGATTCGATATCCTTATCTCGGTACTCATATCATCATCTTCTTAAACTATATCATCTACTCTATCTCGTAAATAATTATTAAAAACCAAAAGACAAAATTATAAAACCAACAAAACCCATAAAAATCGGAAAAATTAAAAAGACCAAAAATATTGTTTTCTCAAGACATGTCTTACGGAATCGATAACATCTATCGTCTTAGAAATGTCATTCAATAATGATGCGTGACCATAGATGAAGTTCGAGCGAAGGTGTAAATATTCTTTTCTAAACATGTCTCAAAATATGGCTTCTGATTACTTGATTGTAACCGTGCTTAAACCATGGTTTGCTATTATTTCAGATAGCAACCCGTTTTTCAAAGAACGAAAGTGCTATGCTTAAACGATTTTCAAAAATTTCGCGCACTTATCCTAAAACATATTGAGGAAAGTATGTCGAAGGACTGCTGTTCCTACACAAATGTTTTTCCGTCTAAAATTCTTCTGAAAAATATTTGTTGTTTTGATAAATGGTGGTAAATGAGTTGCTTGTAAATCAATCAGATTCAGAGTTTCGTAAAAATTGAAAACTCAATCAAATACTTCAGCGCTTTTAAACTTTTCAGAAAATAAGTCATTGATTGGAGGGGAGAATGTTTTCAAATCTATATCATCTAACGAGCTTATCTAATTATCCTATATACTTAAATGTAAAACATGTTAACCTACATTAAAGGACTAGGTGCCTAGGATATGATTGTTAGGATTAGATGATTAGAGTTTGATAAACACATAATTCCCATGCATTTGTATGATCTGATTAATATGTTGGGTTGACTTTTATTAGTCGATTGCTGTTTGGGTGTTGTCGACCACCATATATCTGTTTGTATGTCCACTAACATATGCAGATAAGATGGTTATAATTATGTTCCCGATCCGGATCCCACAATAGAAGATGATTGGATGCCGAAAGAAAATGGTAACTATATCTTGGGTTGACATATGAAGAAACGGAGCTTAATTTGACTTCTATGGAGAGTTGGCATGAAAAAATGCAACGTAAGGTCTCTCTTGCATCGTGAGATGTTTTTCTTCATCATCAAATGAAGAAAGCGGAGCTTAATTTGACCTCTATGGAGAGTTGGCATGAAAATATGCAACGTAGAAGTCTCACCGCATCGTGAGATGGTTTTCTTGAGCCTTACAACAACAACGAGCGGCTCAACCACGAGCGTATCTTTGTGCAAAATTATTGTGATGATACCATTTTAAACAATTTTTGAATAATATTGTTTTGAAAAATGGAAAAATATCGGTTTGAAAATAAATTGGACTAAATTTTGAAAATCACGGACTTCATTTTATCAAACCTAAGTCACTCAATCAATGACTACGGTCATCGATTGAGGAGAGTGATTTAAAATAATATATTTTCAAACGATATTTCTTCATAAAGTCCGGTTTGTACGTAAATAAGTGGTGATCTAAAGATTTAATGTTATGTCATGGTATGATTTTCTTTAAAACTAAAGATCTTTCAAAATGAAATTTTTACGTTCTTGTTTGATTGGGAAATTGTTTTATTTTATTAAAGATCTCTTAAAACTATCATACGACACTAACAATATTTAATGTCTATAATTGGTCTATATCTATAATTTTTCAAATTAAATCTTGCCACGTCTTTCCCTAAATTTTTAAATGATTTAAATCAATTGGGATCACAAATATCAAAAGGTTTGAAATTTTGATCTGGGAGAGATCGTGATTTAAATCTCAAATCTGTTTAAATGGAATTGGTTTTAGTCCTTTAAAAGGCACTCCCGCCTCCATGTGCCGAACGATTTCTAATACATAATGCACATGTTGAGGAGGAGCATTTATCCATAAACCAGAAGAGTATTTAAACAAGGCTACATATTCTCCCATGTTTTCTAAACCTTATTAAATCACTTGGGATCCAAAATCTCAAAGGGTTTGATATTTTTGATCGGGGAGAATTTGTGATTTAATATGAAATTTGATAAAAGATGATCGTTTTGATTCAAAGTGCAAGTTCTCTTTAATGTGTGCTAAACTCTTTCGTATATCGATGCACATATTGAGGGGAGCGAATGGTTTCTATTGGCAATCGTGAAAAGTATTTCAAAACCTCTTGCCTCTATGTGATAAAATGATTGAAATATCCTATGCACATATTGAGGAGAATTTACCAAAGAAATTCAAATGGCTTTTCTCTGGAAATTGTGATCAAGAATATATTTCAAAGAACTCTTGCCTCCATGTGCTAAAAATTTCAATATTATATGCACATGTTGAGGGAACATTTCTAAAATGATCAAAACAATTAAGGTACAAAATGCTTTGATTTTATATCACAAGTACCTTGATTGATTTTCCAAATGATTTTCAATTGGTTTCAAGAAGGAAAGAACAATACCAAAGACCGACCAATTTACTTTATGCATGGTGTTATAAGGATGGTTAGGTTAGGTATTCGTTCCACGATCCCTTGAGCAGGAGGATCTACCGAGGACAATCCACTAGATAGTGTAGAAGTCCTTAGGTATGATGAAAAAGGAGAAAATGAGAATATGATAAGAGTGCGGATGAGGAGTAGCTAATCTTGGAATAAACCCAACAAGGTTCTAGTTATAAAGTCTCATTAGCTTGAAGGGTTGAAGAATGAGAAAGAAATGAATGTGAAAAGGGTGAAAAGAAATAGCCCTCAATAATTCATCCTTAGGGCGAAACCGGATTCAATACATATACTCTTGGTTGTTACTAAGGTAACTCCGGTATTGAAGACAAGGCGTCATAGACCCAGTGACGCCTTGCTCTACAACTTCCCAAGCTACTCAAGTTCCTCTTAAAGGACTTGTTTCATTCTCACGGAGAACCTACATTATCTATCGACTTTCTCATAGAGCCGATGACGCATTATCTATCGACTTGTTTCATTCCCGGTATTGAAGGAGGAGACCTCTCCTAGTCTCCGACGGAGGAACCAAAAGTGCATAATTGAGTCTAGAGCCAAGAGATCGCCACAATATCTCATTAGGACCACGAATTAATGAAGACTTGTTGTTTCACACAATGTGGAAAGTAAGTATATATTTAGAGTCCTCACGCATTATCCTTGTGGTATTGCCGAACATCCGAGTGATATGTTAAATATTCACGATGAAGATGGAACTCCTTCAGAGCCAACATCAAACAAGTTCTTGGTGGGTGACATGAGATCTTTTCTAAATATCAAGCTTGTGACAAGCGGGCGAGAAGCGATGGGCGATTCACTCTTGAATCAACCTTGGTCCGAGAAATGAATTGGCGAATACTTTTGGAAAAACCGTTCGATGTGCAAATCTTCTTTCTCTAGCACATCGAATGTGTATTCATTTTCAAACACAAAAGTATCTCGATTGAAAAAAAATACTTTTGGAAAAACCGTTCGATGTTCGAATCTCTTCTTTCTCTAGCACATCGAATGTGTATTCTTTTCAAATACAAAAGGTATTTTGATTGAAAATTGATCTTTCTCATAAAACCTTCATCGATTGCAAAACTCTTCCTTCTAAGCAATACGCGATTGTTTTCAAATCAATCTTTCATCAATCGGTGAATCTCAATTATTTGGTTCACTCACTCCGTGTTGTCTTCTTTGAGACGTTCGGTTTGAGAACATTAGAACATTGCGAAACCCATCAAGGAGATTCTTCATAATTATACGATCACAGGCGGGTACTTGTCTCGATCAGCGGGAACCGTGGGCGTGTACCTCAATCAACGAAAGTGATCAAAGACACTTTCGTGTGTTTTGTGCTAGCTTGTTGTTTGCGGTACATTTGACGGTTACAACCGATCGTAATTGAGAAGTCAATCAAAGTCGCATGCTCACGACTTACGCCAATATAATTGAAGAAAATCATGACAAGTCTAATCTACATAACTCGGCTCGGATATTTTTATATTATGCTTTCTGGCTTGCGCAAATATCTTGAACCGAAGAAAGCTTTCCTACTACGATGAAAAGATGTTGTTGATACAAAGTTGGCGTTCCTTGTTCGGGGCTCCGGCTCTCGTACCAATTGCCGATTGTTGCTTGAGACTGCGCACTAAGAGACAAAAACACCGTTAGGCTTACCATGGGATTGTCTCCCGATTATCCTCCGTCGTGAGTAAGTAATCGATTTAGGGTTAAAGGTGAGTTGGGTTTTGAGATCGTACCTTTAACGAGGATAGGATTCCTTTATATACACATGGAATCCTTGTTGGTTCCGTGTTCCTCAACCTTGGCGTATCCCGCCTAAGTCGGTTGAGAATGATTATCTCTTGATTAAGAGATATCCTATATCTATTCCGTAAATAGATTAAGTATTTGGGCCTTCGTGGGCCTAAACATCTGTCGTGGCCCAGTTAAATCATCTGGGCGAAGTTAATGTTGGATTTTAGTCGGGTTCGTGACCCGGATATGACTATCGTCATCATGTCCCCAGGTCTAGTATGCGTAGTGATTAGCGGATGCTGACTAATAACCGTAACATCAAAAGCGTTAAAGCGTAGCCTGAGAAGCCATAAAATATACCCACGGTATATTGTATCAAGACATGGAATTAAAAAAATGGGTGCCTCGTAAGTCGGGGAAAGTTCGCAGGCGTCCCATCAGCGATCACTGACCACGGTTAGTGAAAGTGGGATCACGTATCACCTATCGCATGGATGAGAAAAATATATAACAAATCACATCATTTTCACCGTGTGTCTCACGGTAAAAGCGAAATTCAAGCCACCATTGTTCAAGAAAGCTTGCGACTACAATCCAAAAACCAACTTGTTGCAAAGGTAGCCGTGCGTCGCTTTCTCAAACAACAACACCATGGTCAAACAATTGTCGACTTCACGTCCCACCTCACCGAGGAGATCTCTTAGAATTCACCTCGGATTACTTCATACCCCTTGACATGCATCCGGTTGTTAGGATCCGCGGCATCTATAGCGGACTTCCCGAAGGAAGGTGGGGTATATATACGGTTTTAATTCGAGAACCAGCGTGCCCTATCCGCTTTTTGTTTGATGTATTGAACTATTATAATCTGCGCATATCCCGTTGACCTTTGCATTGGTGCGGCTAAAATTACCAATTTTGAGGTAAATTGCAGTTTCTTGGCGATTAACCCAACCATCCACCTATTTCGTGCCTTCTATCACATGACATGGGCACATGGGTGGGTATCCTTTGCTAAGCTTGTTGGTAGACTTGATGTTACCGATAAACTAGACAGCTCAGGAATTGGAGGAGTTCTTTTTCGGTAGATGACACATGCTTCCCGTGGCATTATAATTTTTATACCGAGTGCGTTAGAGAGGATGAGTGCCCTTTGCTGGATCTTATGTCGTGAGGATGCGGGCGATAAATGCTAACCGCATCCCCATTAGTTCCTACCGGAGGAATTTTGGTGCATATGGGCATCACCAGTAACTATTTTGGTATGCGGATGACATGCCAATCTTCTTGGGCGCCAATAGTCGGGGTGGGTACTCATTCTTCCGCACCCTTTTGTAGTTAATGTAAGAGCTTTCTTCTCTTTTCGACGCATTATATAACTTGTGTTATTTGTGGACTTGTATTGCGCAGAGATGGATCATTCACCGTAGTGCATCTAGCAAAGCCCGTGGAGGTAAAGACAGAGTACAACCCTTGAAAGAGGGTGAAGAGCCGATACTTGATGCTACCGCGTACCACAGGCCGAATGTGGGAGGCGGGGACAAGTTCCTCCATTGTTGTGGGCGATGCCGATACAAATCGTGCCAAGCCCTCAGTACCTTCCCCATAAGCGCGCCCACCACCATAGCGATGGCGCGACTATGGATGAGAGGTGGAGGTAAGAGTGCAGGCTAAAGCGTAAAGGGCGTTCGGAAGTGATGGCGCGAGCTCCTCGGGAAAAGCGCCCGGTGGTCGTCAATGTGAGTCATCGCTAGTGAGGTGCGTCCTCGCACCCATCAGCGAATGTATCGGCCCATGTAGTAATCTTGACAATACTTGATGCTTTTCTGTGCTTCCCTCTTTTTTTTTTTTTTTTTTTTAGCTGCGGATATGGGAAACCGATAATTCTATGTCTATGTATGCGGTGTGGAGTCGCCCCATAATAGTCTGTGCATTCCTCTCACTCTGCTTTCGATCCCGAACCGCATGACCAAAAGGATGCGGATATGTCTGCTGGGATGCATCGGTGGGGCATTTGGTAGAAGAGTTAGGCATGATATCTGCACATCAAGCTTCGTTGGTGGAGAAGCTAAGAGCTCGATTACGGTGAGGGCAGCCAAAGTGCTCAAAAGGATCAGCTATTGCGTTGTTAGAGTCACAGTTGGCGGTGCCAAGGTTGCGCAGAGAGCATGGGGTCATACGTAGCTTCGGAAGAAGAAGATGGCGATGTGCCAAATAAGTCAGAGCGTGCGGAGGCGCGGTATAAGTCTTCTTGTCCTTTGGCAATGAAATATTTGGAAAATGGCAAAGATCGCCGACTTCCGACTTGAAAAGTTTGGCGCTCTTGTGAAAAGTGCCCTTGAGCGCCAGGAGATGAAGTTGCGCAAGCTAAGTCTGAGTATGATGAGGAATTATATCCTCATCTCATGTATCAGAATGTCCTTGAGCTTGGTGGCTCATCGACCATAGCCTTCGCCTTGTGCTGAGTACTCTTGAGTCCAAGGAAGTGGTTGATGCTTTTGGAGAGGTGGTTCGGTCTTGTGTTGGGCGTGGGAAGCGGAGAGGTGTGGAGAGGCTGCGGAGGCTAAGCTTTTGAAGGTTCCTATTGAAGAGGTACCTAACTATGATACAAAGGCCTATGATAACCTGGTGTTGCTATGAATAGGATGAAGGACCTAGAGCTCCCCATGATTCTTGAGCGGGGAGCGATCGGGATTACCCCATAGGCGTCATTATGGCGAGTTGACTCTAGCACGTCATTGTGGTGGGGGAGGCCGTTATGCAGAGACCATTACCTTAAGCCGATGAATCCCAACTTCACGTGCACGTATTTGTGCGTCCTAAGGATATCTTGAATCCTTTTGCTTTGGAGAAGGAAGTACCTTTGAAGCGAGGTCTTGAAGCGCGTACTACTAGGCTTGCCAGAAGGAGGGCATTAAGGGCAAGGTTGTTTTATGCGGTGTTGGCGCACTCACCTCCCTCGATGCGACGGTGCGGTGAGTGTTGCACGTGGCTCGTCGAGATGCGATTTGTTGAAGCGACTAGATGAGATTGGGAATCTTTGCAAGCCGTGCGGGTAGCTCTTCGCTGGAGGGTAGTCATAGCTTCTAGATTGTAACTTGTGTTTTGAACATCTTCGTGTAATAACTCGTAGTTATGAATAAATCACCTTTTGTTAAGTGCGTGTGAATGTTATTGCAATTTGTGATGTGCATACTTATATGTTTGTCAAGACGTATTCATTGTTTGAATGATATATGGAAGTCATAGTCGTGTATGAAGATCATAGTAGACTTTGAGAAAATAATTTCTAAGTACTTTTTAGCATAGTCATGTATGTTATGATATGCAGCGTACTGTAAATATCACTTTTAAGGAATCTTGGTTCCTAAGTTGTTAAACGTGCACCATATGCGTTGCTGCGCACCCATCGTAAGATGCGCACAAAACTCATTCCAACGTCTTGAGAACAAGGTGTTTAACAAGGATACGTGATCCAGTGTTGATGGGTTTGCAACCCTCTTACTCAACAAGTTGTTTAGTAGGTTAACTTATCCTTTTTACCATCGTGGGTTTATGTTAGTGCATGCACGCCATGTAGGCGAGAAATAAAAGATGTTAAGACATACAGTATATGGAAATAACAAATTGAAATGTGTCACGGAGTTAGCTAGAAACCGTGATGTTTTATTAATACTTGCAAATAAGACATTATACTAAGGAAATAAAAAGTAAATACATAGATGTTTATTGGGTACTTTAGTAAAGTGCTTGGCGCTTGTCTGTTGGGTAGTGGCGCTCCTATAGGTAGCACCTCTTGAGGTTGCATATGTTCCATGTCTTGGCGATTCGACCATCCAATCCTCGTAACTTATGCCTTTGTTCCTAGTGCTTGATAACCTCATAGGGTCCTTCCACTTTGGTCTAAGTTTGCTGTGTCTTCTGCATGGCTCGCATCGTTGGCGCGGTAAACAAAGTCACACAGTGCGAATGAAACACTGCGCACTTTAGCGTCGTAGTATCCTTTCATCCTTGACTTTGATTTTCCTCCGTATAGCTGCGCGTTCGCGCCTTTCTTCTAGCAGATCCAAGTCGACACGTATCTCGTCATCATTGGTTGCCACATTGATCTCGGCGGTCGGATAGTTGGCATGCCAATCTCGGTGTATAATGGCTTACGTCCCGTAGACTAGAGAAGGAGTGTCTCCGTCTGGTTTTGATTGAGGTGCGATCGCCCACAAGACATGTGATAGCTCTTCCACCCGCTACCTTTGTGCTTGTCTAAGGCGTGCCTTAATTCCTTCACTAAGCTTGATTCGCACGTTCCACTAAGCCATTGGTTTGTGGGTGTTTAAGCCAGCGAAGTCTTTGTGTGATGTTCAACTTCTCGCTTTGATCTTTGAAAGGTTGTCGAATTGTTTCCGTTGTCGAGATGATTTCCCAGGCGGTCAAAGCGGCATACTATACTTTCCCGGACAAAGCGCTTGACCGGGTTGCCGTGATTGTCACTCGCTTTGCTTGATCCACTTGGTGAAGTAGTCTATGGCAACTATAAGGAATTTTAACCCTCCTGCTGCGGTGGAAAAGGTCACGCAATGTCAATACCAGCAGCAGAATGGCCATGGTGATGTAATTGGCGTTAGCTCGTGCCACAACGGACCGTGGTCCCAGTTCATCTTTGCATGAACCTTCATGGATTTCCATGAGACGTAATTTGCTTGTAGGGGCCAACACGGTAGAGCCATGGTTGGAGAAAGGGCGTCGATGCAGTTATGTTGTCTCGAGTTCGAATCTACGTCTTTGTGCGCCGTATCCTGCGAGCTTCCTTCTTCTCTTGGGGTAACGTTCCTTTTCTTAGGAATTCCGTTAACGGTGTCATCCATGTGGGACCGTCCTCCTCTATTATTGTGGAGACTTCCATCTCCGATATGGATTTGCTTTTCGGTGTTTCCAAGTACTTGATTTGATAGGTGTGCGAAGCTTGTCGAGCGATCTTGCTTAGTGCATACGCCTTACGATTTTCTCCTCTAGGAACTTGCTTGATGGTGAATCATCAAAGCCTTTGATCGATGTCTTGGTCTTGTCGAGATCTTGAATCATATTTTCTTCTTTAGCCACGTATCCGCCCAACACGTGGTTGGCCACTAGTCGAGTCCACATTTGCTTCTAGGTTACGTACACCCATCCGAGCTGCAATGCATAGTCCGGTGATTAGAGCTTCATATTACGCCTCATTGTTTGTCATTTGTAAATTCAAAGCGCGATGCGTAAGTGAATTCCATTCCTACGGGTTTGTGAGAATGAGGCTGCTCACGAACCATCAGCGCGAGGACCCATCGTAAGCAAGATCCATGGGTCATGCGGTTCCGTCCTACTTGGTGTGGGTACCTCGTCGGTGTCACGGCTTTTCGATGATGAAGTCCGCGAGAATATGTCCTTTGATTGCGGTATGTGGTGCATAAGATATGTTGTGTTCACCTAGCAATACACTCCACTTGCGATCGGCACGATGCGTCGGGTTTGGAGATGATCTGCTTGATCGGTTGATGCGTGATCCTTTGCTATTGGATGCGCTTGGAAGTACTGCGTAGCCTTTTGGGGCAAACACCAACGCTTGAGAACTAATTTTTCCATGGCGCTATAGTTCATCTCCGTCTTCTTGGCGCCTTTACAAAGTGAGCGGGGTTTGTCTTGAATCCCTATCATTAGTAACCGCGCTCTTTGCTCCATCGATTCGGATAGATACATAATTAACTCTTTCCACGGTTAGGTGCGACAAGTGTGGGGGCGTTGCTAGGTGTTGCTTAAGTTGTGTGAAGGCTTCTTACGCCTCCGTAGTCCATCGAAAATCTCCTTTTGATACACTTCTTGAGTGTTTTGAAGAAGTACAGACTTGTCTGCTGACTTAGAGCAGGAACTGTTAAAACCGACTAGCTTTCCATTGAGAGATTGGACCTCCTTCAGCGTCGCGGATGAAGGAAGTTCGATGTGACCTTTGTCTTTTCGGACATGGTTTTATACCATCGGGCTCTATTAGGTATCGAGGAACATGCCTTGATGGCGCGAAGGTACACTTTTTGGGGTTTAACTTCATATTGATCTCTCGTAGAGTTTTAACGTTTCCTCAATATCGCGCACTAACTCATCTTGGTATGGCTTTTATGACCGGGCAATCGACATAGACCTCCAAGTTGCGGCCCACCTATTTTTGAAAGCATTGTCCACTAACCTTGGCTGGTAGGTGGCGCTGCATTCTTCGAGCCAAAAGGCATTTTTGTGTATGATGAAGCCTTGGCTTGTGTGAAAGGCCGTTTTCCTCATCCTCCTTTGCCATCTGAATTTGATGATATCCTTTATCGCATCGAAACACTTCAATGGGTATCCGCACAAAGACTCTATTTTCGGTCTATCTCGGTAATGGGTAGCGATCTTGTGGCGCTTTGTGTTTTCATTTCGATCTTGTTCGGTAATCGTATTTGCCCATAGGCCATATCTTTTCACCGTAAAACCGATCAGCGCCGTTCGGCCGGACTTAAGCGGCTGCGTATTTGAAGCGCGATCGGCGAAGCGATGCTCATACATGATGTCTGCCGATGCGCCACCATCAACATACATGCGATGGATGTCGTGACCCCGCACTAATCTCAATGGTGAGTGGCTCAACTACTCGTTATCCAGCGATTAAGGTGGGAAAGAGATTTCGCTTCCTCGGAAAACTCTGGTGACCTTAGTCTAGTGACCAGCGCCATGATTGTATCATGTAGATGGTGTCGGCCTTTTCATGGGTGTCTCCTTCTTGTTTCCACTCTTACATCTATCCTTTCCTTCCTTGATATTTTTGACCAAATGGTCCAATCGCCTTTTTAACCATTTTGTCAATGGTGTGTGATTGGACACATTCGTTAGTTGTGTGGCCCTTACGTGCGTGGTAGTCACGATGTCAGTTCCGGTGCACCGATCCTACAGAGTGCACATTTGCGGCGGTCTTGGAAAGTTTGCACCTTCCGTTGCGAGAGTTTCTTTGGGGTCTTGGTCGGTGGGTGTACTGTCATTATCCTCCGCTCCCACGGCTGCGATAGCTCCTATTACGGTTACTACCCGGTTAGTGGATTGTTTCCGGGTTGTTCTGTGACCGGTAGTTGAGTAGTGTCTTTGCTATCATGCATGGCGGCTTCTCCCTGGACGAAGGACCGAGGCGTTTCATGAGCTCATCAAGGTTTCGTGAATTTTGTTGTTCAACGCTTGATGAGTTACGGATTGTTAATCCGTTCATGAAACCGAGATCTTTAGCACAGGGCATGCTTTAACACATGCATTCATCTTTGAAGAATTCCATGAATGCGCTCGTAGATTCTCCTTGCATTTGCTTTACCATGGCGAGTTAAGCGGGGTTTTTAGCGCCTTCTTCCATTGAGTAAAATTTGGTGAACGCCTTCCTCAATTCCTCAAAGCCATTGATGCTTCTGCGTGGAAGTTCTTTGAACCAGTTCAGCGCGTTTCCCACCGATGTGGAGTTGAACATGTGGCACCACGGGTGTGTGATTTTCAATTATGGTGATTCAAAAATTTTGAGGTGATCATCTGGATCACTGTTCCGTCATAGGTTTTACATTAGCGGCATCGCCTCCTTTTGTTTTCGAGAAGTCAGCGATGCGTCGGTGAGCATCCACCTTTGGCGTCGCCATGGGAGAGATATATCTTCATCCTCACGGTCATTATATCTATTTACGGACTTCGGTGTCGGTTTCTCTATCCCGTTGTCGAGGAATTTCCGGAGGACGAATTTTCCCTCGCCGCGCTTGCGCTGTCCTCGAGTTTGTACTCGAAGGGCTTTCACTTGGGAATATCGTCGCCCAGT
This sequence comes from Chrysanthemum lavandulifolium, assembly GCA_022545495.1. Classification (NCBI taxonomy): domain Eukaryota; kingdom Viridiplantae; phylum Streptophyta; class Magnoliopsida; order Asterales; family Asteraceae; genus Chrysanthemum; species Chrysanthemum lavandulifolium. The sequence continues at coordinate 137,774,652 of CM040241.1, read as the reverse complement.
GCATCACTGTATTCTGCGGCTACCAAGTGCGGTGTGGACATTGATGCGCGTTCATCCTCTCCTTCCTTCGGTCTTTGTGAGTTGGACATCTCATCATCCTCAACCTTTTCCCAATTACATTAAACACGGGGGCGGTGGTTGTCTCGGCGCTTCTCCTTCGGCGGTAGCGGTGGGAGGTTTCGTACTCGAGTCAAAAGCGAGTCGGGCTTTAGGCCGACTCGACCTCTTTCTAGCTTCCTCTTCCATGAGGCGGCTAAGGTTTCGTAATTTTGGGATCGAAATCCCTTGGTGTTACTTCGGTGCGACCCCTTCTAAAGCAAGGGTGTTTGTTTCTACCGTTATGCCTTGTTTTATCCGGTGCATCTGGTACCTTTGTCGGTCGGTCTCTAGCGCGATTGAAAGGGAGTAGTAAGAAACAGTCTTGTGACGGATCCAGCTGCGTTAGTGGTGGTTGTGGTAACTGGGTTGTCCCCGGCGGTTCCACTAGAGGAAGACCACGTCTTGGCTTGATCCCTTGTTTTTAGCGATCTTGGTTGTCGAGTGCTTGGAAGGCGAACCGATGTTGGCTTCTTTCTGTAAGGTCTGTTTGCGATCGCCGATTTCCATGCTTACGTCATTCTAGTCTTAGTTCTTAGTGAATGGTCCCACGGATGGCGCCACTTGTTGATACAAAAGTTGGGCGTTCCTTGTTCGGAACTCAGGCTCTCGTACCAATTCTTGATTGTTGCTTGAGACATGCGCACTAAGAGATGAAAACACCGTTAGGCTTACTGGTGAGATTGTCTCCCGATTATCCTCCGTGAGAGTAAATGTCGATTTAGGGTTAAAGGTGAGTTAGGGTTTGAGATCGTACCTTTAACGAGGGATGGGATTCCTTTATATACACGGAATCCTTGTTGGTTCCGTGTTCCTCAACCTCGGCGTATCCCGCCTAAGTCGGTTGGGAATGATTATCTCCTTGATTAAGAGATATCCGATATCTATTCCGTAAATAGATTCGTATTTGGGCCTTCGTGGGCCTAAACATCTGTCAGTGGCCCGGTTAAATGCAAGGCGAAGTTAGTGTTGGACTTTAGTCGGGTTCGTGACCGGATATAGACTATCGTCATCGGATGTCATGATCCGAAAGTGTGAGCATGTCGGTCCAAAAGTCACAACATCACATGAAGGCAACACAACAAAGGGTGATCCGAGATTTCTTGTGGTGATGATCTCAAAAGCTCGAAGATCATCAAAGATGTAGATCGGTTCAAAGACCTCCACTTAAAGTACAAAGTAATCGGACTATGAAGAGTCACCGCTTAAGAACAAAGATTACGGGCGAAGAATTGCGATCTCTGAGCTCAAGGCGAAGATAAAATAGAATGCTAGGATCGAAATGTAAATCATGGGGTGACCTCCCTTGGGGAGATTGTTAGAATTAGAAATTCCATGTGAAGTGTCGGTCACCCCAACTATAGACTAGCACAAGTTAGCTCGTGAACATATCGTTATTTATCGGTTTATTATTTAGTTATTAATTTAGTTTAGCGTAGTGTAGCACCGTGGAGGAAGGACGGTCTTTACCATGTATGCACGATCCATGCCCGTCGGGAGGCGTGTTGTCTGTAGTGTAAATACCCTTCCATCCTTGGAAGGGTGGTGCTTCATTAATCTAACCTTTCATTTGTTAGTTTCTCTCTAGAAAACACCCTCTCTCTCTTTATCTCTCTAACCATGGCTATCTTGTTTAATCATCTACCTAGACCACCGAATCATTCAAACAACATAAATATACGATCCTACATTTTCTTTTCCTTGTAAGCATAATTCACGGGTATATGATATGGGATGTGGTACTCATATTTGTAACACATCGCAGGGCTTAGAGGAGCAAGGAAGTTGACCTATGGAGAAGGGTACTTGTCGTAGGGAATGACATACGTCAATTGTTGAAGCCATAGGGACATTCGATTTAGTTTTACCTTGGGTTTAGTACTAGTTTTGAATAATTGTCATTATGCACCTTCTATTATTAGATGTGTCATTTCGGTTTCTTTGTTATTGGATATTTTTTGTTCACATTTACTAGTTATGGAATTTTGTTTCTTTAAATAATGTTTTTACTTTAAAGCAATTCCTATAAATGGTGAGTTTGAAATTGACATGGAGAATCATGGTTCCAATCGAAATAATTCTGTGTATAGCATTAGTAATAAGATAATTAAGTCGAACTTGGATTCTACTTATCTTTAGCACTGTCGTCTAGCACATATTGGTAAAAAATGCATGGAAAAGTTGCAACATGATGGGCTTTGCAAAATATCAATGAGGAATCATTTGATAAATCTGAATCTTGCATATCTAGAAAGATGACAAGGAAAATTTTTCACATCAAGTGGAAAGGCCTTGGATCTACTTGCATTAATACACGCGATGTGTGCGGACCATAGGCGTGTGTCAAGGAAAGGTTCTAGCTACTTCTTAACCTTCACGGATGATTTCAATCATTATGGTTATGTTTATTTACTTCAAAATAAACATGAAGTCTTTGAAACATTAAAGGTTTTAAAATGAAGTAAATTACAATTTGGAAAGAAGATTAAGGCTCTTGATCCGATAGAGATTGTGAATATCTAAGCCAAGAGTTTAAAGATTATTTAGTAGGTGTGGTATTGTCCAGCAACTAACAACTCCTTATATTCCACAGCAAAATCGTGTATCTGAAAGGAGAAATCATACATTGCTAGATATGGTGCGATCAATGTTTAATCTTATAACTCTTCCCTTATCTTTTTGGGATTATGCCCTTGGCGATGTTCTCATTTTGAATATGGTTCCAAAAAAAAAGGTTGATAAGGGTCCATATGAAATATGGTGGAAAAGCTCAACTTTTCTTACTTAAAGGTGCAGGGTTGTGAGCGTTTGTTAAATGTCACTCACGGATAAATTCCAACAAAGATCATTAAGTGTATCTTCATAGGATACCTAAAGGAAGCGATGGGTTACTACTTTTACTTCCCACCTAAAATAAAGTCATTGTGGATAGGTATGGAGATTTCCTTGAAATGAGTCTCATATCTCAAGAATTGGTGGGAGAGATTATAATCGGAAGAGGAACATGAAGATACATCACTTTTGAAAACACTAGCCAACTTCAAGTGGAACCTAAAGTTAGGTCCTCCAAGCGAAGTTATTCACATTCGTGAGGTGCGAAAGGACTATCGTGAACACGAGCGTCTATGTCTTAACATAGAAGTTGAGGAAAATATGTTGGGGATCTTAATGAACCCGCTAACTATAACTTATTGTGATGGTTGATCACGAAAAGGACAAATGACAAGTTGCAATAAATGAAATGCAATCCATGGAAGAAAATGAAGTATGGATAGAGGTTGACTGCCTCTAATGCTAAAATCATTGGAAGTAAGTGGCTCTATAAGAAAAATGACATGGATGACATTGTACACACCTATAAGGCTCTACAGTAGCTAAAGGCTTTACTCGAACCTACGAGATTGACTATGAGGAGACCATTTATCTATGTGAGATATTAGAGCTATTAGGATTCTCATAGCCATAACATCATAATATGATTATGAGATTTAGCAAATGGATGTCAAAAATACCTTCTTAAATGGTCGCCTAGATGAAGACATCTATATGGCGCAACTGAAGGTTTGTGAATCCACAATTTCTGGCGTGTATGCAAACTTCAAACATCCATTTATGGATTACATCAAAACAATGGAATAAGAGATTTGATAAGGAAATCAAAGGTTTGGATTTACTCAAAATCTTGTTGAGTCATGTGTATACTATAAAGCTAGTAGAAGTAATGTTACTTTCCTTATCCTATATGTTGATGACATATTAATCATGGGAAAACATATACCAAGTTTAAATGAGGTAAATTCCTATCTTGGTAAGTGTTTTTCTATAAAGGATTTAGGGAAGTGATAAGGTTTTAAAATGTACCTTTTGAGGGTCGTTTAAGCCTTATTTGATCACGTTTGTATCCGTTATTACTTAATATCGTTCCTTTTCACTTTTAGGTCTCTTAAAGGCAAATTCTGGAATGGCACTTATTTGGATGAAAAGCGCGGATATCTGAAGAAAATGGCCAAAGTCAAGAATCGAGACACTCAAACTTTGAAGTACAAGGGACGGCGTCCTTAATGGCGACGTCGTGAGCACTTCGTGATGACACAGTAGCTAAATTGATTATTTTCAAGTGGCGGTGTCGGGCTTTAAAAGAGAGGCCGCAACTCGGCGGCCTAGATTTGATCGAGACGGCGTCGAGAGGCGAAGGGACGGCGTCACAATCACAAGGTGGCGCCGTCGCAAGACTAACGTGGCCAAGACAAAACCCTAATAGCGGAGACCGGCGCGTCATAAATCATAAGGTGCGCCGTCGCAATTGTAATATTATATATAGAATCCGAATTTTTCGGTTTAGTGGTAGTCTTTTGGAATAAAAACCTAAACCGAACCAAGGCTGTCTTATGCGGTATTTTAGGGTTCTAAACCCTATCTTACATCAAGATAAGTGTTTTACTTCATTAATTCAATTATGTCTTCAATTACTTGTGTGTATGCTTGCATGTTCTCCATGTCAAGCTAATTTACATGTGTGTTTGCTTAGGAATTTGAAACTTAATTATTGAATATTGATTGGTTGTCTCTTATCTTAATTGTTAATGATCTAGTAATGCGATAGGTCATTCGTTGTAATTAATGCTTGATTAATCTTTGTGAACCTTGGACTATAACACTTAGGCGGTTGTAGGCTAAACCATACAAAAGTGCCTTAGAGTTAGAGTTTATAATACCTAGAGGTTTTTGTAGGCGAGACCCTTTGGTAAGTTCAAGAGTTGGGACAAACGCATACCCTACGACTTTAGACACAACGCGATTAAGAATAAGGACGTGACAATTCAACCATCAATAGGAGATAATTAAGGAGTAATAAAACCTAAGTAAACACATCTTTAAACCATCATACGAGCACACAATAATTAGACATAGACTACCCTCACCTTAGATTAGATAATTAGACAAGTAGAGTAATCGGTAGAAATACCAGCGCCCAAATCAAACCCCGAGATTCGTACCTTTCCATTTCCTAAAACATAAAAGATAAAAAATAATCTTCCTCAACCCCAACCTTAGCGTAGTAACTTCTTACTAGCATTCCTATTCCCCAGAGAGCGATATCAATACCCGTGGCTTACCCTAATACTAGACTACAATGATTAGGTTCCTTGCCTAGGGTGTTATAAAACTTGCTCGAAGAAAAGGAAGTTCCTTTGACCCCGAGCAGCGTGTAGAGATTTTGACTTGCCACCACTAAATAGCCTATCCCACCAAACCCTTTGTTTCCCTACCGTAAGCCTAACGTTACAACCCTTTAAAGACCTCTTTGATAGTGTTTCCTAGGTGCTTACGCAAAGCGATGGAGGTTTGATCTATTCTCAAGCCTATGGTAATCTATGTACTAGGACCGGTTAATGAGTGTTTATCTTTCATTTCCAACTTGTTATATTTCATATACACCGAGAGATGAGAGTATCCAAACACCCCATGTGAGGTGCTAGTATGTAATTTCGTGCTTGTTATGACTTTCTTGGGGCTTATATGTGTTGTGGACTGTTTTAAACCAATGCTTCATGATCCACAACTTATAAATTAATTGGCTAAAGCACATTTGCTTGAGGACAAGCAAATACCAAGTGTAGGGATATTTGATAAGGTTTTAAAATGTACCTTTTGAGGGTCGTTTAAGCCCTTATTTGATCACTTTTGTATCCATTATTACTTAATATCGTTCCTTTTCACTTTTAGGTCTCTTAAAGGCAAATTCTTTGGAATGACACTTATTTGGACGAAAAGGCGGATGTCTGAAGAAAATGGCCAAAGTCAAGAATCGAGACACTCAAGCTGCTTTGAAGTACAGGGGGGCCGGCGCTTTAGCTACTGACGCCGTCGGAGCACTTCTGTGCGACAGTAGCCAAATTGCTTATTTTCAAGTGGCGGTGTCGGGCTTTAAAAGGGTAGGCCGTCATGACTCAGGGCGACCTAGATTTGATCCAGACGGCCGAACCTTTGAAGGGACGCGTCACAATCACATGGTGGCGCCGTCGCAAGACTAACGTGGCCAAGAGCGAAACCCTAATGGCGGCGACCGACGGCGTCACAAATCATAAGGTGGCCGTCATAATTGTAATATTATATATAGAATCCGAATTTTTCGGTTTTAGTGGTAGTCTTTTGGGTAAAACCTAAACCGAACCAAGGTTGTCTTATACGGTATTTTAAGGTTCTAAACCCTATCTTACATCAAGTAAGTGTTTTACTTCATTAATTCAATTATGTCTTCAATTACTTGTGTGTATGCTTGCATGTTCTCCATGTCCCGGCTAATTTACTTGTGTGTTTGCTTAGGAATATGAAACTTAATTATTGAATATTGATTGGTTGTCTCTTATCTTAATTGTTAATGATCTAGTAATGCGATAGGTCATTCGTTGTGTAATTAATGCTTGATTAATCTTTGTGAACCTTGGACTATAACACTTAAAGCGGTTGTAGGCTAAACCATACAAAGAGTGCCTTAGAGTTAGGTTTATAATACCTAGAGGTTTTTGTAGGCGAGACCCTTTGGTAAGTTCAAAGAGTTAGGGACAACGCATACCCTCGACTTTAGACACTGGCGATTAAGAATAAGGGCGTGACAATTCAACCATCAATAAGAGATAATTAAGGAGTAATAAAACCTAAGTAAACACATCTTTAAACAATCATCGAGCACACAATAATTAGACATAGACTACACTCACCTTAGATTAGATAATTAGACAAGTAGAGTAATCGGTGAAATACCAACCCCAAATCAAACCCGAGATTAGTACCTTTCCATTTCCTAAAACATAAAAGATAAAAAAAATAATCTTCCTCAACCCCAACCTTAGCGTAGTAACTTCTTACTAGCATTCCTATTCCCAGAGAGCGATATCAATACGTGACACCCTAATACTACACTACAACGATTAGGTTCCTTTGCCTAGGGTGTTATAAAACTTGCTCGAAGAAAAGGAAGTTCCTTTGACCCCGAGCAGCAGTGTGGCGTTATCGAAGCAACATACATCCTTGGAATCAAGATCTACGAGATAGATCAAAGAGGTTGATTGGTTTAAGCTAAATTGCTTACATTGATAAAATATTGAAGAGATTCAATATGAAAAATTCCAAGAAAGATATTTTCCAATGCAAGTAGAACATGGCTTAAGTAGCAAACTATGTGCATCAACACGATGAGGTGAAAAGATGAGTAGAGTCCGCTTATGCTTGGTGTGGGATCTATCATGTATGCAATGAGATGCACAAGGCTAGATGTGGCGTTTGCACAAAATATCACCATTCGATATCAACAAAACCGGTGGACTCCAGCGGCATCTTTGTTAAGAAAATTCTTAAGTATTTGAGGAATACAAAGAAATGTTTTTAGTGTATGGGAAATCCGGATCACGAATTTGATGTTCTGAGGTTTGCGATGCATCACGGCAATGTGATAAAGATGATACGAGTCTCATACGGTTATTTCTTTGTCATTAATAGAGGAGCGATGGTGGAAGAACAAGAAGTAGAGTACAATTACCATATCGCAATAGAAGGCGAGTAAATAGTGCTTTAGAAGGCTGCGATGGGTGTTTAGATTAGGAAATTCATTTGGGGCTAGAATTATGTCGTCAATTGATTTACCTATTAATATGTATTATGACAATTCTGCGCAATTACATTCGCCAATGAACACAGAGTCATGAAGGCGCTAGACATTTTCCTCGATGATATCACTATGTTAGAGAACAAGTCGGAATAGGTGAAATTAATCTACTCAAAGTTCACAGATGACAATCTAGTGACCCATTCTGAAGGCTTTACCTAGAGAAAAGCTCACTCAACATGCCAATGGCATTGGACTTCGTTTAGCTAGTAGTTTCATGTAGATCGTGGTTATGTAAATGGATAAAGGATGTTATTAACAATTATTATCTTAATGAAATAAAATATTTTGTTATATTTATTTTTCATTTATAATATTGTATCCTATATTTGCATGTTTAAATCCATGAAATAACTTATGTTATTCTAAATAGTCCGTTGTCAATCAATGATATGGGAATATCAATGAGTTAAGACAATTATGAGTTTTGATATATATATATATATATATATATATATATATATATATATATATATATATATATAAAAATATATATATATATATATATATATATATATATATATATATATATATATATATATATATATATATATATATATATATATATATATATATATATTGATGCGTGGACATTGAAATTCACATGATATTCAATGAATTGAATATAGGACAAATCAACCGTATGATTGTACTTTATGGATCCTTGTCATTAAAGTAAATCATGAATATTTATCCTCGGACTTAAGATACCGGATAAGCTGTCATGGATGTAGCTCATTTTTGTAAGATAGTCTAACTTATCCGTGGCAGATAGTTATATGGGCTATTTTCGAAGTGATGCAAAGTTCATGAGTTTTGCTTGTAATCAAGAAATAATTTGTTCCTTCAAATTTGTTTTGAAGTTTAATCTTCTTTGGGCCCCTCGTAATGTTTGCATGGCCATGCCCAAGATTTATCTTGAACATGTTCGAGATGATTTGGTAATCTTGCTCAATCATAAATAATGAGAAACATAATAGTTAATTATGGAATGACTTAGATCTATATCCATATTAACGTAGTATTAGAAACAAAAGGATAATTATGACGATGATTCATCAAAAGGGTTACCAGGAAACCACACTCAGGGTCATTTTGGGGGCATTGGGTTGTTATGCTAGACTAACCAATGTCATTACTATATTAAGGTATATCCAAGTGGTAGCTGTGAGTTTTATGGGTATAAATTAATATGTGTATGACCGGATTCGAACGCGAGACTTGAGGATTGCACACTTTACATATCGATTCAATGTTTTGATAATTAATATAAAACGTTATGGTTAATTATTAATTTCACAAATAAATGCTTTAACGGATGTTATTATTTAACGATTATTGATTAACGAACATTAAATGTTAACTTAATGGACTAGAGATGAAATTAAAGGTCGGGAAGGTTCTAGAATCCTTTAGGGATTCCTATAATCGGTCGAATAGAAGGAGTAGGGGTTTCCTACCCTAACTTGGACTGCAAGATTGTTATAGTATTAATACAAGCCCTTTGTATTCATTCTAAACTAATCTTAGTTCCTTGCAAACCTAATTTCTCTTCTCCTCTCCTCTCCTTTTGAGCTAGCCGATCGGTTTCCACCCTAATCCTTTAGGGATCGAGTTTCTAAGCTCAAAACAAAAGTGTTTGGTTAGTTTGTGATCAAGAACCTAGATTTTCTCATTGAATCATTATTAATACGTGTGTACAATAACGAAGGACAAATACACTTGTATTTATGAATTTTTCCCATTCGACTAAGGTGTAGTCAAATATATTAAAGCCTAATTTACTAGGGTTTATTGGTTCTTGTTTATCAATTCCTTGTTTCGCTAGGAATCGCAAAAGGTGCGCATATTCTTTTATATTCGGTTAACTAATTGCAAGTATTTGATCCTTGCTTCCATTGCATGCTTTGATGATGTTTACTTGTTTATACAAGTGTTATGATTCAAAAACTCCAACAGAAACTACATTATATATCCCAAACATCAACCAAAAAACTACAACAAATTCATCCCAACCTCCTCACATTCAACAACATCCCCATCTCCACAAAAACAACAAATACATCTACAACTATAGCAAAACAACCTAAAGTCTCTCATTTATTCAAAATCAGAAAAGAAAAGAAAATACAAAAATCTCGGTCAACTCTTATCAATTCAAAGATTCGTTCAAAGAACAAAACCACAAGAGATTTAACATCATAGATCTATGTGAAGCATAACTTCTTAATATCCGAAACTAACGAGTAAGCGAAATCGTATTTAGATAAACCTAATCCAAGGGTGATAAATAAAGCGCACCTTGTGGGAATAAAACCAAAGAAGAGATAAACTCTTAAATCACAAAGTTTATTAATAATCAATGATCAAAAGATGCATTACAATAAAACCTAAACCCTATATTTATAGGTATTAAAACTTGTAGAACAAGATAACCTAGATATTCTAGAACAAGCGAAAACAAGGAAAAAAAGTCATGACCCAAATAAAACCCAGCGGGGTTACTTCAAAAGTCATGACACAAACAACGTATAACCTCGGTATGTTTAGAATTAGGGTTATTTATCTTTAGTAGTATGATTACTTGAAAGTAACAACACAAACACAAGTAACCTTAATATGTTTAGCGGTACCCTTACTCATATTACGAGTAACGTCCTCATCATTCCCCATCACTTTAGAAGAACTTACCTCGAGTTCCCCCGCTGTCAAGGGTTTCATCTACCTCGAACACCTTCTCGACAAACCTTGTCTTTAGTAGATTTGCGCTTCACATTAACTCGAGTACTTTCATATTTTTGACATATCTACCACACTCTCATTGATCCATATGACTTAAAACATCGAGTTATGAACTCCTTATCAACGATCATCAAGTATTCAATTGCAATAAAATTAACTTCTTTGTTTACCATTGAAAACCTTATTGGATGTGTGATACTCATATTTAAATTTAACCCGTAATCAAAATCACTCTTTAAATCCTTGATGCCTTCGAAATCGATGCTTATCTCACAATCATCTTCATTATTGCTAAAACCCGTTTCGTCTTCTTTACAAGTCTTCAAGACCAACTTGATTTGTTGTTTCCAACACTAAAGTTGAAATCTTGTCTTCATGTTGCAAAGTGAGTTTAGATTCTTGGATTTTCTCAACATGCTCTTCAACAACTTCATATTCCAAAATATTTTCTTTAATCTTAACCTCGGTCATTGGTACATATAATTGTTATTCATATGGAATCATCGCAATTCTCTTTCCTTCTCTTAAGAAAAGGTAGAGATTATGCTTTAAATCATAAAAACCTTTAACTTTGCAATGCCATGATTTTCCTAACAGAATATGACAATCCTCCATATCATCCAAATGACAAATTACCTAATCCTTGTAGAATTTACCAATAGAAATTGGAATCCTACAAACCCCATGACCTCTACCCAAACAAGTTTCTATTGGAAAAATAAAGTAATTGACCAATTTTCTTCACGCCAAGTTCCTAGCCCCATAATTATTGATAATTAAAGAAAATACCTTTTTATTGATTGAAACTCTTGAATAAAACCACTTGATTGTTGGTAGTCAAATCTCCATCTTCATGTTTTCCTCTCATTCATCAACCCACTTATTGTTGAACGAGTATTGGTTGCACCTACGGTTGTCAATGGATCCGCCTATGGTTGGACGAATTCTTGAACCTCCATATTTGCTACCCTCGCGATTCTTGTGAATTAATGCCCCACCTACGATCACGGAATGCAGTTCTTCTAGCATAGTGTAACAGCTGTCAAGTTCATTCATGGATTTGCTAAAACCATGATTCGTGTACTCTCCATACCATACCCCACCAACAGTATGGCTTTTTGAAACTTCTACACCTTTCATCATCTAGGATGCTAACAAGCTCTCGACATTAATTGAAGTAGAACCTTCTACACCAATTACCACCAGGATGCTAAGAAGCTTTGATGCCAACTGACGCAGGACACACGTAAGCGTATTTAGATAAACCCTAATCTAAGGGTGATAAACAAGGCGCACCTTGCGGGAATAAAACTCAAACAAGAGATAAACTCTTAAAATACAAACTTTATTAATAATTTTTTATCAAAAGATGCATTACAATGAGACCTAAACCATATATTTATACGTATTAAAAATTGTAGAACAAGATAACCTAGTTATTCTAGAACAAACAAAAATTAGGAAACTACAACAAAAAAATAAAAAATAAATCCAATAGGGTTACTTCAAAAGTCACAAAACAAACAACCAGTAATCTTAGATGTTTACAAGTAAGGTTACTTATGTTTAGTAGTCGGATTACTTGGAATTAACGATATAATCACAAGTAACGTCAGTATGTTTAGCAGTACCATTACTCATATTACCAGTAACGTACTCATCAGAAACTCATAAAGAAAGAACAAAACAATCTTGTTTCATCCTTCTTTTCGTACGGTTTAAACAAAACATGAAAGAACATCACCTACCTTCGACCTTTTACAAGATCTAAACACGAAATAAACATCACATACCATAGACATTTTACAAGATCTTGAAGCCTGTTGTAGTTGGAAACCATAGAAAGATCGTCTTTGGTGTTGTGATTCATAGCAGAAAGAAACCAAGAAAGGTCATTTCGTGGTTTGGGTTGTGTGAGCTTCAGATATTGGTTTGTTTTTTCGAGTGGATTATTGATAAATACAAGATTGTTAAGTGGGTTTTAGATTTAGGTTTGGTTTATGTTATATCAAGGGATGAAGTTTTGGGAGATTTAACGTGAGCTTGTGAAAGAAAGATAATGAAAATGTGGTTGCATGTGAAAGAGGGATTTGAGATTAGGGTTGTTGGTTTTTTACAAGGTTTGGTACAGAAGGGTATTATAGTCATTTCAGTTTGATCATAAGATACTTGTAAAAAATAAACAAGAGTCGCCCTGGTCTCTTTTAGGATTAAAAATATTTTGGGGGTAAACGATGATGTGCACTTGTGAGCGTGGTCTCTTTTTGGAATTTTCCCATTTTAAAAACACAAAAGGGTGCTTAAGATTTTACTGACACGAGTGTAATTCCTTATTCATCTCACTCTACCCTGTGTATATATTTAGGATCCCTAACATTAGTCCTTTTAATTTTTGACACTATGTAAAGATGGAAACCTTGAAAAATTATTCCTTTTAATTTTTGACACTTCACCAATATAAAGATGGAAACCTTGGAAAAAACTTCCACAAAATATATTACCTCCGGTTTGCTTTATAACCTGCAAATTTGCTTCATCATGAATTTATGGTATCATTTTTTATAATGCCTTCGTTCGTTCATTTCCTCGTACTTGTAAAAAAAATAATTAATCACGCAATGTATCACTATGATAAGATATACTTCGATGTTTAATAATAAAACATAGCTTTTTATGGTTTTTTTTTCTTGTACGCGAGTTGGTACAGTTATTTGTTGCTTTATAATGTTGGGTTCAATCGTCTATAAGTTAGAATCACAATCACAATAAGAACGATGTTTTGTTAGTCGAGAAGGATATAGATTTTGACAGATTAGTCGAAGTTTGCGTGATATATTTGACGATAAATAAAGGTACGTTGTTAACTCGAGGTTTGTTACATTGTGGATAACACGCAAACAACACTTCCAACCACTATTAACGCGTTACACTTTCCAGTCTTCATGCTACATGCATCTAGGAAATAATTACTTTATGCGTAAGTTAAATTATATATTTTTGTTTGGGATGGGGAGTCTCAAAAAAGAAAAAGAGTTTCACAGACGAAAATCTGGTTTTTTAGAGAGAGAGATAGAGCATAATAAGGCATGATTCATCAAGTTTGTCATATAGTTTTAGTGTTAATTCATAAACTAATTTTTAACATGCGAGAAAAAGAAAGTATCATATTGCAATCATTATTTCATGTAGAGCATCAGATGTCATGACTCAAGTCATAACACCTTTTTGATGCCATGTCAACTTTTTCTACTTTCGCATCCCTTTTCACTCATAAACCCAAAATCACCTTTCCTCATCACGTAAGGCAAAACATCCCTTTGAGATTCACAAATTTATTTTATTTTCCACTTTTTAAACCAGCTATTTTTTCATTCATATAATTTTAGAATTACACGATTATTTTATACCAACTAAGTACACAAAAATTGTGACAAGTTTTGTTTCATTATCACTTTTACAAGTTTTAATGGTTTTGTTAAACTATATTTTTTAACAAACATGTAAAAGAGATGATATTCCACCACTTCATCTTTGCTCTTAATCAAATATAACCACACAGCCTTAGAATAATCATCGACAATGGTACTAAAAAAATATAAAACCCTCTTTACTCGTGACTCTATAAGGACCCAAGAGGTCCAAATGAACTAACTCACCAACACAAACAGACTTATGATTACTTAATGTAAATGGATCTCTAGTTTGTTTATACTTGTGACAAACATCAGAAGGTTCAACAAAAGTCTCTATTTTAGCATCCAATCTAGGATGCAAAATGTTCATGACTTGATCGATAGGGTGACCAAGTCTACTATACTAAAGACTCTAGATATGTTACAAGTACCGGATATTTAATACCTTCATTTTTACTTTCAAAGTAATTTAAACCACCACTCTACCTACCAATCCTAGAACTTTCCATATCTTCATATCACGATGCAATATACATCATTGTATTTCATCAAAACCAATAAACATGTTACTATCTCTATCAATTTTGTGCACAAATATCATACTCACACAACACTCACGTACAACCAACACATCATACAAGGTCAAATAAGGACTTAATTTCATATTTCCAATTTTATGTATGTTTGCAATTGTTTCATTAGGATGACCAACGTGAATTTTAAACATAGAAACTTCTATCACATTAGTTAGATGTTTATCAGTAAAAGTAATGTGTTGGTTTGCCCCAGAATTCATAATCCATCCCAAAATCAGTAAAACAATACAGTTATGCATAGTGTAACAACTATTTGAACAAAATAATCTTTTAAAGTTTTGATTAAAAACCTTACTATTGTTACAAAAACACCTGACATGTTGGCATAAACTCTTTTTTCTTGAACATAAGTCTCCTTGACGAGACTCGTGATTTTAGAAATATGTTCATCAGTGAACTACACAAAAGAACCTATGCTAGCATTGTTTAAAACATTGCTATTATTTGAAAAACTTTTAATAAAATCTCATTATTATTATTAAAACCTTTCTTTTTCTAAAATCGGAAGGATAGCCAATGATTTTAAGACAGTTCTCACCCCATTCCTATTCTAATTGTCAGAAAACTCTTGTGACATTGATGTTAACTCCTTTAACATGAATTCTATACATTAATGCACTTGACAGAGATTTATGAAATGAACTAATAAAATAAATGCCTCTGTGAGACTCTTCCCTAAAAATGATAGCATAAACACCCTTTACATCTGGTAAAGGTTTTCTAGACAAATTGTTATTGCTATTTTGCATGTATACATCATCAAGACCCAATAAAAATTGCATAAGTTTAAACAATTGATTTTGCTTATTAAAATCCTTTGTAGCATGACATGTACACCTTGGTAACTAAACTACGGCATCAAATTATGTCTATAAAGCATTGAATTTATTATAATAATTAGTAATATGAGTTTCATTTTCACATAAAGAGTTAATTGTTTGATGCAAAATAGGTCACAAAACCATTAACTTTGTCATAAGTTTCTTGCAATTAAATTCAAGTATGAATCTCTCTCAAAATAAACTGATTTAAGTTAGAATCAACACACATGCATAACTTTGCTACTCAGTTATATGTCATTAATCTAACTAATAACGTTTTATCATTGAGTGAATTGAGAGAGATGAATCAATAGGTAAGAAAACGACAAACTAAATTATAAAAACCTAGCTCTAATCTTTAGCTTTTAAAAACCTCTTTCTATGAAGTTTGTCTTTGTCTAGCTTTAGTCTATGAACTCTTTCCTTTTATCAACCGGACTAGTTTTACCTTATCAACATGTATAAGCAAGAATACAAATTATCTAAGTTAGTCCTTGTAGTTTATATTCTATGTATATGATTATTAATTTTAACAACTGGAGATGCTCTAATGTGTGTGTTATCAGATGCTCTAATGTGTGTGTTATGTCATATATCCACTAAATTAAATTTGGGTTATGGTACAAAAAAGTTATTAAAGTTTCTTAAAAATTTGTCCTAAGTTACTAAAGTTTCATTTTGTTCACTTAGGTTACTGAACTTTTGGAAGCATACACTTCAATAATTTCAGTGTTAGTCCGAGTAACCCGAATGTATACTTTTGATAAGTTTAGTAACTCGAGTGAACAAAGTTTAAAGTTTAGTAACTCGAACGTATATTTTATAAGTTCAAGAACCTTAATGAACAAAGTTTCAAAGTTCAGTAACTTGAGTGAACAAAATGAAACTTAGTAACTTAGGACAATTTTTTTGAAAACTATAGTAACTTTTTTGTACCATAACCTATTAAATTTCAACCTTTTTGTTTATAAATTTTATAATTGTGTGTTTCAAATCACTCATATGCATTAAAATAAAATGAGATAATTCTAAACCTCTTCAAAACACATAAACATGAAATAACAACTCATTATGGACGAAACACAAAAACTTTTGATGGGTTTTGAATATTTTCAGGAACCTACCATCTACCATTGTGAATACATACATAAGTGAAACCTCCTTGATCTATGGAAGTCCATGGTTTTTATATGCTATGGACTTTTGTACTAATTAAATTGATTCCTTACTTAAATGCCCTTTTGTAATTGTATATATTACTGAATGAAAGTCAATGATCTGCATTTGTTGTTTAGGCACATGAGGCACGTGATCGATGTAACGTGACGATCGATTCCATGAACCCACGCACTTAAATATTAATGCTTCCACCACAATCTATTTTCAATCTAATCGTTGATCAAGCAATATAGAATAAATCTTAATACAACATATAATTATTAACGCTACTTCTTCATTTACCAAATGTACGTTACTATTAAATCCATAAAAATTAATCCAGGGATTAGAATTTCAATGTGTGCTAAGAGTCTCAAATATAGATTAAGGTTTTGATGGTGACATTTGGCTTTCTAGGGTTAGGGTTTCTCATAAGAGTAGCAGTGACGTTTAAAGATAAAAGTTTAAGCTTATTAATTTGCATAAGTCAAAACTATTAAATAAGTATTATGAATGCATTTGCATGATTTTTATCACATAAATGATCTTATGATACTACCCTGATCTTACTGATTTATAGATCCTATGGCAACTCGATAAGGTTTCAGCTATTAGATTACTAAGAGCTTACAATCTACGATCAATTTTAATAACCTAATCAAATTTTAATGAACTCTGCTTGAATAGCTTGAAAGTAGTATGTTTTATTATCATGTTAAATTTTTATGTGGTTATTGTTCGTGTATGCAGATAATCCCTTTTTTTTAAACATGCTTTTTGACCTTTTACCAATTAATCCACCAATACGTTGTGTTATATTGAAACTAGCATGTTGTATTTTCAACTTTCTTAATGTATGACAATCTCCTCATTAGCAAAAAGTATATCAAGTATGCATTAGCGTGGTTGTTAAAATCCCGATCATTTCTAGGATCTTACGGTTTTATAATACTACAAAGTAAAAACGATCCCGATCTTACATTAAATCTTTGTGAGATAAGATCTTAATAAGATCCCGATCTTAACCATAGGATCTATAGATCTCGATCGATCCGATCATACTTTTCTCGAACACAAGCTAAAAATCTATAAATTTATATATTGAGTTTTGTAAAATATGAAAAACAAGAGGCTAATTGTATTAAACACTTCATAATCATAATTCTGACATATTTTCATGATATATGTTATATAACTAAATGTAGATTTGTATAATTTCACAACGCCTATTTAAAAAAAGACAATATAGTAAGATCTTAAGATTCCAATTTTATTTTAATATCATGATTTTGCAAAGACGAAAATGATCCTAAGTAAGATCCCGATTTAAAAACCTTGCCTAAAAGTATTTAAACATATGTAAAACTAATTGTGATGCGTGATATGGTCAAATACTTAGAGCAAAGGGTATGGTTGTTTTATAACATGCCAAATGCAATTTTTTTGAACCAATAACATGCCAAACCATACCATGCAAGTGAGCCAAATTCATGCCAAAGGGAAATGAGCCATTAGATTGGCTCACGCCAAAGAGAAGAATTGTGTACCTTTTGTTATTTTTTAATTCTTTTTTTATTGTATTGTGAGTGAGTGGATATTTTTAGTGGGGTATTTTGTGGGACCCAATAACATGTTAGTAATGTGTTATGAGGGAGGGGTGTTTGAGTGATTGGTATGTTATTGGAAGGTATATGATGTGGCGCTGAGTTGGCATACCAATAACGTGTTATTGGTATCCACTATACCTTGTGCTCTTATAAATAAGGTGAAAAGGGACTACTAGTACGCGTACTTCCATTGTACTTGTTTTGTGTACACTACAACCGAAAATGTCTTCCTTGCTTGTCATCATTCTTTACTTGGCTCATTTCTCCTGCCAAACTTATGCTGCTGATCCTGCTCCTCGTGTTCCTATTCGCGATGGTAAGTTGATATATATGTCACAGTCTATTCTTAATTACTTTCAACATCCTTAAATTCATGATAAAATGAAGATGACATTGTTTTCTCTTAAGAATGGTATGACTAATTATATTTGTGTTTATCGACTGATAACTGAAACTTCATCTTTGTAGACGTACGTGATTCTTAGCTTTTATATATTAGAACCTCTTTCTTATATATTAAATCATCTGAACTACGTTAGCATGCGCTATAAAACAGTACCCGATGTGGTTTTTATGTTTCTCTTTTGTTAGTAAAGCGTATACTCAATTTGTTAACATTAACCTTAATTCATTCTTTTTCTGTAGGAATGCTTCCTAATGGCCACTTTGAGCTACGTCCAAAACCATCTAAACTGAAGAAAACAGTAATCATAGGAAAATACTCTTTGCCCAAGTGGGAAATCAAGGGCATAGTCGAGTACGTCTCAGGTGGGCCACAACCAGGTGGGTTCTATTTTGCGGTTCCTCGTGGGACCCATGCAGCGAGGCTTGGGAATGAAGCTTCCATATCACATTATATTAACGTTGAGGCTGGTTCCACCTACTCTCACATTTTCGCTACAAGAACTTGTGCTCAAGGCGAGAAGCTCATGGTGAATGCTGATGGACAGTCGGGCGAGCTACCAATTCAGACATTGTATAGTACAGACGGAGGGATACTTATCGTCGCTTTTAAAGCTATTCGTAGCTTAGTGAAGGTTCGTTTATAATCCGGGATCCAAGAGGACCCCACTTGTGGGCCCTCTTAGATGCCATCGCAATAAAAGATGAAACCTCTGAAGTACCATGCAGGTATAATTTCTCTCTTATGTATGTAATGATTCACTACATCATCTATCTCTAATTTCTTCGGCTTGCAAAAAAAGAATACATAGCAGTGTATCAAGACATATGTCTAGCATTTTAGGATGAAAGTTGACTAGTGTTCATGTAGTATCCGTTTGACAAGTTAGCGTGTGTGTTTAGAATTAACCTAGTGGTATCCGTTTGAATGTACGGTTAGTGGTATCCGTTTGAGTGTACAGTTTCTCTTAACCAATTGACTGAGGGTTCAAGTCAATTAGCTAGATTCACTTTAATTATCGAGCGTGTTGCATATCCGGGAAAAATAACAAGCTGAACTCATGAGGAACAATGAGTAAACAAATTTAATGACTCAATTGACATACATGTAACTGTAACAAACTTACTAAACAATCCTTACCATACAAATAATATACATATTCATATAGGACTTCAAACACCGAATTGAAAGAACCTCACATATATGTGTTTAATAGGATGTTCGAATTAGAGTAAGCATTACGTGAGATTTTAAAATCATATCGATCTGTAGAAGGTCTTGAACTCCAAATCAATATTTGGTTGTTATATTTTGGTGGAGGTAACAAAATAGGCGTGTCGAATCAAATAAAATTTTTGGGTAAAATGGTTAAAAATAGGTAAATGAGACATTTTTAATTAGATTACTTGTAGATATAAGATCTATTCTGGTGTGATTGATCATTCTTAATTTTCCGTGCAATGTGCCGAAGAATACTCACTACAAAAATTGGTTTAATCTACTCACTTTTTTTTTCACATATCTAAAAATGTATAAAATTTTATTAATTTACTAACACGTGTAAAAATTGGTTACATTAATAAATGTGAAAAAAATGTAAAACAATAAATTTTTCACCTTTTTAATTGTGTCAAAAGAAAGTTCATGCTTTTAAATGTGAAGAAATCTAAGAAATGTCCACACTTATAAGTGTGGACCCAAATTCTCCACAATTACTCAAAGTGTTGGATCCAAAGATTCTTCACACTTTTTCAAAGTGTGGAGAATTTGGTGTTACAAATAGCCTTCATACTTAAAGTGTGGAGAATCTTATAATTTTTCATACTTAAAAGTGTAAACTTTTATTTGATACAATTATAAGTGTGAAATTTATAATTTTTACACATAATTAAATGTTAATAAATTAATAAAATTTTACACATTTTTTAAAAATGTGAAAATTTAGTGTGGAGAATTAACTATTTTTTGTACTGAGTGTTTCATCACATGCCTAAAGATGTATTGGCTTAGTTAGTCAAAGAAAATTACGACAATGTATTTTTATTTTTAGCCCGTGCTTTTTTTTTTTTTTTTTTTTTTAGCCCGTGCTTTTTTTTTTTTTTTTTTAAGTGGCAATCAGAAAATATGTTAAAATAACGGAGTAGGATCCTCTTAAGTTCAAAAATGAACTTGATATGTAAAGTTGTATTTTGTGTGAGTGTACATTTGAATTACAATAAAATAAATGTTTTGTGATGATGTCTCATTTTATTTTTACTCACAAAATCACAACTTTACCTATAAAGTTCATTTTAAACTGAGAGGATCCTACTTAGAAAGTAACAAAGCAGGCGGGTAGGCGGGCACGTGCTACAGGCTAAGCAGGCTATGGGCCAAACAATTATGGGCCAAACGGACACGGCTAAGCAGGCACGGACCAAACAGCGCGTGTTATACTGAATCGCTTTAAAAAAAACCAAGCGCGAAATAATTTTTGAAGCGTAACACCTCATTTATATTTAAAAATTAAATATAAGTTTTCTTTAAAACAATCTAATGTTCGAGAAAAACATATCATTATCTTATTTAACTTACGAATGGGCAATACATCACATTTCATAAAAGGAGGGTCTAAATGCGCCTAAATTTTTAAAAGTCTGCTCATTTAACCAATTTTTTTGATTTTAGGCACAAATTACCACCTCTAATCCTACTCCTTAAATAACTGGGAAGATACTAAAGAGGGTTACAAAGGATTGATTAAAGCGTTACACGGGTTACATGATCAACTCAATCCAAAAACAAATAAAGTCCAACTGATAACCACATGCAACTATACTATTTTTCTTATCTTATAGTTTAACTTAATTAATGGCTCATAACTATAACCACATGCACGTAATTCAGTAACTTGGATTTCTTAATTCTAAATTTACTTTTAAGACTGTTACGTAACTGAGACTACCTCAAGTATACGGTGTCGTGCATGCAATAAATTTACTTATACTATTTGATTACTTAGTAATATTATATAATGGAACACTTGTTAGTTATACTATTAAAAATTACTCTTTGTCCTGTCAAATTTAGGCCCTTAACAATATCAACTTTCTTTTGCATGTATAGGAAATTTGGTGAAAAATGGTGACTTTGAGATTGGTCCATATGTCTTCAAGAATTTCTCAACAGGAGTTCTTCTCCTCCCCAAAATACATGACATAATTTCACCGCTCCCCGGATGGATCGTTGAATCGCTCAAGCCAGTTAAATACGTAGACTCGAGGCACTTCAAAGTACCTTCAGGGCTATCAGCAGTCGAGTTGGTTGGAGGCCGAGAAACAGCCATTGCACAAATCATACGCACCGTTCCTAACAAATTCTATAAGCTAACATTCGTAATAGGCGATGCGAAGAATGGTTGCCATGGTTCAATGATGGTCGAGGCCTTTGCCGCTAGGGAAACCTTGAAACTGAAACATGAGTCTCAGGGAAAGGGTGAATTTACAACTGGAATTCTTAAGTTCAAGGCGATATCAACACGAACACGAATCACATTTTATAGTGCCTATTATCACACAAAGCTTAATGACTATGGTCATTTTTGTGGGCCTGTGTTAGATGATGTTAAGGTTTGGTTTTACTAGGTACAAGGTCTTGCTCGTTAATAATTATAAGATCAAACAGATCTGTTCTTAGACTGTTTATGTAATGCATATAATTATCCAGGTTTGAGTTTCAAAACTATAAGGCGATAATAATGTATTGTATTTAGAATGAAAGAACCTTTACATCATTGTAATAGTTAATTATATCATTGTAAACGAATAGCTTATATCTGAAGAATAAAACACACTGCACCAAAGCTTAATTATAATTCATGTAATTTCAACCACCAAAGTTGCCATTTTAGTTGCATATTAACGAACTATCGTATTTTTTTCACTTAACATATTTTTTTCGCTGACGATTCTCTGTTTTTCTTGAAAGCAAAAACCTCATAATGTGACTATTTGCTTGCGCTCGTTAACCGTTATTGTGAAGCATCTGGGCAACTTATAAATTTTTCCATGTCAGAAGTAATGTTTTCTCCTAATACCCCAATGAATGAGCAAACAGAGTTATGCAATCGTCTTGGTGTTAGATTAATGGAACGACACTCACGTTACCTTGGTCTTCCATCTATACATGGGCGTAACAAAGGTGAGTTGTTCTCTTTCATATTGGATAAGGTTCTTAAAAAAATGCAAGGATGGAAAAATAAGCTTTTATCTCAAGCAGGTCGCGAGGTGTTGATTAAATCTGTTATTCAAGCCATCCCTTCATATACTATGCAATGTTATATGTTGCCCAAAGGCTTTCTTCAAAAGCTCTTAGTCCATATAAAACGCTTTTTTTGGAATGGGGATGAACATGAACGTCACATTCATTGGTTAAGTTGGGAACATATTTCACAAGCTAAAGATTGTGGCGAGCTTGGTTTTCAAAACCTATCATGTTTTAATTTAGCTCCTCTCCCTAAGCAAGGATGGAGACTCATTATGAATCCAGGTTCCTTTTGGGGTCGTGTTTTGAAAGGAATATATTTCCCGCATTCCAACTTCCTTACAGCTTCAAAAGGTTCAAGCCCTTCATGGTTGTGGCAAAGTTTGCTTCAAGGAAGGGATCCTCTTCTCCAAGGCTTACGGTGGCAAGTCGATGTGGTCGAATATATTATTTTGGACGCAAAAATGGATTACTCTACTCTTGGGATAGCGGACGCGATGTATGTGTTGATCTTACGGGTTCGTCGCCTTTCGACGCAATCCGGTTGATTGATTTTATACGGGCGAGCGATCGGTGATCTTTGCCGCATGTAAAGCGGGTCGTCACGATGCTAAATATGCGGATATTGGATATGGGTTTCTTCCTTTCTCTTTCTTCCTTTGGAGAACTTGAGAAAGATCACGGTCCTACTTACTAAGCGGGTTGGCGTTTCTAATGACCCGGGACATTGGAGTTCGTGCGGCGGCTCATATCTTTAATAGGATTGGTTTTACCATTGCTAGAGGTGTGGGAGCTCGGTTGGTTTCGAGGCTCCCACCAATCTTTTGTAATCCTATGAGTTTTTAATAAAAGTGTGATTTAAAATAATAATAATAATAATAATAATAATAATAATACCATAGCACCTATACTTGCTCGTTTAACATGATACGTATACCAATGCACCTATACTCGCTCGTTTAACATGATACGTGTACCATAGCACCTATATTGCTCGTTGGAACATGATACGTATACCAATGCACCTATACTCGCCGTTTAACATGATACGTATACCATAGCACCTATACTTGCTCGTTTAACATGATACGTATACCAATGCACCTATACTCGCTCCTTTAACATGATACGTATACCATAGCACCTATATCGCTCGTTTAACATGATAAGTATACCATAGCACCTATACTCGCTCGTTTAACATGATACGTATACCATAGCACCTATACTTTCTCGTTTAACATGATACGTATACCAATGCACCTATACTTGCTCGTTTAACATGATACGCATACCATAGCACTAATACTCGCTCGTTTAACATGGTACGTATACCATAGCACCTATACTTGCTCGTTTAACATGATACGTATACCAATGCACCTATACTCGCTCGTTTAACGTGATACGTATACCAATGCACATATACTTGCTCGTTTAACATGATACGATACTAATGCACCTATACTTGCTCGTTTAACATGATACGTTATACCAATGCACCTATACTTGGTTGTTTAACATGATCGTATACCAATGCACCTATACTTGCTCATTTAACATGATACGTAAACCATAGCACCTATACTCGCTCGTTTATACCATAGCACCTATACTGCGCTCGTTTAACATGATACGTATACCATAGCACGATACTTGCTCGTTTAACATGATACGTATACCAATACACCTATACTCGCCGTTTAATATGATACGTATACCATAGCACCCATATACTCGTTTAACATGATCGATATACCAATGCACCTATACTCGCTCGTTTAACATGATCATGATTCCATAGCACTTATACTTGCTCGTTTAACATGATCGTATACCAATGCACCTATACTCGTTTAACATGATACGTATACCAATGCACCTATACTTGCTCGTTTAACATGATACGTATACCAATGCATCTATACTTGGTTGTTTAACATGATCACGTATACCAATGCACCTATACTTGTTTGTTTAACATGATACATATACCATAACACCTATATATATCGTTTAACATGATACGTATACCATAGCACCTATACTCGCTCGTTTAACATGATACGTATACCATAGCACCTATACTTGCTCGTTTAACATGATATCGTATACCAATGCACCTATATCACTCGCTTAACATGATACATATACCATAGTACCTATACAAGCTCGTTTAACATGATATGTATACCAATGCACCTATACTCGCTCGTTTACATGATATGTATACCATAGCACCTATATTTGCTCGTTTAACATGATACGTATACCAATGCACCTATACTCGCTCGTTTAAATGATACGTATACCATAGCACCTATACTCGCTCGTTTAACATGATACGTATACCATAGCACCTATACTTGCTCGTTTAACATGATACGTATACCAATGCACCTATACTCGCTCGTTTAACATGATACGTATACTAATGCAATCGATACTTGCTCATTTAACATGATCGTATACCGCCATACTGGAAGACTTTATATCCGACAACCATGAGGTCCTTTTCTTCCACTTCCTTAGTCTCGATTTTATCGGTAATGGTACATGGGACATGTTGAAGCTTCAATAAGTTGTTTATCCAGGAAGAGGCTAAATTTATCTCTCAAATTCCCATATCTTGCTCAAGAACCTTAGATAAAATCGTTTGGCACTATGAATCCAAAAGGGCCTACACTGTGAAATCAGGCTACCGTCAAGCACTCATTCAATACAAAATGTGCCCGAGCACCTTGGCTTCTTCATCATCAACACCAAACAGAAGTTTCCGGAAACAAATTTGGAACCTAAAGACACTTCCAAAAATTAAGTATTTCTGGTGGAAAGCTTGTTCGAATGCTCTTGCTACATACGAAAATTTATCACGTCGAGGTTGCTATTGTTTACCAACATGTCCTATTTGTTTACTACATGTTGAAACTTTTGATCACATGTTATTTGAGTGTGAATGGACGAAAGTAGTGTGGTTTGGTTCGGCTTTTAGTCTTCGCATTGACATCATAAATGGCCCCTTCATTTCGCGTGTTCAAAATCTGTTAGATATATGTACCTTCTACCTCGGAGCGTTTGAAATTTCATACTTCATTGGCCAACATTGCATGGAATATTTGGAAATGCTGAAATGAATATGTGTTCAACGAAATTCGGCCTTGTCCATTACGTACGATATCATCGTTGAATTGTATCGAAAGGGATCCAATTTTGGTATTTTCTGCTTCATTGTCCAAGTCCAGTGTTTCGGTTTCTTTTAATGTATCTCACGAGAGTTCACTAAGGTGGATCCCCCCATCAATAACCGCGTGAAGCTCAATTGTGATGCATCTTATAAACCATACCGAGCATCTCCTGGGATTTTTGTTCGTGACTCTACAGGAGCTATAATCTTATGTTCAAGTGAAATCTTTCCTGCTTCTGACCCTCTTATGGCTGAGATTTGGCTATTTGGAGTGCTTGTCGTCTTGCATTTACATATGGGTGGCAAAATGCAACTATCGAGTCAGATTCGCGTATAGCCATTTCTCTTGCTTCTTCCGATGTCGAGCCTCCTTGGGCCTTAGCAGCAATTGTGGTAGACATCAAAGCTGGGCATCCCAACTTGTTATTTCTTTTTCATGGGCTAAACATGGGTGTAATTTATTGGCACATCGTGTTGCTAAAATATCTTTTAGATCTCTTGATAACTGCGAGGAGTGATATTACTTAATATATTTTGTGGGGATTTTGCCCTTCTTTCGTTCAAAAAACAAAGGTACAAGAAATGCATAAATACAAAAGCATTTGGTTGTCCTTATGCATTTTTAAACGAAATATGGTCATCTACAATCCAGATGGACCTATCAATCTTTCTAGCTATATAACATATATATTAGATGATAGGTTAGTAGGCCCAAATCCGATATGTGAGGTTGGGTCCATTAAGGTTTTTCTTGTAATCTTTATATAATGTGCATGAATAATACATTGTAACCTAATGGACCTAAGAGAAACCCTAATGGACCCAACCCCACATACCCGGTTTATGTTGGAAATTGGTTTTGCAAAATGAGTTTTTGCAAATTTTGGACATTATTTAATATATGTATATGTTATATATATTTATATTTCTTGGTAGCTTTGTGTTCTCCTAGACGAGAGCTTCGCAACGAGCTAAAATGTGTCAAAAATAGAGTTGAAATGAATGAGATATCGTGTCTCAAAGTGAGACACTTGAAACACAAAAATTAGGTTTTGGGAGAGTATCCCACATCGCCCAAAGAAAGCAATGAAAGCATGTTTATAAGGAAATCTTGGTATTGGCTATCAAAATATTTTAGTTGGTTTTACTCCAACACCTACGTGTTCGAAGCTTTTGAACTCATGCGAGCCCGCGCGACCTGCGAACACAAATGCAGCTCCGAAACCTCGCATATGTGCGTATCTTTTTGCTGCAAATTTGAGATTCATTTTCCTAAATTCTGTAAATCTATTTTTGGAATAGATATGAAACTTGTTGACAAATTTTACAGAATATTGTTGTGTAAATAATATATATGCAAATCGTGTTATTGTTTTAACAGATTTGCATATCTGTTTATTTTCAGGCAAATATTTTATCTTGGTGACCAAGATAGGTTTAGCTTATAAAATAAACGGTTCCTCATTCAGTTTTCTACACAGAAAAATACTGCTCCAATACAGTCATATTCCAGCAATCTCTTGATCGAAATGCACAAGTTTTCCACGATCTTTCGGGAAAGTTTTCGGTCCGGTGTACAATGACTTTGGACGTTGTACCACAGGAAAGCAGACGGCGAATCTGTTTTAAGGGATTCGTGTTTATCTGAGCCTCGTTCCGCGACCTTCTTTGCTTTCTTTGTTTATCGTTCATAGTGTCATCTTACGCTTCTACCCCTACATGCGCTTTTAATTTTACATTATTTACATTACATTAATTTTTATTATTGTAATCGATTATTTTAATAAAAGTGTACACCGTTTCTTATAGTCTTAAAACATATTCGGTTTAACCAATTTAAAACACTTTGTTTAAATCGGATTAATTATTAACTATAATTTTATAAATTGTTTTCGCGGTTTATATCGAAACCTAGTTGAGTTTCTTTGAAATCGGTTTCAATTAAATACCGATTTAAACATACTGATTTGGATTACGATCTATAACATTTTTAAGCGGTTGTTCTTATCAATTTATATTGAAACCAAGATTGAGTTTCTAGTAAAGTTACGATTTACTCGATCCATCAAAACCAAGATAGAGTTTTGTTGAATCGGATCCATTAAAAAGTTTAGTTACAATACCGATTTACATGACCCAAGTTTGTTTAACTATTTGTGTTTAACGGTTTGGTAAAGAGGGCGTGCGGATCCTCAAATGTCCCACGGATCCCTTGGATTTACAAGGGCGGATCCTCCGGAGGGATCCTTGAAAGTAACATGGTTTTGGCCTTTTGCCTATAAATAGCAAGCCACTTCTTACCATTTCTTAACACCTTCACATAGTTCTCTCCACCATTTCTAGGATATTTAGATCATTAGGAAACATGTAAACCACCCTCATCTCATATGATCATAATGCTTCTAACTTTCATTTGTTGTAAGCATACTCCCGAAGTGATCCTCCAAAGCAAGCTTAGAGATCCTTACATACTGAAGTGATCACCCATCACAAGATACAAGAACATGAAGATCTTCTACAACAAGCTTGGGAAACTTGTCATCTTCATTCATAGAAGACTAACTACATCATGCTTTGTGTTTTGATGGTTAGTTTAGTATTTCATATCCATTAGACACATTGTCTTGGATAATGTCTAGTATCATATTCTTGTATCTATGACTAGACTAGATGGTTTATGTGTTTGTGCCATAAAACACAAGGTTTGTTATGCTGGGCCACAAAACATAACGGGTATCATAGATGTGTTATATATCTATGACTAGACTAGATGGTTTATGTGTTTGTGCCATAAAACACAAGGTTTGTTATGTTGGGCCACAAAACATAACGGGTGCCATAGATGTGTCAAAGGCATTAGTGAAGAGTGCCGAAGATCCGTGTTGAAGGCATTAGTGAAAGGTGATGAAGGATCGTGTCAATGGCATTAGTGAAAGATGCCTAGGGTGTACATTCGATATGGTGTGTTTTGATGTACAAGATAGAGTAGTATTGGATCCAAGGATATTGATATCCTTGATGGTGTTGTAATAAGGAGTTGGTCTCCTTTGGGGTTAGGTGATTGGTGTAGTTTTGGGTAGTAGTTCCACCATTGTAATGGAACTCGGTACTTAGCCTAGTACCGGATAAAGGGTAGGCGACATTGTGGTAGGTGTAGTTCACCTTGGTGAAAGAACCCGGTGGTTAGCTTAGTACCGGAAAAAGAGTAGGCGACGTTGTGAAGGCTTCTCCGCCATAAGGAGTTGGTGTCGTGTAGTGATTATGAACTCTCGAGTAGGTGACTCGGGGAGTGGAGTAGAGGGCAAGGAAGGTGTCCTTGTGGCGAACCACTATAAATCCTCGTGTTGGTTTGTCTATCCTTTTACTTATCGCTTACGTTTATTCTTGCATTACATTGTTTATTTTCTATGTGGTTGATGTCTATGTTTGTGATGCATACTTGGTCTTTCATATAGTCATAAACTATATTTAACACTTTACATATTATGACACTCTTGATCAAGAAAAAGCAACCGGACTAATAATGGTGAAACTTGATTTATAATGAACCATTAATCTTACGGAATCTTATGTGATATTAAGGGGTTGGCCTTACATGCTTTAATGCGTTAAATGCATCCTCGCGTCGAGATTAACAAATGCAATGGTTTATACTATATTTGATACAAAAGTTTTAAGTTTGAAACGGAAACGTATTCACCCCCCCCCCTCTACGTTTTCACAATTGGTATCAGAGAGGGTTGGCTCTAGTTTTAAAACAAATAGTTTTCAAAACGTGTAAGGTCCTTGTATCAAATTTTTGGTGAAGTCAAGCATAATATGGAAAGTGTTTTGTTGATTTTTCCTTTGAAGTTTTGTTGTTAGATATCTTGTTAATCAAGCTTGAATAAAGGTAAATATAGATAATATAACTTCACTAAAAAGTCTACAAAGATTAAACCTTTTCATCGGGTCAAAACATGCATTTTGTAGTTACGTGTCGATCCGCGGATCCCTCGAGTTACCTGGACGGATCCTCAAGCAAGGATTCGTGGGATCCGTGCTCTGAAGACGATTTTGTCTCAATTTCAAAATTCATAACTAATTAACCGTAAGTCGTTAGAAGTCGTGCCACCTATAGTTTTAAAGGTATTTGAGTCTACTTTCATTTAAAAATAAATTCATAAACTGATTCAAAACAAAAATTTACAGAATCATTGATTTATAATAGAAAGTCATTTTTCGGTCATAACTTTTGCACAAACTTTTGATCTAATTGGAGATGCATGTTTTCGTCTTTAAATAACAATGTGTCCTCTTTTGAAATTAAGGTTTTGATCATATTTATAAAAGAAACTAATCAAGCTTGGTATACATGTTTAACACAAAGCGATGAAAAGAACTTCCGTATGCTATGCTAAATGATAAATTGTCTTCCTTGCATTACTTGATTATTTGCTTATCTCAAATAGCTTTTGTGCTTGTTTGATTGTATAACATATGTGGTTTCCTTACCTTTCTATTCATTCTCTTGCTTGTCGAGTTAGTAATTTTCTACTAATCAATGTGCTACTTGAAGGAGTGTTTGGGATAACATCTAGTTGTGTCGAAAATGTTAGTTTTATAAGTTGAAAAAGGTTTAAAACATATAACACACTAAATGGCTTTTTGATTGAGTTTGTCATGTGTGAAACATAAATTTTTTATGTGCTTATATGATTTCTTGATTTCATATTTTCTTGTATCGTTTTCTAAAAACAACAAGAATGTACATCGGATCATAACCTACACTTGTGTTGATGATGTACTCTCCATTTTTTTTCTTTTCATGATCGCTCTCCAAGCTTCATAGTAGGATTGACAACTTGATTATTTCATCCGATATACTCAAGTAAATTATTTTGCAACGCAAATATAATTGTTCATATCCGAAAGTCCAAACTTGAGCTTTCCACCAACATATGTTGAACTAGCTCATCCAACCATTTTTTTTCACCATATGGACAACTTTTAATTTTTTTTTACACCTTCGTCACCTTAGTTGTTTCAAGTATAATATTAATAAAAACGAAGCAAAGTATCATCATTGTTACTCTTCGATAGAACATTGTAGGAATATAAATTTTCCTAACTTGAGATTGAATACTGGAGAACTTATTGCACTAGAAACTCAACTTAACCTAACGGTTGAATTGCTTCCTTGATAGAAGTTGGGTATGTGGAATCACCTGTAAAAATGGTCGTGTTTAGCCGTAATTGAGCACCGCTAGTAATAGTCTCATATTCACTCTCTCACTTGAGAAATTTATACTCCTATGTTTTCCTAAAGTAAGTTTACAATGAAAATACTTTGCATTGTATTAGGATTACTAATCAAACAAGTTGTAAAATTAAATTTTCTTTTAGTTAATCACAACCACTTGCCTCATCAAGCGATTATCTTGCTTTGATCGAGAAGAGCTACATGACTTCATGGACGAAGCTTATTGTATGCTAATCACCATCCGTAATGACTAGATTGTCCTAAACTAGCACCTAATAACTCTTTTGTCTTGAACATCATCATGTGCTCTTTTCTTTCTAGACACATACCTTTCATGTCATTGTTAGTATAAATGATTTACTAATCTAGACCGTAAATCTGTGTTGGGCTTCTTGAATAGT
This sequence comes from Chrysanthemum lavandulifolium, assembly GCA_022545495.1. Taxonomy (NCBI): domain Eukaryota; kingdom Viridiplantae; phylum Streptophyta; class Magnoliopsida; order Asterales; family Asteraceae; genus Chrysanthemum; species Chrysanthemum lavandulifolium. The sequence goes on along the minus strand of CM040241.1, from coordinate 137,743,081 downwards.
GCTTGTTAAATTTGCTAAACCTTTGTGTTATTTGTGAGCTCGATCTCATTTGATTGCCTATATGTGATCTCTACATGCTCTCCTTGCTTTGCTTAACGTGTATACATGTATGCTTGCTGTAGAAACAATTTGTTTCATAATTCGAAACATAGAGCAAAATTCTGCAACTATTCTATTAAGAAAATCTGTCTCAGATGCCGGATCCCTTAGATGTAACTAGACGGATCCCTCAAGTGAAGGATCCGTGGGATCCGGGTGACAGAAGTTCCATTTTAGCCTTCTTGCATCAATCCAACATTCTAGACCTTATTGGACTAGTTAAACATGCTACATTAGGATTACTTAAACTTTTCTTAGGCTCAGTTAATCTCAAAACACCTAGTTTGATATTTCTCTCAATTTTAGCAAATTGATTTTAGTCATCCTTACCTCAAAATAGGGCAAAAACTAGTTTTTAATTTCTTATGATTTTAAGGAATTTTCCAAATCTCTTAAGTCATCATCGATCTCTAGGATCATTTAACACCACTTAACACTCTCAAATTTCTTAGTGTCGTCTTTAATCATCCATTGGTGCTCATAAAGCCCCATTTCCTTCCATAAAAGGAAATCATTAGCTATCATCAATCATTTTCTCTTGATCATTTAAGTCCATCTTCATGTAAGACACTTAATAGACTGAGTAACTTAGGATATGTAGGTGCTAGACCTTGCTAGAACCCAATCACCTCTTTTTCACCTCATTTGTTAGCCGAATCCCTAGACTTAAGCTAGCCGGATCCCTCTAGTGAGGGAACCGGTGGAACCGTGGAACAGTAGGTACATTATCTCTTTAGATAATCATTTAAAATTTCCTTTTTCCACATAAGCACTTGTTCAACACTTAGGATTATCATTTTCTTATATGTTTATAAATGAATTGCATTTATATGATTCTTTACGTGTTCTTTCCTTTCGTTTCATGATTTTATGTGAACAATTTATCCACTTGTATAAATGTTTTCTTTTTGTACTAACTCTTTTGGATTATTGTAGGATAACAATGGTCGATTTCATCACCAAGTCTAGTCGTGCTCATTCGCACATTTTTTTATATTCCTAATCTTGCATCATCCTTTAAGTCATAATGATGATTTCTATCATTATCACCGTGTCCAAGGTCTAGTTCATGAACTACGTGATGAAGTATGTCTCATGTTCTACCACATCCTACTTGTGTCAACCACAACCTCAAACCACAAGCTTATTGTGTCAACTACATCCTACAAGTGTCTCACTACCACTACTATTCATGGTCGCTCAACCATCCTCCACAAACATCTATGTTGTCAAAAGCCAAGTGAATTTCGTAATGAAATGCGCCTCATCCCTAAGCACATTTTTGTCTTACCTTGAACAAACCTTACAACCTCTAAACCAACCATGATGATGCAAGTAGTAGGATTATTCTCTTTATGACACTAATCCTTTCTTTGTAGGTTCATATATACACTTTGATGTGTATGGGATTCTCGCCTAATTATGGACGAAATTTTACACTAATTCTTTTCTTTGTAGGCTCACCATATACATGGTTTTGTATATGTAGCACTTGTCTTTAGACGAGGTTTACTTATTTTTCTTGTAGGTTCTTCTTGGCGCCTCGAGCTAGGGGAGCTTCGTCGAGCATTTACAAAGTGCATCATATGACTTACTCGCCCAAGGACCGAATATAATTTTGCACTAACTTTTGTTTTGTAGATTTTCAAAACATACTAGGAGAACTTGACGCTCTCAATAAAGGGAGTTTTTGTCAAAGCAAAACATTGCAAATTTTGCAATACTTTTGTCTTAGCCTTCCTAAAATACTTGACGCCCTTAATAAGGGGAGCAACCGTCAAGGGGAGCATGCACATTCATTCTTCAAAATTCCTTTATGTTTCAACAAAAGGAGATTTCTTTCTCATCATTTTTTTTTAACACTAACGTTGATGTAGGTTAAGCCTCAAAAATTTGATCCATTAATCCGTTGGCAACAATGGTTATAATTCAAAGGATCTTTCTATTTTTGTGTGTGTGATTCTCTAGGTTCCTCTTAAAGGCGAGATCACCACCTCTTGAAGACGTGCAAGCTCAACGTCATAAGTTGCTAAGCTTCGTCATTAGTGTTTCGTGTTGAAGGTATTGGCGTGGTGTGCCAATTGAAGCAATATATGTTTTTATTTTAACTTTACTAGGGATGATGCAAACTCTCCCTTCTTGGGAGAAATTAAGTTTAAAGGACACACCCTTTTTGTTTCGAAAGAAGGGGGAGAAAAGTGTAAACGGATAAGGTAATGTATAGAAATGCGAACACAAGTAACTTTGACATTTTACCTATCTATTACGTTTACATATATTTTGTCATCATCAAAAGGGGAGATTGTTAGTGCAAATATTACGATATTTAATCTATACATTCTCATTTGTTTTGTTGATGACAAACATGTAACTTGTAGTACATAACGTAAAATGTATAAGTTACTTGTAATTATATTTTGTCTCAACATACTCTCAACACCTCTCGACGACTCAAGTCCTTGTATGCTACAACACAGGTTCGTACATGTTTGTTATGTTGCATTATAATCAAACCCCTAACAAACCATTAAACATGTTTAGTTAAACACTTTATAAAATACATAAACATAAGTAAATGTATTGGGTAAAACCCATGACCCATGACCCAAGACCCATACCCAATGTCTAGATACATTGTACCTTGGTGGGCACTCAAAACCATGACCCATAGCCCATGGTTTTAACCCATAAACTATAGGTAAAGAGGAGCGTGCACGGATCCCTCAAATGTCCCATGGATGCCTTGGATTTACAAGGTCGGATCCTCCGTGAGGGATCCTTGGGCGTAACATGGTTTTGGCCTTTTGCCTATAAATAGCAAGCCACTTCTTACCATTTCTTAACACCTTCACACATAGTTTCTCTCAACCATTTCTAGAATATTTAGATCATTAGGAAACATGTAAACCACCCTCATCTCATATGATCATAATGCTTCTAACTTTCATTTGTTGTAAGCATACTCCCGAAGTGATCCTCCAAAGCAAGCTTAAAGATCCTTACCTACTGAAGTGATCACCCATCACAAGATACAAGCACATGAAGATCTTCTACAACAAGCTTGGGAAACTTGTCATCTTCATTCATAGAAGACTAACTACATCATGCTTTGTGTTCTTGATGGTTAGTTTAGGATTTCATATTCATTAGACACATTGTCTTGGATAATGTCTAGTATCATATTCTTGTATCTATAACTAGACTAGATGGTTTATGTGTTTGTGCCATAAAACAAAAGGTTTGTTATGTTGGGCCACAAAACATAAAGGGTATCATAGATGTGTTATATATCTATGACTAGACTAGATGGTTTATGTATTTGTGCCATAAAACACAAGGTTTGTTATGTTGGGCCACAAAACACAACGGGTGTTATAGATGTGTCAAAGGCATTAGTGAAGAGTGTCGAAGATCCGTGTTGAAGGCATTAGTGAAAGGTGCTGAAGGATCGTGTCAATGGCATTAGTGAAAGATGCCTAGGGTGTACATTCGATATGGTGTGTTTCGATGTACAAGATAGAGCAGTATTGGATCCAAGGATATTGATATCCTTGATGGAGTTGTAATAAGGAGTTGGTCTCCTTTGGGGTTAGGTGATTGGTGTAGTGTTGGGTCGTAGTTCCTCCATTGTAATGGAACTCGGTACTTAGCCTAGTACCGAATAAAGGGTAGGCGACGTTGTGGTAGGTGTGGTTCACCTTGGTGTGAAAGAACCCGGTGGTTAGCCTAGTACCGGAAAAAGAGTAGACGACGTTGTGAAGGCTTCTCCGCCATAAGGAGTTGGTGTTGTGTAGAGATTACGAACTCTCGAGTAGGTGACTCGGGGAGTGGAGTAGGGCAAGGAAGGTGTCCTTGTAGCCGAACCACTATAAATCCTCGTGTTGGTTTGTCTATCCTTTTACTTATCGCTTTACGTTTATTCTTGCATTACATTATTTATTTTCTATGTGGTTGATGTCTATGTTTGTGATGCATACTTGGTCTTTCATATAGTCATAAACTATATTTAACACTTTACATATTATGACATGCTTGATCAAGAAAAAGCAACCGGACTAATAATGGTGAAACTTGATTTATAATGAACCATTAATCTTGCGGAATCTTATGTGATATTAAGGGGTTGGCCATACATGCCGTAATGCGTTAAATGCTTCCTCGCGTCGTGATTAACAAATGCAATGGTTTATACTATATTTGATACTAAAGTTTTAAGTTTGAAACGGAAACATATTCACCCCCCCCCTCTACGTTTTCACACGCCAGATACTAACACGCTTGCTAATCATGCTGAGAAACCAGAGAAATTCAATGGGCAAAATTTTAAGAGGTGGCAACAGAAGATATTCTTCTATCTTACTACTTTGAACCTTACGTGGTTCTTAAAAGAGAACCCACCTAACATGGAACCTCCTGCAGAAGGTCAATTCTCTAATCAATAGGTTGTTCAAGCCTTTGAAGCATGGAAACATTCGGACTTTTGTGTCACAACTATGTTCGAATGGTTTGGTGGATTCTTTGTACAACGTGTCTTCGCAAGACCAAGACCGCCAAAGAATTATGGGAGTCATTGAAACGCAAGTACAAAACCGAGGATGCTTGTACAAAGAAGTTCGTGGTAGCTCGCTTTTTGGATTACAAGATGGTTGATTCAAAGAATGTGATAAGTCGAGTTCAAGATATGCAGTTTTGCTACACGACATTCATCTTTGAGGAATGAGCTTGAGTGAAACTTCCCAATTTGTCGCTATTATTGAAAAGTTACCTCAAAGTGGGTAGAATTCAAGAACCACCAAGCATAATCGAAAGGAGATGAGTGTTGAAGACTTGGTTGTTCGTCTTTGTATTGAAGAGGACAACAAGTTTGCTAAGAAAAACACTTATACGCACCGATTCTCGCCAAGGCAAATATGGTTGAGCATGCTTCGTTATCTTCAAAGTCCAATGTCAAAGGTAAAGGCAAAGGAAAAGGAAAGAATGACAAGAAGATCAAAGGAAGTCGAGTACCTTTCTCCTAAAGCTTCAATTGTGAAACATAAGTTCCAAGGGTGTGTTTCAACTGTGACACCGACCAGTCACCATGTCGCTAATCGTAAGATGCCAAAGCAGTGACTCCACGCGAGCTAATATGGTGAATGAAGATGTGGACATGATTGCTATGGTGTCGACGTCATTGCCATGATCTCTGAACTTAACCTGGTAGGTTCCAACAACATGGAATGGTGGGTTGATACTGGGGCTACCCGTCATGTGTATGCTGATAAGAGTATGTTTCACTCTTTCAGAGCGGTTGATAGTGAAGAGAAGTTGTACATGGGCAACTATGCAACTGCTGATATCAAGGGCGAAGGAGATGTAATCTTGAAGATGACATCTGAGAAAGAGCTCAAGTTGACTAATGTCTTGTATGTTCCAAAGATTCGCAAGAATCTTGTGTCTGGTTGGTGTTGAACAAGTTTGGTTTTCGTCTTGTTTTTTAGTCTGATAAGTTTGTTTTGTCTAAGAATCAAATGTATGTTGGTAGGGGATATGCCCTAAATGGTATGTTTAAGCTCAATGTAATGGTTGTTAAGAATGATATCAATAAAATGGATTCTTCTGCTTACTTGATTGAGTCTTCTAATATGTGGCATGGCCGTCTTGGACATGTAAAATTTAATTCAATGCGTCGTTTGATTAAATTTAATTGCATACCTAATTTCCATATTGACTCAAAATATAAATGTGAAACTTGTGTTGAAGCCAAACTTACAAGATCATCTTTCAAATCGGTTGAACGAAAAACCGAACCACTTGATATGATACACACTGACATATGTGATTTGAAATCACTACCCACAAAAGGTGGCAATAAGTACTTTATCATGTTTATTGATGATTGTACAAAGTATTACTATGTTTACTTACTGAAAAGTAAAGATGAAGCTATAGACAAGTTTGTTATATACAAAAACGAAGTTGAGAATCAACTTAGTAATTAAATCAAGGTGGTGCAGTGATAGAGGAGGTGAATATGTGTCTCCATTCACGATCTATGTGCAAAACATGTAATTAGACACGAGTTCATCGCTCCCATTCACCTCAAAGAATGGTATTGCCGAAAGGAAGAACTATACCTTGAAAGAAATGGTTAATGTCATGTTGATAAGTTCGGTCTAAGCCGGGACATGTGGGGAAGCCATTCTAATGGCTACTTATCTTTTAAATAATATACCTCATAAGGAAAAAGAAGAGACCCCTTATGAATTATGGATGGAAGAAAACCATCATATCGGTTTACGAGTGTGGGGTGTCTAGCAAAGGTAGCTATACCGATCCCAAGGCCCAAAAGAATGGACCTAAATGTGGATTGTATATTCATCGGATATGCTAAGAATAGCTGTGCTTATCGTTTCATTATACATGATTCAAAAAATCCGGTTATACAAAAGGGTACAGTAATGGAATCAAGGAATGCTTCATTCTTTGAAACTATATTTCCTTGTTTAACGAAGGGAACTGGAAATTCATCTAGAATAGATGACGAAGTTGTCCAAGATAAGAGACAACGAGCTGATAATGATCACCAAGATGAGAGACAAAATCAAACTAAGGAAGAAGAGGTTGAACCTAGAAGAAGCAAAAGGGCAAGAACCGAGAAATCGTTTGGACCCGATTTTGTTTCTTTTATGGTTGAAAATGAACCTACTTCATACCGAGAGGCGGTTACTTCCTCAGGGCCTCAATGGAAGAAGCCATTAAAAGTGAAATAGATTCTATTTTACAAAATCATACTTGGGAGCTCGTGGATTTACCTCCTGGTTGTAAACCACTAGGCTATAAATGGATCTTCAAGAAGAAGATGAAAGCCGATGGCACAATTGACAAGTATAAAGCAAGATTAGTAATCAAAGAATTTAGACAACAAGAAGGTCTTGATTACTTTGAGATATATTCGCCTGTTACGCGAATAACCTCGATTAGGATGATACTTGCTATTTCCGCTTTAAGAAATTCGGAAGTTCACCAAATGGATGTGAAAACGGCATTTCTAAACGGAGATTTAGAAGAAGAAATTTACATGAACCAACCTGAGGGTTTCATGGCTCTTTGACAAGAGAACAAAGTTTGTAGGCTTGTTAAGTCATTATATGGCTTAAAGCAAGCTCCCAAACAATGGCATCAAATATTTGACCACGCCGTGCTAGAGAGTGGATTCAAAATTAATGAATGCGAAAAGTGTGTTTATGTCAAAGACACAAATAGTGGATATGTAATCTTGTGTTTATATGTTGATGATATGCTTATCGTTGGTAGTAATGACAAGATGATCAAATCTACTAAAGACATGTTGAAATCAAAGTTTGACATGAAGGATTTGGATTTGGGTTTGGCTGACGTGATCCTTGGAATAAAGATCATACGAACTCAAAATGGACTTGTGTTAAGTCAAGCACATTATGTGGACAAATTTCTTAATACTCACAATGCGGGGGATTCCGGCCTAGCTAGAACTCAAATTGACACCAGTAAGCATCTATCTAAAAATAGAGGCATAGGTGTTGCCCAATTTAAAGTATTCAAGAATTATTGGCATGTTAATGTACTTAATGACAGGTACCCGACCTGACTTAGCATATGTTGTTAGCAAGCTAATTAGGTATACTAGTAACCCAAGCTATGCACATTCGGCAGCTATGACTAGGGTACTTCATTATTTGAGATACAATCACGATTATGGGCTGCATTATGATCGATATCCAGCTGTTATCGAAGGATACAATGATGTAAATTTGATATCTGACATAAAGGATTCTAGACCGACTTGTGGATATGTGTTTACACTAGGAGGGGAGGTTATATCTTGGAAGTCTTCCAAGCAAACTGCTATAGCTAAGTCCACGATAGAATCAAAATTTATCGCGTTAGATAAATGCGGACAAGAGGCAGAATGGCTACGTCAATTCGTAGAGGACATACCAAGGTGGCCTAAACCGTAACGCCATTAGTATACATTGAGATAGTCAATCGGCAATTGGCGAGCTCATAGCATAATGTATAATGGAAAGTCCGACATATCCGTCGTCGACATAATTCGACACGACAACTACTCTAAACAGAGTTATCTCAATTGACTATGTGAAGTCAAAGGATAACATCGCGGATCCGCTTATGAAAGGCTTAAGCAGAGTTAGTTAGTAAGTCGTCTAAAGGAATGGGACTAAAGCCCTTGAAGTAATGAGTTTCTATGAAGGAAAACCTAACCCGCTTGATGGAGATCCCAAGATCCGGGTTCAATAGGACAACCTAATCATAGAAATGTGGGGAAATCACGTCAATGTGGGGAGTTACTAAATATTGTAACTTCCTAGTCCATTCCTATAAAAAAAATGTGACTTGTTGAGAGGTTAAACATATGGCTTTAATGATTCAGGATGAAATCACAAAGCATAATGATTCGAGATGAAATCACAAAACATATGCTTTTAATGATTCAAGATGAAATCACCTGTGTAAGAGAGAAGTGGGGTCGCTTTGAAGGTAATTGTGGGGGGCGCAATTCCTAAGAGCTCTTGCAGAACCAAGCTAGTATTCATGACCATAACGAATACGACTATGAGGACTTGACAATGTCAGGGAGAGTCTTGTGTGAAGTGTAATGTCATCTACGTAAACAGAGGCTGAGTTCAAGGACATCGCGTCTACTCAGATCTAGGAGACTAAGTGCATCTCACAAGGGAAGGTTCAAAGGGTTACACCTACCTATCCTATGCAGGACTTAACCGCATAAATTTCACTAAAACTTTTGTATGTTTTCGACCGATCTCCATTCATGTGGGGGATTGTTGGAAAATTGATTTTGCAAAATGAGTTTTTGCAAATTTTGGAAACTATTTAATATATGTATATGTTATATATATATTTATATTTCTTGGTAGCTTTGCGTTCTCCTCGACGAGAGCTTCGCAACGAGCTAAAATGTGTCAAAAATGGAGTTGAAATGAATGAGATATCGTGTCTCAAAGTGAGGCACTGAAACACAAAATTGGGTTTTGGAGAGTATCCCACATTGTCCTAAGAAGGAAATAAAAGCATGTTTATAAGGAAATCTTGGTATTGGCTATCAAAATCTTTTAGTTGGTTTTACTCCAACACCTACGTCTTGCTGAGGGAGGGGGTGCTGATTTTAATTCCGAGCCAAAATGATTTCAAGCTTCTAAACTCATGCGAGCCTGCAGCGACTGCGGATACTAATGCGGCTCAAACCTGCATGTATCTTTTGCCGCAAATTGAGAATCATTTTCCTCGTAAATCTATTTTGGAATAGATATGAACTTATTGACAAATTTTATGCAATATTGATGTGTAATAATATATATCCAAATCGTGTTATTGTTTTAACAGATTTGCATATTTGTTTATTTTCTGGCAACTTTTTTATCTTGGTGACCAAAATAGGTTTAGCCTATAAAATAAACGGTTCCTCATTCAGTTTTCTAAACAGAAAAATACTGCTCCAATACAGTCGAATTCCAACAATCTCTTCGATCGTAAACACACAAGTTTTCCGCGATCTTTCGAGCAAGTTGTCGGTCCATCAGACAATGACTTTAGACGTTGTACCGGGAAACAAACGCGAATCTGTTTTTAGAGAATCGTGTTTAACACGAGCCTCATTTCGCGACCTTTACTGCTTTCTTTGTTTATCGTTGATAGTGTCTGTCTTCTGCTTTTACCCCTTTCTGTCTGTTTTTAATTTTCTGTTATTTACATTCTGTTAATTTTTATTAATGTAATATGATTATTTTAATAAAAGTGTACACCGTTTTTCACAATGAAGACCTACTAAACTATCATCTAATAATATATATATAATAAACAAATAATGTACACTTCTTAACTCAAATTATTTTATCGGAGCTTTTCAATTCCGATGGACCATTTAATGAATGGTTTATGACCAATTTCATCTTTTTCAATGTACTTCATCATAAAATAATTGACCACTTACTGGTTGCGTTAGCACGTGAATAACACTGAATTTAATTTGAAGTCGGTATGAAGAAACTTCTATCTGTTAATTATAGAATATGATAAGCAGAAAACAAGCTAGTGGGAAAGGGTCATTAATGCAAAACACAAAAAAAATAGAGCATCACCATAACCAATGACACACAACGCCCCAACACACGCATATTTTGCTCCATATTTTGTGCTACGTTAACGTGGTCTATCGTTTCCTACCGTTGAGTGATGTTTCACTTATATATAGAGTAAACTTAGGTTCTGTTGCTTGTTATCCTGTGACATAAACAAGTTAATATGGCTTTATTAATGTCTCTTATCTTTCTTTGCATTCTCTGCTCTAGCTTGCCATATTCTCAAGCTTCTAATAGTACTCCATATCTTGATGGTAATTAATCTTACTAAATAATTACATTTTAGCTAGGGTTTGTCGTTTGTGGTTAACACGTTCACAAGGGTTTCCCTAGTTCTCTTTAGGGATATACGACTGACTTGGGTTTTTGGCTTTCATACTACTCTTTTAGCGGCATCTATCGAACATCCATTCATGCTTGTGTATCACTACCATAAGTAAAACGGATTCATTTGTAGAGGGTGTACATGCTTACACTCAAATAGATTTCCTCTTTTTAGCAGTTTTTTATGTGTAACTTTAGTTTTTGTAATTCTTTTCTTGGATTTTCATAATACTGAAAAACAAATATTCTTAGTAAGAATAGTGCATACTCAGATTACAAATGTTATTTTTGTTTTTGATAATATCAATAGCAAAAACAAGCATTTTCTTCCTCTTTACGCGGCGTGAACTTTTTCTTTGTGTATAGAACAAATTTGCAACCACACGAAATAATTTTTTTCCTAGACCCGTTGATGATATCGAGCTCTTTTAATCTTTTGTCCTTTAATAGGATTTCTTGCAAACGGGAACTTCGAACAAGCACCAGATCCGTCAAACCTCCAGAAAACAGTGATCATTGGAAAATATTCTTTGCCAAAATGGGAAATCTCCGGATTGGTGGAGTACGTTTCAGGTGGACCACAACCTGGCGGGTTCTACTTTGCAATCCCTCGTGGGGCTCATGCAGCAAGGCTTGGCAATGAAGCCTCCATAGCACAAGTACTCGATGTGAAGGTTGGCTCAATCTACTCACTCACATTTTCCGCAACAAGGACTTGTGCTCAAGATGAAGTGCTAAGAGTCTCGGCTTCTGGCCATTCTGGTGACCTACCAATACAAACTTTGTATAGCAGTGATGGAGGAGACACTTATGCTTTTGCATTTAACGCTACTTATCCTAGAGTGAAGGTCGTTTTCCACAATCCTGGTGTTCAAGAGGACCCTTCTTGTGGACCTCTAATTGATGCCGTTGCGATCAAAGAAATTGTTCCTCTAAGATACACTAAAGGTAGAAACTCTGTCTCAACTCTGTTTACTTAGTCGTTTCACTTTTCAAATTTAAGAGCACTACATATTCTTTTGTAATCTAAGAAGGATCCATGAAAATTTGTGATATCCTAGATCCTATATAGTTTTATATACCTGTTCAGTTTTTAGGTATGGACAGATTATAAGGAAAAGGGGTTTGTTATATTTAACCGCACTAAAACAAATCTATACGCCCCCAAATATGTATTGTTCCCTTTTAATCTTTTATGAAAGATCCAACCAAATTTATGCTCTATAGTTATGGATTGACACTAATAAAACAAACTCACATATTAAAATGAATATGAACAAAAAGTTGAATGTGAAATATAAGTTATACCCTCCTAAATCATTTTTTATACAACAAAGATGCATAGAAACGAACGGTAAAATTGTTATGTCAAAAACTAAGTTTGAATTTAAGATTTGACCTGTTGAAATCGATCAAGCATGTTTTCGATAAAGTTACTAATCGTTTTTTCTTTCATTTACATATGCAGAAAATTTGGTGAAAAATGGTGGCTTTGAGATTGGACCTCATGTGTTCAAGAACTACTCAACAGGAGTCCTCCTCCTTCCCAAAATAAACGATGTAATCTCACCACTCCCCGGGTGGATCATCGAGTCTATAAAACCAGCAAAATACATAGACTCGAGACACTTTCAAGTGCCAGGGGGGGAATCTGCCATAGAGTTGGTTGGTGGAAGAGAAACTGCTATTGCTCAAATCATTCGCACAATCCCTAAGAAACTGTACCAACTCTCATTCACTATTGGCGATGCGAAGAACGGCTGCCATGGATCAATGATGGTAGAGGCTTTTGCAGCAAAAGAAACTTTAAAAGTGAAATATGAATCTACAGGAAAAGGAAACTTTAAAACCGCAAGCTTCAAGTTTGAAGCAGTTTCGGATAGAACAAGACTCACATTCTATAGTGCTTTTTACCATACTAAGCTTAATGACTATGGTAACTTTTGTGGCCCTGTGTTGGATGATGTTAAGGTTTTGCCTGTTTCTCACTGAACATGGTAAATACTTGAGCGGTCATGAGTGCATTGTTTTGAATTTTTCTAATATTAATCCCTGTCCATCATCTCATTCTTCCATTAGTAAGACTTGGCAGATTATGAATTCAATATAGAACATTTTGGCTGTTTCAGGTAGCAGAAATTGTGGGGCAAGTTCTTAAGGCCTTAAATATCTAAAATCGAAGCGAATTCATAATTCCGAGGCTGACTGTTAGTATAACAAATTTCTTAAGGAGATTTTGTAGAATAACCAATTTTCTATGCTATATAGCATAACAAAGAGTTTTTAGGTATGCATAATGCATACCCTGTAGGGCCGTATCAAATTCAAAGTTCGCATTCAAATCCATATAACAGTATTTCATCTGACTTGATTTCCTTATAACGAGTAGACTTTGTCACATGTTGGACGTTTTCTTGAGTGTGTGCAATCGTGATTAAACAAAATTTTCTCAATTCTTAATAACTCAACTAACCAAAGCTTGGGATGTTCACCATGTTGAGAAACTAGATTCAATTGCAAGCTTCACATAATTCATAGATTTCTAACTCTGCCACTACCGATAACCCTTAACAAAGAGAAGTTTGGAGTTATTGGTTGAGGCGGTGATAGGCTCAAGAACACCCTATTTACTGTTGTCTCAGAGGGGTTTCACAAACAAGTATAGCGAAAATAACAAACAATCTGATCCAAATGGCTTTTATTGAATCACACGCAATTGGTTTTCTAAGTTTTGTACAATATCTGATTTGGTTACAAATAAATGAAACAAACAAGCCCTATTTATACTAGAATGAGGAGCGGTTATCTTTGAAGCATCGTGACTCTTCAGAATGTTTGCAGCCTTTCTTGAACCAACATGTCGCTTGATCTTTTACTGCTTCTTTTGATTGAAACGTTCCAGGCAGTTATTAGGTTATAGATATCCATATTCTACCCTTCAAACTTTCCCAAGTATACTCATAACCCCTCCTACTTTTACTAATATCTATGTTACAATCTTTAATTAAACTATTTTACATAAGGAACTCCTAAATATTGAGTCATGACTCAAGATTAGTCCAACAATCACCCCCCTAATCTTGATCATGCTCTAGTAGCTTCTTCATACTTCATGATCCGTCTTTTCATATTGTAGAAGGTCCTTGTCTTTATACTTTGGCCTTTTGCTCATTCTTTGCTTGACCTCTTTGTCTTGAATGTCTTCACATCTCTTGTATTCCTCGATCATTTCAGGCCACCTCTCTTTCGTTGATTTCCACTGTTTTGCTGGTCGTTCTCTAACTACACTTATTCCATCACTGGCCTCTATGCCTTTTACATAACCTCTTCTTAGCCCTGCAGTAACTTCCATCCCTTCAAATCCTAGTGGGATCCTAGTCTTCATAGCTTCCTTGCTATCATCTTCCACTGCCTTGGCTTTCACTAGCATCTCTTGCTTAGGTTTATGTACTAAACTTGGAATCTCCCTTGCACTCTCACAATAACTATCCAGCACCACATAAAGTTCTTCAATCTTTATGTCAATCTTTCTTGGAAATCTTAAACTATTGACAGCCTCATTTTGAATCTCTTTTAGACATTCTGCACTTGCCATCTCATTCTTCATCTTGTTTTCAAATGAACTCTCTCGTTCATGTATCTTCCTTTCGAACTCTAGGTCTCTTTTTCTGAACTCCTTCTCGAGTTCTTGTTTCTTTTCTTCAAATGAACTCTCTCGTTCATGTATCTTCTTTTCGAACTCTAGTTCTCTTTTTCTGAACTCCTTCTCGAGTTCTTGTTTCTTTTCTTTAAATGAACTCTCTCGTTCATGTATCTTCTTTTCGAACTCTAGTTCTCTATTTCTGAACTCCTCCGCGAGTTCTTGTTTCTTTTCTTCAAACTTATGAAGTATTTCAAACTTCCATAACTCCAGTTTACTTTTTAAGCCAGTCTCAATTTGTGACCTTAAGTGTAAAACCCTGAATTTTGAATACCGAATTTTTTGTCAAATTTGAATTTTTCCTAAGTTATAATTTATAAACTTCCTATATATTTTCGAATTCGTAATAAATTATCCAAACCTGATTAGAATCTAAGTATATTATTGTATGTCTGAAAAATAAAAAAGTGTTATGGCAAAATTAAATTAAATCTTAAATAAATACACATTCTAATTAAATATAAAAATCTTAAATATGTATATATACATTTATAATGGGAAATCCGGTTATGTACAAATAGATATAAAACCCGATTATATGCATGAGTTATAGATCCGGTTATCACAAATCTTGGCCCAATCCAAATCAAAATTAAAACCGACAATACATCCTTTTAGTTTATCCCATATTCGACCAAATCCCATCCCTCATTATATACACGGTTTCCTAATTAATTTCACACACAAAATCGATTTATAAAAAAATACAATAAACCCTAGATATGGAGGAATACAAAGGACAATGGTCGCAACATGTGGAGAAGCATAAGGAGTGTTCATGCAAGTTGGACTCGTAGTGATTAGTCATAGTTCCAATAACTTTCAAGGTAATCCTTGTTTAGATTTTGTGTCACGTTCTATAGCAAAAAAATTAAGATATGATAAATTGATTATAAAATAGTTATGTAATTACTATTAAGATGTTTCAAGCATTATTGGTTGATTTAAATGACTTCATAGATCACTAAATTATCAGTATGTAAACGTAGGAGCCATGCCATTTATTAAAATATGTACAACTTCAGAATTTAAAGCCAATTTATTATTTAGACATATAAAAGTTTTATGAGAAAAGTAATAATATAGACTGTTCATATTTAAAGTCATATAAGAAAAAGAGTGTTTATGCCAAAACTATTGTACTACCTACAAGTTAAGTTAAGGTATACAGGAGGTGTTTGAATTTATAACACACAAGAAAAACTTGACCAATCAACTAGGACTTTTATATAACAAAAGAATGTTTATAGTGAGATTTTTATTGTAATTGTAGGAGTCTTTGCTTAACAAGTGAACTTTCATTCCGTGCACTTTGAGGTGAGTTTTCATGTGCTTTTTAAATTGGGTTGCACTTTTATCCGAAATAGTATCATGCAAACTTGTTGGAACCACTCCTAACTTGTATTTCAAGTGTTTGTAATCAATATGTAATAGGTTGCTTAATTAGGCTTTTATGTTTGTATTAATGGCAAGGCTTATGTAGAAAGCCCATAAGCCTTGGCCCAAGTCCAATAAGGATGGAAGGAACTAGTAGTGTTTCCCTAGTTCCCTTCCCTTATAAATACTCTTGTAAACCTTCCTTGGAAGGTTGGTTGTTCACTTTTACTTAATATCATACGCATAAACATTCCATATTCATATGTGTATTCGTTTAAGTGTTCATCCGATCTTTCCTTCATCTATATTTCTTACATATTGTTACTTGTGTCATATTATGGTGATCTAACAGTGGTATCAATCACCATCTAGTTGGGTGAAACACTTTTATTTTTGAAGAAAAATTCTATACGTGCGGGTTTTATAAGCTTAACATTTCATACGCCTAAAAGCTTTAATTTTTACACTTGTAAACTCAAGATTCTTGTGGTTTAAGGTTTACTGGGTGTTAAAGTTTAAGTTTTTTGAATCAAGTTTCAAACTTTACGTGTGTAGATTAGTTTTAGCTTGGTTTTTTGATTCGTGTGGTTCTTTCTACGCGTAAGGGTGATATTTGTTTTAGATCATCAAGTTTCAAACTTTCTTGTTATTTTGGTGATATTGAAGCTATTTCATCAGTAAAATCAGGTTACAAAACACTTTTAGCATAAAAATCAGTTTTGGTGAAAGTTGGTACTTTCTACTCGTAGTAAAACCCTATTCTTACTCGTAAGCACAAAGACTACGCCTAAGCAGCAAGTTACGCATAAGGAATTCATCACTTGATCTTCAACGTTGTTGGTTTAATCAGTGTTTTCTTGCTTGGATAAGCCTGAAAACACTTTGACTTTGGATATCTTTTACACTGGTATAAGTGTAAAGGATTTTTTGGGTAAAACCCTAGTTTTACGCCTAAGCTTAACACTTGCGCCTAGAAACTTCTTTGCCTAAGCATTTCCTATGCTTAAGCTTGTCTTACGCCTAAGGAAATATTACGCATAAGGTTTCCACTACTAAGTCTTTGGTTTACGCCTAAGCTAAGTTTTCTCAAGTCTACACGTAAGCTATCACTACGCGTAAACTCTTGTCTATGCGTAAGTTGGGTATTACGTGTAAGGTTCTGTCTACGCATAAGCTGATTTCTACGCATAAGGTTACTTCATCAACAAAATCTAAGTTTCATTCGACTACAAAGATCCATCATCAACACAAGTTTCAAGATGTCTCAACCACCATACTCTAGCTACTTTCCTCATGAGTATCCTCAACAACAACAACAATTCTATCAACAATATCCTCCACCATCTCCACAACAATTGCAACAGTTTCAACAACAATTTCAACACTTTCCTCAAGGAGCAAACCCTCTTCCACCACAAATGGTTCAACCAAACCCTCGTCAACAAGTACAGCATTATACCTACTTTCAAAATCAGTATCCCGCCAAGTATGCTATGAATGTTACAACACCAAAGGAACCCTCTTGGCTTTCAAAGACGGTGAAGCTTTAAGTAGCCAACAATCCATTCATGAAGCTGGATCCCTTGACATACCTCCAATGCTCACTCCCGAAACTACGATCAATGGGTGATAAGGTTTTTAGGTTTTGTGATCTAAAGAAGCCACATGGTAAGTTTTGAAGAAGGTCATCCTTGAAGGTCCTTTTCGATGCCTACTCACCTGCATCCGGAGATCCTAATGCTAATCCACCAAGAGATGATGTTACCAACGTTGTCGGTCTTGATCAACTTACTACCGACCAACTTCTTCACTTAGAAGCCGATGAACTTGTAATGCAATATATCCTTTGGGATTACCCAATCCGATATTTCGTAGTGTTGATGCTCAAAAGATCGCTAAAGCAATGTGGGAGCACATTCATCTTCTAATGGAAGGCATGAACTCAATCAAGAGGACATGGAATCCAAAATCTACTTAGCATATGAACACTTCATGATTGAACCAGGGAGACATTAGAGTCATATCATCATCGGTTCTCGACATCATCAATGACTTGGATAAACATAATATCATTATGCCAAGGATTGCAATCAACACAAAGTTTCTGAGTTGTCTTGGTCCTGATTGGGAGAAGTGTGTTACCTTCATTCGTCAAGCAAAGAATCTTCATCAAGCTACTTACGGATTGTTGTACGACTATTTGAAGCACCACCAAAAGGAAGTTGACAAAGAAAGAATTATCCGTGGAATCCCTGCTTCTCCATCTTTACCGGATAATCAAACTCTTGCTTTGTGGGCTCAAGCATGTTATCCTCAATTTCCAACCTCGCCAACAGTCTTCACAAACCCTCCTCAACCAACTACTCAGATTACACCATATGATCCATCACAACAACAATTACAAGAAACTCAATTGGTTCCATACAACAACAACAATGATCAAGCACTCTACAATTGAATCAAATGAGGATGCGAAGCCTTGATGCATTGAATCAAGGATTTGTAATGATTGTAAGAGTTTTTGACGATTTGCACCTCATCAAATACAAGAAATCAAGTTGTTGTTAACAATGGAAGGTTGAGGTTCGTAATCGTGAAATGGTCGCCGATGAATAGTGGTCAAGGGTTTAATGTTAATGGAAGGAATAACATGCGTGCTCCACAACAACGGGTTCAAGTGGTTGATCGTGGAAATGCTCGATGGGGTTAATGGTCTCCGATGCTATAATCGCAATGAGAAGGGTCATCTAGCTAATGCATGCCCAAAACCGAGGACAAGAGGCGCTTATCACAAAGAGGCTTTACTCTTGGCTCTCAAGGATGAAGTGGTGGAACTCTTACCAACAACGAACAGAGCTTCATGGCTAATGCGGATTCGATGATGACATGGAGGACTTGCGTGCTAATGCACTGGGATGTTAATGGCAAACATGCAAGAGCTCCACATAAGTGACACAGCCCAGCAGTATGACATCGATGGCTTGTCTCGTGTACCGGATCCAAACATACTTATACATGATTCGATATCTCCGCCAACATCCGCATCCGACAAGGCACTGAGTGTTCAAAATGAGCCATCTACATCTCATTCCGACGAAAATCAAATGGATCCCGTAGTTATATTTGACGATCAAGATGACCTTCTTGTTAATATTGATAATCAATTTGACTCCGTGGTCATATTTGAGGATCTAAATAATGACTATGTTGAAACTCAAGTTGAACAAGATGAACCTTTGTCTAATCCAGATCTTGAACTCATGACCAAATTAATTCAGACCAACCAATCTCAACTAGAAAAGTGCAATGAGATCAATAAGAAATTGCAAGATAAAATTGCCCTGTTGACTAAGGATAATGAATGCTATAAGTTCCAACTCAACATTTTTCAAACTAAAGAGAAATGTGAAAAAGGTTTTGAAGTCGCATTTGCTAAATCTTACCAAAATGAAAAATCTTTGGAAAAACAGATATGTGATCTAGTTGCCTCCAAGAATGCATTACTTTCTCAAATAGAACAATTAAAATACGATAATAAACAACAACTTAACACTCTCACTTCGGAAACTCAAAAAGCCAAGTCTGAGTTGTTAACTTGTCAAAAATAGATGACTATCTTGATGAGATTGTCGACTTACAACACAAAATCAAAGAGTTTCGAAATGTTGTTTACAAACATGGTGAGTCAATCACAACAATTCAAAGGTTTACTTTAAACCAAATCCAAATGGATATGGACCAATTCTTGCCGACATAAACCACGCTTCTCACATAGAGCATTCAAACCAAATCCTCAAGTTTACAGTGCAGAACATAGAATTGATGATTCTATTATGAGTGTTGTTGAATATAATCGTGCTGAGGAATTAGATGCAGAAGACGAGAGTCGGTCGAAATTGGAAAATGTTGTTTATTGCAAACCATTTAACTATTCAAAAGCCATAACTTTCGTCACACAACAGGATAATTCTAACAAACCTTGGGTTATCACACCAACTCCTGAGTCCTCTTCCAATGATGGTCTCCTATCCAATGTTGCACAAATTAATGGTCCTTTACCTTCATTTAGTGAAATAAAGCCATTAGCTTAACGATGTCAAGTTCTAAAATATTATTACACTTTTATGTCTGACATCAAACTTTTGGAACATGCAATTGAAGTTAATTCTGAAATCAAAGCTGAACATTTCCAATCGCCATTTGTGTGACAACAAAGGGATATTTTTCGTAAAGGGCTTTACCATATGTCCAAATCTAAAATGCGCAATATATTGGGAACGGATCTTCGTAAGGAGATTGGTCTTATGAAAAAGTTTTCGAGCAAATGTAAACATCGATTTCAAATACTAAACGTAAAAAGAAAATGTTAAGAAATCATGTTGACCGACTCTTGGAAGATGTTATCTGTGCTGATACCATAAATGTTATGTTATTACAAACTGTTGCGTATGCATTTGATTATATTGATGTTAACTCTGTTGATAATGTTGAGAATACCGATAATGTGTCACAAATCGAGTCTTTCAAAATTGAAAATGAGCGATTGTTAATTGAACTTTCAATGCAAAACGCGTCTTCAATGGTGTCAAAAGATTGTAAAATCAAGAACTTGCTTTGTAAAACAAAATCAACCAGCTATGCTCAAAATATTTTGATCCAAAAATAGAACAATCGGATGATGAAAACGTGTCTTTAAAATGTCAAATTTCAAAATATGAACAAGAAATTGCCAAAGTCAAAACTGAATATGGTGTCATATTTGATTTGCTCATACAGACTCGTGAAAAAGCATCACAAGAACTTGATAATCATCTTTCATACACTAGAGATGTTTTAAATGTTAGTGGAAACATTCTCTCTGAAAATCAAGATTTGTTACACACTATCCATGACTTAAAAGTGGAGTTGAAAAAACTTAAGCAAGATAAGATTAGTAACACAAATGCACTTGCCCCAGGAATGTTTAAAATTGACACTAGAACACCTAATGACAAACCACAAGATACTAATGTGCTTCCTTCCACTGAAACAGGAATAGTTGCCTCTTTTCCCAACGTTTGCACTTCACAGCTTAAGAGCAAAACCAGAAAGAATAGGAAGTTGCAACGTAAGAGAAGAACAATAAAGACCTCTGAAGTAGAAGAACACCTTAGGACCTCAAATAACACTCAAGTTGCACCCATTTTCGAAATTGCGTTAGACAAATGTAATGGAAAAAATGATGTAATAAATGTTGAATCTTTAATTACTTTGAATGTTAAGTTTGAAGCATCTTGTGTTGGTTGTCGTAAAAGCATGTTTTCTGGTTGTCATGATACATGTGTTGCTAATGCTATCTTATCTCGTAAGCGGAACAATAGAAAATGGAATACCTCTAGGCCCACTAATGCTTCAAAGTCTGTGCTAGGTAAACCGCCTACTAATGTTTCTCCTACGATCATTGATGTACCCATAGAACCCACTTCACCTCCTAGGAAGAGAATATCACCTAGTGCATTCACTAAGACCAAAGCTAAGACTAGTTGGACTTGGCAAGAGATGGTTACGTAACATACCAGATTTAAATGGATTCCTAAAATCATTAATATGTGTGTAATCGTAACGGAACCCTCTAACTCTTCGGTTTCACCTCTACTTATTCCACCGTGTCGTCTGTGTGTAATGCAGTGATACATATCATTCTCTCGATTGTTGATAGCGGATGTTCCCGCACATGACAGCAATCTCAAACTGTTATCAAACTTTGTCTCAAAGTGCATTGGCACCGCTGTGTTCGAATGATCACTTCGCAGCTATCATGGGCTACTTAAGATTACATCAATGGGAACATCAAAATTAGCGAGTTTATTATGTAGAAGGTCTCGGTCACAATCTCTTTTCATTCGGTCAATTTTGTGATGGAGATTTGGAAGTTGCTTTTCGGGGAGAAAACTTGTTTCATTCGTGATCTAAAAGGAAACGATCGTATGTCTGGAAACCAAACATCAAGACTTTACACAATATCAATGCAAGACATGATTGTTTCATCTCCCATCTGTATACTTTCTAAGGCAACATCCATAAAATCTTGGCTGTGGCACCGTCGACTTTCACACTTAAACTTTCAAACCATAACCAATCTTGCACGATACAAACTGGTTGAAGGTCTCCCAAAGTTTTGGTATTCTAAAGATCATCTATTCTCAGCTTGTGAACAAGGGAAAAGCACTCGTGCTCACTTTCCTTCCAAGGTGGAACACAAGACTCAAAGATGTGCTTCATCTTCTTCACATGGATTTGTGTGGCCCGATGCGTGTGCGTATCGATTAATGGCAAACGCTACATTCTAGTAATTGTTGATGACTACTCAAGATGGACTTGGGTTTATTTTCTTCAAGTAAAGATCAAGCTCCACGATGATCATCACCTTTCTCATAAAAATTCAAGTTCACCCGAATACAATCCGATGTAAGAACATAATTTGTGAATCAAACTCTTCGTGAATACTATGAGAAAGTGGGAATTGAGCATCAAACATCTATTGCACGGACCCCTTAACAAAATGGTGTTGTTGAAAGACTAAACCGTACATTAGTGGAAGTCGCAAGAACGATGTTGATAAATGCAAACTTCCGCTTTACTTGTGGGCGTGTCGTATCAACCTGATGTTATACTTAGAACCGCTTCTATGATAACCGAACGCCACAAAAGAACACATTATGATCTTATCCATAACCATAAACCGAATCTCAAACACTTTCATGTATTTGGTGCTCTCGTTACCCGAATAATGATCGTGATGACTTTGGAAAGCTCAAGGCTAAAGTCGACATTGAGTCTTCGCTGGATACCGTGAAAACTCAAAAGGATACCGGATATGGAATCGCCGTACAAAGGAGATTATGGAAACGATTCATGCAAATTTCGATGAGCTTACGTAAATGGCTTCGAGCAAAACACTTGGAACCGTGACATAACCGCTTAAACTTCCCCAAACCCCATCATCACCGAACCAAGCTTACGTACTTACGTCGTCAAATGGAACAACTATTTTCTCCTCTCTTAGTGATGATATTGATCAACGTGCTCCGATGTATCACCGCTTCACCGCTCAACCCGATAATAATTCAATACCGATACACCGCAACAACAACAATCGTTGAAGAAGCACCTCCAATTGATCCTACAACAACAAATTAACAAACCGCATCCAATGACGTCGAACCATCCGATGATCTTCTCGAATCATGATGTACCTACACCCGCAGATTATGATCCAAATGCGTTATTCAATCCTTTTCGCTAATGAAACCGCCACTCGATGTTGCGGAATCATCTACAAGCCATTTGAATCCTCCCAACTGCATAATGTATATCAATATCAACCTCCACACATCGTTGGACTAAAGACCATCCTCTTGTGAACATCATTAGACACCCGAATCAACCAACAGAATTAGACAACGCCTAGGCCGCCTCGAGCTGTGACG
This sequence comes from Chrysanthemum lavandulifolium, assembly GCA_022545495.1. Classification (NCBI taxonomy): domain Eukaryota; kingdom Viridiplantae; phylum Streptophyta; class Magnoliopsida; order Asterales; family Asteraceae; genus Chrysanthemum; species Chrysanthemum lavandulifolium. The sequence continues at coordinate 137,719,973 of CM040241.1, read as the reverse complement.
CCTACTCTTTTAAACCTAATGCCGTCACTTGAAAATGTCAATTTGCTCTCGAGTCGTCACAAGATGTGTTGACGGCCACAAATAAGACCGACGCCGTCCCCTTTAATTCAAAGCAGATTGAGTGTCTCTATTCTTGATTTTGGCCATTTTCTTCAGATATTCGCGCTTTTCGTCCGAATAAGTATCATTCCAAGAATTTGCCTTCAAGAGACCTAAAAGTGAAGAGGAACGAAATTAAGTAATAACGGATACAAAATGATCAATTAAGGCTTAAATGACCCCTAAAAAGGTACCTTTACATGAGAAGAATGGTTTTATCGACTCAAGATAAATTGTCTTAATATTTATATGTTTTTGTTGTTTTTCATTTTTTTTCATACACTTTACTCTACCATCCTCTACGTCTCGATTTATACCTATGGTCTAACACCTCGATGAGTGCACTAAGTGTCTCGTTATACCTATGGCTAAAGTGCACTAAGGTACCCTATCGTGTGTAGTGTAGTAAACGGTAAAGCCGAGGTCGTCCCAAGAGCTATGTGTGTTGGATTATTACTAAGTCTAGGTGTCACAGATTAATAATGGTTTCGATAGGATTTAATTAATTAAACTACTAAAGCGTAATAAAGCAAATAAAAGCAAATAAAGGATAAAGGAAATCAATAGAGGAGAGTGGTGCTAACCTAGTTAATCCTCCTAGCTAGTTATGTCTACGCTCACTTACTTCCAATTACTCTGTGGGGTCAAAGTCGAGAGGACAACATTTGGTCAATTCGCCTAACCTATCAAAGAAAGATGCCACCACAGAGAAGTCGTGTCCCTCATAAGTCCTGTTGTTCCCGGTCCCCAAGCCAAGTCATTAAGCACCGCTACATGCTAGATTTATAATAGTGAATGCCCCGCCGCTAGGAACTTAGACACGCACCCCTAATTCTTAAGTTCATCCAAACGATAGGTGATCGCTGGTCAAATCGCACAAGTAGAAAGGGTCGTCGCATTGGTCATATCTTACCCTTCCTGCCTTAGTCCGCTCACCTAGGGTCACTGGTCATATCTCCTAGGCAATTGGCCTCATCGCCATTCAAAACTACCAAACCAAGGGTGGCTACCAATAAACTATGCATGCATACACTTAGAAATAATTGTACGAAGTAAAGTAAACGCAAACAAAACAATTATGAATCATAACTAGGCAAGCACCAAAAGGTGCTTAGCGCTCATATTAATCATGCAAACCAATTCAATATTCAAAGGTACGAAATACATGAATTGAAAGTAAAGAAATATAAAACGCTAATGCTTATCGTAGGGGAGTGATTTCTCCTGGAAACAGCTCAGATGCTCCTCTAGACCGCCTTGAGCTTTTTCCCAAGTTCTCGAGAGTTGTGTGTGGAATGGAATGAATAGAAATGCCGGAATTCGTGGGTATTTATAGGTTGATCGGGTTACGGCGAACCAATATAGGAGTTACGCCAGAACCTTCTATTTCTTCGAATAATGCACTAGATCTCATTGGTTAAGCGTAACCTTATGAGTGGTTACGCCGTAGTCTTCAATAAACTCGGTTACGCCGTAAGAGATGCGAGTTACGGCGTAAGTATCAACGGCGTGGAACCTCATTTGACCTAATGTAGTTACGTCAGAACCTTTGAGAAGAGTTACGCCGTAACCTTATGATAAGTTAGTTTTCCGAGTCACGCAATAGTTACGGCAGAATGAGAGACGAGTTACGCCAGAACTTCTTCAAAATAGCATACCGTGATAAATCTTTAGATAATTCTCCGCCTGCCTCTTTAGCTCCAATGCTCGTAATTTACCCGAAAGTGGAAAACAATGGAAAACAAGTAAATCCATATAAATGATATAAATTACAAGCATTATCGGGAAATTGACACTTAATATTCAAGACTATTTGATGTTATCAAATATCCCCACTTGAACTCTACTTGCCCTCAAGTAGACCTTATTAGAAAGATTCCTAAAAGATATCTCCCATAACCCGAAAATATAAGTTTACAAACCTTTATGCTAGAATAAAACAAAGTCGAACACCTCACTAAAGAGGAACAAAACACTCAAATCTCTCAACTATTCTAAGTGTCAATTTCGGGTGATCACCAATCGCATATCATAGCATGTATTCTATCATAAGCTTGGCGGTTACACAAATCTCCACCACTAGAGTTAAGGGCTAAACAATTCTCAAGGCAATATGGGTAGACACGATAAAGGTTAAGGGTGACTTGTCATTACTAACATGTCACGCGAAGTGGAAAAATCAATGATACATGACCAAATCCATGGCCAAGACACCAAAGATTGCTCACGATCACCTAGACACGCTTCATGACTAAAGGGTAGGATAAGACATGGATATATAATTGGTGTAAAATAAAAACAAGGTGTAGTCTAAATCTATAACCAAGTCATCACCACTTCATCATCCGCCCAAAGTTCAAGCTTTGAAGTCAAGAAACCGGATCATGAAATGCAAGGTAGATGTGTCATTAGAGGACGTCGTGATGGGCACACTACCTTTTCTCCAACTGTTGGCATAACTACCAACTCTAATCTTCAAAAATGACCGAGGTGGCCTCCTCGATACTAAATCAATAAAGCTCATACTACAGTGCTTATAACATTGCACTTTACATAATCATAACAACTGTTTTTTTTTCAAATCACTTTCTTTTCCAACATAATAATAACATAACATAATATCCCCACTTGAGATGAACAATGGGAATTGGGGTCTTCAATGATCTTCGTAAATGTTGTCGATGAAAGCGTGATTTTCAACCTTTCCACTCGAACCTTGAACTTAGGCAAATGATGACTTCCCAATCACAAATAAAGACTAAGGTGGTAGGCTAAGGTGTATAGGTGTATCAAACAATAAATTGGGTTAACAAAATGAAAGGAATGGCTCGTAAGGGTGTATCTAGGGTATCTTGCACTAAAGATGAGTGCAACAAAAGGGTTTCACATGGGGTCGAGAAGTCGAGGTGACTAATCGATAGACACACAATGGTAGGTCGTTTGGGTGATAATCCTATAATATTGCCTTCTAAAACCGAAAAGTCCAAATACATCGAGCTAACTCAACATACCTCGCCTATGGTCTCGAAATGATGCAAAGGCCAAGTTCTAAAGTTTACAAGCTACCCAAGACACTCATAATTTGGTGGATTTGGGGTAAAATATTGGAAACGGATAAGGCTAATCTCACCATATAATATCAAGGGTTGTATGTGCTCGGCTAAGGTCTAATCTAGTTAGGTTAAGAAAACATGTCAAAATTTTAAAAATGGCATAATTTTTCAAAATAAACTAGAAAATGAGGGCGAAATAATGTTCAAGAGATAATTCTACTCCCGTCCCCCACTTGAATTGTACAAAGTCCCTTTGTACTAAGCATTAAATAAAGGTGAAGAGAAAGGTAGAATTAGAGCGAGAACTTCCCGAAATTTGCTCCATAAAGAAGGAAGGCCCACGAAAAAGAGACGTGCCTTCAGATAAGCATCATGAACAAACTTCAATCCTCGAAATCACACTACCGACAAGCATAATTCTAAAAGGAAAAAATGAAAATGAAAATGAAAACAAACCTAACTCACTTTCAGAGGAATCACGGTTGCATTTAGCATAATGCAACAAGTTTTTAAACCACTTGGTGTCCCAAGTGGACGAGTGAAGTCTCGTGAGGGTTTACAGGAACACACCCACAAAGTTCATTTAAAATACTAATACAAGGTTATTGTGTTTTAAAATGAAAGAATTAAAGCAGAGGAAGGTTACGTCAGACTCTTTAAAGGAGTTACGCCAGAATTGGCAAAACCCGACATAAGTCGAAGCGAGTGGTTACGCATAACCACCGAGATGGTATTACCGTAATTGGTAATGCGTCAAGAATTCGCCGCTAAAAGGTTGGTTACGGCGAATCACCAAGATGAGTTACGCCAGAACTCGCTCGATCAAGAATCGCAGCAGAATTAGTTCCTCGCTTCGCAAAAATAGTTAGAAAACACAAAACCCTACGTAAATGGAAATAAAACAAAAGAAAGGGATAATTCGGGTTGTCTCCTGAAAGAGCACTTTTCTTTATTTACGAGTCTTTTGTTAGACTCGAGTCGCGGGCTACCAAAGGCTTGTTGGTCATTTCGTGGATATGGCAATCTCCACGCTGGATCCAACTTACCAAATTCTCATCCCGCTTGTAGTCATTTCCCAATTCTAAACAATTTAGTAGAAACTCTTGATTTTTTGGTAAGGGTGTTCAATGCCTTTTCTTTGTCCTCCTTATCGATATCGAGCAAAAGGTTGAGCTTGGCTTAACCGCCTCTTGGTCCAATTTTTAAAGTTCTTTATCGTTCTCGGCATTTTGAAAATGGTCTTATCATCGTTAATCTTCAACCAAACTAACCCTTCTTTTTCATTTTTATCTAAACCCGACCTTTCCTGAAAATATCTCCCTAAAATTACTCCCGTAAGTCCATCCTCCACAAATTCACTTACATCGTCTAGAACCATAAAGTCCACCAAAAATGAATGGGTTCCAACGAAGACATGTATGTTAGTTGCAAACCCATGAAAGTTATTCCCCTTATATTCTAACTCTTTATTCATAACTTGGTTGTAACATTCTTTTGACATGATATTGACTGGGGAAGTAGTGTCAATAAATGGGTGGAAGTCGATGAACCCGATTTTGCATGAGATCTTAAGATAATAGGGGTTTCTATGATGTATGCGGTTCCTAACTCATGAAATTTAGGTTGATTGGGTTGTGAAAAAGTCTTAACAGAGTTATCTTGCCAATGGGCCATCTTGACGTTACTAGAGAGGTCTTCAGCACTCAATCCTAAGTTATCCTCTTCCTCAAAATTGATGAAAACATCAAAATCTCTCCCGAGTCAACCTCTCCAGATCCGGGGTCGCTAAGAAATTCTTCTAAAGCTTCACCAAACCGCCACTGTGGTCAATTGCACATACCTTTTCCGGTAGACAAATGTTCATTAGGTCCGAAAGTAGCAATTTCTCCATTAGCTTCAAGAGTCAACTTTCCAAAGAAAGACATCCACCTTAGTATGGGCAAGTGGCAAGCATAGGCCTTCCTAAAATGACCGGTATTATGTTGTCTTCCGAATGTCAAGAATCACAAAATCTATCGAAAAGGAATTTCTTAATCTTCACCAACACATTTTCAACGATGCCCAAACGGCGATTGCATAGATCGATCACCATTTCAATTTTCATCTTGGCCGGCTTTAAGTTACCAATCCCCATACGCAAAAACATCGAACGAGGCATTATGCTAATACTTGCTCCAAGATCGCCTAGGGCATTACACATGTTTAGACTCCGATAAAGCAAGGGAGAGTGAAACATCCCGGATCTTTTTCCTTTGTGGTAGCTCGTTCCTCAAAACCACGAACATCTTTCGTTGAGGTGAATTGTCTCATCAATACTTAATTCTCGCAATATCATTATGATTAGTATTAATGTAATTATTGATAGGTAGGTTTACCGAAAAGTTTGGTCCGTATAACCGCCTTCCATGCCGATTCGCCGCTTAACTTTTTCCGAAAAGGTCAAAGGTTCTTCAAGGATAGTTTCTACAGTGTGGACAACTTCCTCCTCCCGAGCTGCTAGATAATCAAAGATAGCTTCAACATGAACTAACACTCTTCTCCAATCTCTTAATCCTATCATCGTGAATTTTGAGAGAAGAGATCAGATTATCCACGAATGTCCTCATCAATTTTTCAATCCTATCATCTCGCTCTCTTGATTCCCCGATGTGGTCAAGAATTTTTCTCTCAAGATCGCTCCCGGTTTTGGTCCCAAACACGCCTTAACCCTCTCAACCTCGCATGCTTCAACTTTCTTTCTAACCTTCGCTTTTTGAAAATTTCCCATAATTGTATTCTTGCTTTGTTATCGCCTTCATTACCTTATGATCGAAATTGTCTCTCGGTCCGCACTCGTATCCATGTGCCACTTGTAGCAATGTTCATAAACCACTGAATACATTCCGTGGCCCGGTCGAGTCATGCTAGGAATAGGTCTCGTGAATCGAGAAGTTCTCGTGTTCGCGCATTAATCCCACGATAGAAGACGAGACGATCCGATGTTTGTTTAAATCATGGGTAGGGCATCGATAGAGTAGCTCATTAAATCTTTCCCACGCTTGGTAAAGCGTTTTTTCTCCAATCGAACGAATTGATAGATTTTCCCAAGAAGCTTGGCCATTTTTTAAGGAGGGCAAAATTGCGGTGATCTAATTCTTTTCTAAGTTTATCCCATGCTCCTTTACAATCGTTAGGGAGTTTGTTATACCATCTTTTCGCTGTCCCGTAAAGAGTCATAGGAAAATCCTTGTAAGGATCGAATAGCTCGGAGTACCTCCGACGTTGAAAAGAGAGGATAAGTGGAGAACTTCTTCACGTGATCCCGAACGCCCTCATCTTCGCCTCTAGAAAACTTAAGCTCATGTAACTCTCGAATAATATGATCCGAATAGAGTATTTTCAAGGTGAGAATCTCTGTGAAGCTTCGCTGGCGCTTCTCATTTGGTCGGTCCAACATCGCTCCATAGTTAGGTCATCGAGATTATTTTCATTGATGACCTCCGGCTCGCCGATCGGTTCGATTCAGAAATGAGAAGATGTTGTGAATAGGAACCGAGAGTAAACTTTCCTTCTTCGAAATTGCTTCTCCGGTCGTCGAATGGAGTGGCTGTAAAAGGCCTCGAGTCATGAGTCTTGTATCCCGACATAATAAGAAAGAAAATTAAAACAGACTTAATAAGAAATCCTAAAATAGCTCCAAGAACGGCGCCAAAAACTTGATGCGTGTTTTACGACTGTGTCTTAATATTTATAGTGTCTCGTTATACCTATGGTTCACCCTAGTGCACTAACGGCAAAGTGTACCCGGTCGTGTGTAGTGTAGTAAACGGTAAAGCCGAGGTCGTCCCAAGAGCTATGTGTGTTGGATTATTACTAAGTCTAGGTGTCACAGATTAATAATGGTTTCGATAGGATTTAATTAATTAAACTACTAAAGCGTAATAAAGCAAATAAAAGCAAATAAAGGATAAAGGAAATCAATAGAGGAGAGTGGTGCTAACCTAGTTAATCCTCCTAGCTAGTTATGTCTACGCTCACTTACTTCCAATTACTCGTGGGGTCAAAGTCGAGAGGACAACATTTGGTCAATTCGCCCTAACCTATCAAGAAAGATGCCACCACAGAGAAGTCGTGTCCCTCATAAGTCCTGTTGTTCCCGGTCCCCTAAGCCAAGTCATTAAGTACCGCTACATGCTAGATTTATAATAGTGAATGCCCGCCGCTAGGAACTTAGACACGCACCCCTAATTCTTAAGTTCATCCAAACGATAGGTGATCGTTGGTCAAATCGCACAAGTAGAAAGGGTCATCATTGGTCATATCTTACCCTTCCGTCTTAGTCCGCTCACCTAGGGTCACTGGTCATATCTCCTAGGCAATTGGCCTCTATCGCCATTCAAAACTACCAAACCAAGGGTGGCTACCAATAAACTATGCATGCATACACTTAGAAATAATTGTACGGAAGTAAAGTAAACGCAAACAAAACAATTAAAGAATCATAACTAGGCCAAGCACCAAAAGGTGCTTAGTCATATTAATCATGCAAACCAATTCAATATTCAAAGGTACGAAATACATGAATTGAAAGTAAAGAAATATAAAACGCTAATGCTTATCGTAGGGAGTGATTTCTCCTTGGAAACAGACTCAGTATGCTCCTCTAGACCGCCTTTGAGCTTTTTCCCACGCTCGAGTATTGTGTGTGGAATGGAATGAATAGAAATGCCTGGAATTCGTGGGGTATTTATAGGCGATCCGGGTTACGGCGAACCAATATAGGAGTTATGTCGTAACCTTCTATTTCTTTGAATAATGCACTAGATCTCTGGTTAAAGCGAACCTTATGAGTGGTTACGCCGTAGTCTTCAATAAACTCCGTTACGCCGTATGAGATGCAGAGTTACGGCGTAAGTATCAAGCGTGGAACCTCATTTGACCTAATGTAGTTACGTCAGAACCTTTGAGAAGAGTTACGCCAGAACCTTATGATAAGTTGGTTTTCGAGTCATGCAATAGTTACATCGTAATGTGAGAGACGAGTTACGCCAGAACTTCTTCAAAATAGCATACCGTGATAAATCTTTAGATAATTCTCCGCCCGCCTCTTTAGCTCCAATGCTCATAATTTACCCGAAAGTAGAAAACAATAGAAAACAAGTGAAATAGTAATAGCTCGTCACGCCTACGCCGATAAAAAAACGCAATCGAAACCTAAAATGTAAAAGATATACAAACGACGCTTAACTAAAACGTAAACGAATAAAAACAAAACAATTATAACTATAGTAGGGATTTGCATGTCTAAGCGACTTAAATGCAAATTAAATAAAATTAAAATATTTAACTATAATTTACAAATTTATATAAAAGTAAAGAAGACCTAAAAATTTAAAACAACAAATACATATATGTAATAATTATACAAATGAAACAAAATAAAACAGGAAAAGGACAATAATTAATTATACTAAAGAAATTAAAACCTATAAAAATTTTGAAGTCATTTTAATTCTATATTTACAATTGTTTAACGATTAAAAGCTAAAACTTACGCCATCGAATTTTATGTAAACGCACAAAATAAAAACGTGAATTCATCCAATACAACTCTCACAAATGTAAAAATTATATTTTTAGAATTCTGAAAAGATAAGAAAATTATTAGAAAATTAAAATAAATTTTTACATTTTTAAATTAATTAATATAAATTAAAAATGAATTAAATGTATTTAATAATGCATTAAATAATAAGAAAATCTAAAATCAACTTAAATAAATAAAATAAAGAATCTGAAAAATCTAAATTATCATAAAATAATTTAAGAAACTGAAAATGTATTTTTTACACAATTAATCCATTTATTATTAATTATTTACTATTATTAAGTACTAAAAACTATTATTGATTTATTAAAAATAATAAATAAATAAAGAAAAATCTGAAACTTTTTACAAAATTCTAAAATAAATAAAAGAAGCTAGGAAAAATATAAAAACTATATGTTATTAATGAAAATAAGCTAATAAGCAAATAAACTCCTAACTATAAGCTATCATTTAGCTTAAAAATGGATCTTTTTGGCTTTTCTATTTCTGAAACTAACTAAATACTAATATTATATATATTTGATGAAAATGAAACTGTACCAAACTAGAAATAAGCAAATTATGAGCTTATGAGTCCAACAGTTAAGCTTTTGGCTCGATCGTTGGAACTCAAGCTTAAAATAAGCTTGAAATAAGTTATAAACAGAAACAAAAAGCAAAATAAGATATATACAAGTCCAATGGGTCATTATAAACAAGGAAATTGGACTATGATAGTGTGAGCTTATGGTTTAGACAGTTAAGCTTTTGGCTTAACTTGGATGGAATTGAGGCCTCTAAAGCCTGTAATAAGCTCCACACTGGAAAATAACAAAGAAATAGTATGTATACAATAATATGGACAAGTATGCACAAGCATGTACACTGATAATCACTCATAAGCTTGTAATAAGCTCATAAGCTCTACAAGATACACAGATCCCAAACACCCTTGCAACTATTTAGAGTGGCCATTTAAGCTGAGTGCATAAGCTTGATAGGCCAAAATAAGACTTGAAGTAGCAAGATGGGCTGGTTGGCTTTCCAAAAAGCCAAAACTCAACCTATGAGGATCACAGATGAGCTTTTGGTAAGCTTATGAAGTAGGCATCATTTCACTGTTTTGACTCAGTGAATGCTGAGTAAAATGGGACAAACAAAAAGTTGCTTGCGACTATTTAATAGGTCGCAAGGTAGATTTAAGCACCGGATCATTAAGTGGGTGGATGAGCTTCACAAAAAGCTAAACCACTCAAGCTTATGATCATGAATGAGCTTATAAGAGCTGAAGGTAATGGTGCAAGTTCAATAAATTGAACTGTTGTGAGTGGGCAAACAACAAGCTCTAAAGACTTATCAAATAAGCTTATGAGAGCTCAACCAATACTGAGACATTGAGTATGAATGGATAGCCTCACAAGAAGCCAAAATTCACAAGCTCAAGCTTGGTGGGGAACTTTTCATAAGCTTTGGAAACAACTCCACCTCCACTGTTTGCTTCAGAGGAAGGAGTAAGATGGGACAAAAAGATTGGAATGATTAAGCTATGTAAATAAGCAAATAAGGGACAAATAAGCATAAACATTACAACTAGACCACAAAGGCTACACAAATAAGCCAAATTATTAGTTAAGTCAACTTCACAAGCTTTTGCAAGCTTGTGAACTTGACACCTAAACTGCGGCATGTGGCATGTTTTGAACAGTAGCTAAAGTAAGACCGAAAATAAGCAGTTAAAAAGTCGATTAAAGTAATATATTATTTTTCTAAATTTGTTAAGCAACCGAACTTTAATACCCTAAGAGCTTTTAAGCTAAAACTTATTATTAAGCACACAGTAAAAATATCCGCTTTAATCAAAACCACCCAAGTGAAAATTTCGACTTTATAAAAACTAGATGAGTTGACTTTTATGAACTTTAAACTGATTTGAAGCACTGAATTTGTTGTTTTAAGGTGGAATAAGACTAACTTGAGCAAGATTAACAACTTATAAACACAAACTCATGATCATAGATCATAAAAATCCAACAGCTAACAAGAGAGATGTGATCCAATGAGATTTTGACTTTCAACCAAAAGACCACTGGTTTTTATGACTGATAAGAGATATAAGACACTTATGTGACACAGAACAAACACAAATAACAACACAAACAAGACCTGTTATTATTTAAGCAAGCAAATCCAAACACCCTCAAAAAACAATCATATCAAAGTTTTCAAAGTGAATCAATGAACAAGCATATCATAAACAATCCAGAGGATCTATTGTGTCAAAATAGGCCTTTTTCAACATAATCAAGCTGTCAAACCAGACTATATCTATGATTACCAATTTCATACCATATTCACAGTTTCACTTTTGAAACTTGTAACAACCAATTCCAACACATATCAACAGAATATTATAATGCATTATGACTAATAAACAACATATAAACATGAAAACATGGAATCAAAGCATATATTAAAGGGAAACAGTAAATTACAAAAAATTGTAAAAGTGGCTTACAAGATGCATCAAACTGAGAAACATGGAACCAAGGACAAGGTTACACCCAATAGCTTCCCATCAAGCTCCTAATACCCTTAGCAATCCAAATTTACCCCTGCTTCATCATCTTCTTTATTAACCCACTATTTTTGATTTTTCAATGATTTTCTATTTTTTTAGTATTTTCTAATTTAAAGATTCAAACCGAATTATTGTATCTAAAAGCTATTTAAGCTTTGTCGAGCCTAAATTACCTATTAGAGTCCATTAATCCACTTATGATCCAACAAGAAATTTAAAGACGTGAAATTTAAATTGACAATAAATTAAAAGATATGAAATTTAAAGATAGGAACAATTAAACTGAATTTAAAGGTTCATTACACTAATTTAAGATAAAATATAACATTTGAAATATTAAAAGACATTTTAACTAAGAAAAGCAAGAAAGTTACATCTACGTGACTATGGCTTAAGGCCAAAAGTAGTATTCCCACTTTTTTCTTCTTTTATACACCTTCCGAGTTCCCACTAGTACTCGAGCATATCCCACTTCAATCTTGACCTTGAATTGTCCAATTGATCTCCACCGCTTAAATGAGTTTTGGCGCCAAAGTCTTCATGAGCGTGTACAAGGTGTTTTAGTCAATTAAAGCTTTTGGGTGTTAGTGGAGGTGGAGGGACAAGGTAAGGGGTTGAGTGTTGAAACTGAAAACCATTACCGGTTTGGGTTTCTGAGGTGGAGAGGGGAGCTACAGCTGGTAGTGGTTTTAGGCGCAGATGGGAGTTTTTGACTTTCGTTGACCGGTAATAATAACGAGGTGGGCTGGTTTTGGTGGATTGATTTGGGCTTTGACTTTGGGCATGATATTAAAGAAGGATCCGTTTGGTTAAAGTAGTATACAAGGACCAATTTTGCAAATTTACCAAACTTCAAGGACTGAAACTAACACTTTTCCAAACTTATCACAAGGACCAATTTTTACAAACTTTGATAGTGCAAGGACCCTTTTTGCATAAAATCTCATTTTTAGAAATCCAAGGACCATTTTTGCAAATTTTCAAAGTTTAAGGACCTTTCTTGCCAATTGACCAAAGAATCATTCAAGGACCAATTTTAACAACTTATAATATTTTAGGGACCTTGAATGATAAAATTCCACATTTTGATATTCCAGGGACTAGATTTGACAACTTTTAAAACTTGGGGACTAAAGCGCCATTTTGCAAACTTGATACGTTTTCATCCGATTTTGATATTTTGCATTTAAAACACATAAAACACTCGATTTGTGATATTTTCATCATTTTGATGCATTTTGAGTGTTTTTTTGATGTTTTTGATCTAGATAGTACAAAAATGATGAGTATTTAGACACTCATCAATCCCCCACTAAGATATTGCTAGTCCCTAGCAATGATTTGAAATTTTAATGGATTTTAAAACTCTTTACCAAAAGCCATCACTCGGAGTAGCCAAATGTTTGATTCAAGTAAGAACTATGGTACATCGATAACCATGTGATTTTGAGCAAACCACCGCCTTTCAACGGTTTTGACTTGTCTTTACCGAGTCGCTTTGATTCGCTCCAAAATTTTGATTCGCTCCAAACTAACTAACTTTATTTCCCACCGCTTGTGAATGGTCGATACTAAAAGTCGATGACTGGAAGAGGAATGTAAGTTTACCAAGGATTAAAATATCCTGGATCGTTTATGTCCCGTGAGGCGACGCTCGGTACAATGACTTGTGAATTGTTGAAAATAATATTAGTATAGGAAAACAGAACTGATTGACTAACACTAGGAATGTGAATAGTAATAGCTCACACACCACGCCGATAAAAACGTGCAATCGAAACCTAAAATGTAAAAGATATACAAACGACGTTTAACTAAAACGAAACGAATAAAAACAAAACAATTTTAACTATAGTAGGGATTTGCATGTCTAATCGACTTAAATGCAAATTAAATAAAATTAAAATATTTAACTATAATTTACAAATTTATATAAAAGTAAAGAAGACCTAAAATTTAAAACAACAAATACATATATGTAATAATTATACAAATGAAACAAAATAAAACAGAAAAGGACAATAATTAATTATACTAAAGAAATTAAAACCTATAAAATTTTGAAGTCATTTTAATTCTATATTTACAATTGTTTAACGATTAAAGTTAAAACTTACGCCATCGAATTTTATGTAAACGTACAAAATAAAAACGTGAATTCAGTCCAATACAACTCTCACAAATGTAAAATTATATTTTAGAATTCGAAAAGATAAGAAAATTATTAGAAAATTAAAATAAATTTTACATTTTTAAATTAATTAATATAAATTAAAATGAATTAAATGTATTTAATAATGCATTAAATAATAAGAAAATCTAAAATCAACTTAAATAAATAAAATAAAGAATCAAAAATCTAAATTATCATAAAATAATTTAAGAAACCGAAAATGTATTTTTACACAATTAATCTATTTATTATTAATTATTTACTATTATTAAGTACTAAAACTATTATTGATTTATTAAAATAATAAATAAATAAAGTAAAATCAAACTTTTACAAAATTCTAAAATAAATAAAAGAAGCTAGGAAAAATATAAAACTATATGTTATTAATGAAAATAAGCTAATAAGCAAATAAGCTCTAACTAGAAGTTTATCATTTAGCTTAAAATGGATCTTTTGGCTTTTCTATTTTCGAAACTAACTAAATACTAATATTATATATATTTGATGAAAATGAAACTGTACCAAACTAGAAATAAGCAAATTATGAGCTTATGAGTCCAACAGTTAAGCTTTTGGCTTGACTGTTGGAACTCAAGCTTAAAATAAGCTTGAAATAAGTTATAAACAGGAAACAAAAAGCAAAATAAGATATATACAAGTCCAATGGGTCATTATAAACAAGGAAATTGGACTATGATAGTGTGAGCTTATGGTTTAGACAGTTAAGCTTTTGGCTTAACTTGGATGGAATTGAGGCCTCTAAAGCCTGTAATAAGCTCCACACTGGAAAATAACAAAGAAATAGTATGTATACAATAATATGGACAAGTATGCACAAGCATGTACACTGATAATCACTCATAAGCTTGTAATAAGCTCATAAGCTCTTACAGTATACACAGATCCCAAACACCCCTTGCAACTATTTAGAGTGGCCATTTAAGCTGAGTGCATAAGCTTGATAGGCCAAAATAAGACTTGAAGTAGCAAGATGGGCTGGTTGGCTTTCCAAAAAGCCAAAACTCAACCTATGAGGATCACAGATGAGCTTTTGGTAAGCTTATGAAGTAGGCATCATTTCATCGCTTTGACTCAAATGAATCTTTGAGTAAAATGGGACAAACAAAGTCGCTTGCATGTTCTATTTAATAGGTTGCAAGGTAGGATTTAAGCACTCGATCATTAAGTTGGGTGGATGAGCTTCACAAAAAGCTAAACCACTCAAGCTTATGATCATGAATGAGCTTATAAGAGCTGAAGGTAATGGTGCAAGTTCAATAAATTGAACTGTTGTGAGTGGGCAAACAACAAGCTCTAAAGACTTATCAAATAAGCTTATGAGAGCTCAACCAATACCGAGACATTGAGTATGAATGGATAGCCTCACAAGAAGCCAAAATTCACAAGCTCAAGCTTGGTGGGAACTTTCATAAGCTTTGAAACAACTCCACCTCCTTTGCTTGCTTCAAATGGAAGGAGTAAGATGGGACAAAAGATTGGAATGATTAAGCTATGTAAATAAGCAAATAAGGGACAAATAAGCATAAACATTACAACTAGACCACAAAGGCTACACAAATAAGCCAAATTCACAAGCTAAGGTCAACTTCACAAGCTTTTGCAAGCTTGTGAACTTGGCACCTAAACCTGTGCACAGGGCATGTTTTTGAACAGGTAGCTAAAGTAAGACTGAAAATAAGCAGTTAAAAAGCTGATTAAAAGTAATATATTATTTTTCTAAATTTGTTAAGCAACTGAACTTTAATACCCTAAGAGCTTTTAAGCTAAAACTTATTATTAAGCACACAGTAAAAATATCTGTTTTAATCAAAAACGACCCAAGTGAAAATTTTGACTTTTATAAAAACTAGATGAGTTGACTTTTATGAACTTTAAACTGATTTGAAGCAATTGAATTTTTGTTTTAAGGTGGAATAAGACTAACTTGAGCAAGATTAACAACTTATAAACACAAACTCATGATCATAGATCATAAAATCCAACAAACTAACAGAGAGATGTGATCCAATGAGATTTTGACTTTCAACCAAAAGACCACTGGTTTTTATGACTGATAAGAGATATAAGACACTTATGTGACACAGAACAAACACAAATAACAACACAAACAAGACCTGTTATTATTTAAGCAAGCAAATCCAAACACCCTCAAAAAACTATCATATCAAAGTTTTCAAAGTGAATCAATGAACAAGCATATCATAAACAATCCAGAGGATCTATTGTGTCAAAATAGGCCTTTTTCAACATAATCAAGCTGTCAAACCAGACTATATCTATGATTACCAATTTCATACCATATTCACAGTTTCACTTTTGAAACTTGTAACAACCAATTCCAACACATATCAACAGAATATTATAATGCATTATGACTAATAAACAACATATAAACATGAAAACATGGAATCAAAGCATATATTAAAGGGAAACAGTAAATTACAAAAAATTGTAAAAGTGGCTTACAAGATGCATCAAACTGAGAAACATGGAACCAAGGACAAGGTTACACCCAATAGCTTCCCATCAAGATCCTAATACCCTTAGCAATCCAAATTTACCCCTGCTTCATCATCTTCTTTATTAACCCACTATTTTTGATTTTTCAATGATTTTCTCTATTTTTTTAGTATTTTCTAATTTAAAAGATTCAAACTGAATTATTGTATCTAAAAGCTATTTAAGCTTTGTCAGGAGCCTAAATTACCTATTAGAGTCCATTAATCCACTTATGATCCAACAAGAAATTTAAAGACAGGAAATTTAAATTGACAATAAATTAAAAGATATGAAATTTAAAGATAGGGAACAATTAAACTGAATTTAAAGGTTCATTACACTAATTTAAAATAAAATATAACATTTGAAAGATTAAAAGACATTTTAACTAAGAAAAGCAGTAAAAGTTACATCTACGTGACTATGGCTTAAGGCCAAAAGTAGTATTCCCAGCTTTTTTCTCTTCTTTTTATACACCTTCTGAGTTCCCACTAGTACTCTGAGCATATCCCACTTCAATCTTGACCCTTGAATTGTCCAATTGATCTCCACCGTTTAAATGAGTTTTGGCGCCAAAGTCTTCATGAGCAGGTACAAGCAGGTTTTAGTCAATTAAAGCTTTTTGGGTGTTAGTGGAGGTGGAGGGGACAAGGTAAGGGGGTTGAGTGTTGAAAAACTGGAAAAACCATTACTGGTTTTGGGTTTACAGGGGTGGAGAGGGGGAGCTACAGTGGGTAGTGGTTTTAGGCGCGTATGGGAGTTTTTGACTTTCGTTGACCGGGTAATAATAACGAGGGTGGGCTGGTTTTGGTGGATTGGATTTGGGCTTTGGACTTTGGGCATGATATTAAAGAAGGATCCGTTTGGTTAAAGTAGTATACAAGGACCAATTTTGCAAATTTACCAAACTTCAAGGACTGAAACTAACACTTTTCCAAACTTATCACAAGGACCAATTTTTACAAACTTTGATAGTGCAAGGACCCTTTTTGCATAAAATCTCATTTTTAGAAATCCAAGGACCATTTTTGCAAATTTTCAAAGTTTAAGGACCTTTTGCCAATTGACCAAAGAATCATTCAAGGACCAATTTTAACAACTTATAATATTTTTAGGACCTTGAATGATAAAATTCCACATTTTGATATTCCAGGACTAGATTTGACAACTTTTAAAACTTGGGGACTAAAGCGCCATTTTGCAAACTTGATACGTTTTCATCCGATTTTGATATTTTTGCATTTAAAACACATAAAACACGATTTGTGATATTTTCATCATTTTGATGCATTTTTGAGTGTTTTCAGATGTTTTTGCAGTCTAGATAGTACAAAAATGATGAGTATTTAGACACTCATCAACAAACGTAAATCCATATACATGATATAAATTACAAGCATTATCTGGGGAAATTGACACTTAATATTCAGGACTATTTGATGTTATCACCCGAATTGAAAAGATCAAAACACTTGGAGTACATTATTACTCAAATAAAGGGAATTTGAATTTAACGTTCCCTTCCCGTCATTCCATAAATTTTAACTTTTCCCATGAGTCCCAATCGTCCCAAAACTGTGTACAAAGGATATGACTCGACTTAGCAACTTATGCAAGCTACTAGATAATTGAACTAAGGGTTTAGTATGATAACAATAATGCACTAAAAGTGAGTGCATACAAGGTAGGCTAAGGCGATTTGGGTGTACATTTGGGGGTGGATTGTAAACAATGCTCTTCGTTGATATTCTGGAAAAACGAAACATCACAAGAACCGCAAAAAGGATAGGCTCTGAGGGGTTAACTCGGGGTATCGTGTACTAAAGATGAGTACAACGCAAGGGTGTGGGGGAATTACTCAACCGATGTGGAAGAAGTAATTATAATACGGGTTTCAAACAAGGGTTATCCTAATGCCTCTTATCATTTAGTTATTCCTAACTACACAAGTGTAGTCTTACTAGCGATCTCAAAATGCATCACAAAAAAAGTTCTAGAATCTATTATACTACCGGTTCACACTCTAAGCATTAAAGATGAATGCTTTAATTCCTACAAATCTAAGGGCGATCCTCACATTTTTGGTGGAATTTAAGTGGTAAAGGGTTTTTGTGCTAGTCATATAATTACCTATCCATGAGACACTTTATTAAGACTAATGTCCCACTCCTACATGTTATGAAAAATTTTAAATTTGGTGCTAAAATTACCCTAACCGATATTTCTCAAGGTTTATTACACAAATGAAATTGGACAAAGCAAATAGTCAAGGATAAGCATAGTTTCAAAGTTCCCGTTTTATTTTTCCTCCTACATTTAAACCGAACATTGTCCCCAATGTTCCCGAAAGTATCAAAGTTATGATAATGGAAGGTAATTAAAACGAAGAAAATGATACTCCCCGATTAGCTCGGTAACATCCGTGTGTGAAGTAGTGGTTAAATCTTTCTTCAAGAAGAGTGTCGCATGAAAAGCTCCTTCCAATCTTATGTATCTTCTTCTTGACAAATTAAACCCGCACACTTGAAGAAAACAAATGAAACCTTCACAGAAATCGTGGTAACAATATATATATGACTCTACTAAACTAGGATATAATGCTTGTGGAATGGATGTTTACTGATTTTATGGAAAATTAAGACCGGAAAATTCCAAAATTTATAAGTAGCTCGTAAAACGAGAAAAAAATAGTAAGTCGTTTGCTCCACGCGCCGTCAGTTGCGATCTCGACGCCGTCAGTTATCCCGACGAAACCGGTGCGATTTTCGGAAAAATTTCAAAAATATTTATCTTTAAAATATGGAAAATTTCTGCAAAACATCCATTATGACTCGATACAAGCATTTGACTCGAAAAAACACACATGTATATATTTTAAATAATTGCAATTCTCATGTTCACATTTCTTTTGAAAATGTGTGTAATCCTCCCAACACTTATCCCTTATGTAAAATACCTTTATATGTAATTAAGACGAGGTTAAAGACAAAATAAAGCATTTTTACAAATTTAAACATGAGAATAAACAATCTATAAAAGATACACGGCACATAAAAAAGCAAACAATTAAGCATGGGTTGCCTCCCACGAAGCGCTTTTCTTTATTTATGAGTCTTGTAGCTAGACTCGAAGTCGTGCCCCTACGTGATCTCGTTACCGTCACCTTCTTCCTCAGGACGGTCTCTATTGGGGTTTTCCATGTTATAGTAATGCCCTATTATGCATCTTTCTAAGAAATCGTCTTCTCCCCTGTTAGACCATTACGATATCAACCTTATCACAAACCCAACACTTATATCACGTTTAACACAAACTGATGATATGCGTAAAGAAGAAAGAATAAGAATGTGGTGACTTGAATATGAATTCGTATGTATGTTTAGAAAGATAAAGGAAAGAAGATGAAAACAATAAGTTGTATATTGCTTCAAGGAAAAACACACACACACACACACTCAAGCACACCTCTCAAATGACATACTTGAGGGGTATTTATAGTACAAGTAGAAGATGCCCTAATGGGCTTGGTATGGGCTCGTTTGGATTGGATTGGACATGGATTGATATAAGGCTAGCTTAACATAACTTCTAACCAATTAGCTTAGCCCAATCCACGAGCCCGGTGACTATTCTATCACGATATCTAACACACGTTACAAAGTTCCTAATCGTGAATGACCATCACTTCTAATAAAAACTATTAAGGCTAACAATCTCCCCCTAAGGGGTGGTCATTCAAAAGATGCTCCACTTGATAAGGTCTTTACTTTTCTCGAGCTTGAACTTTGTGTGTAGATATAGAATAGTCTTGTTTCATTGTTCCTTCATGCTTTGTGATCAGTTAATGTGGTTTTCTGCCGTTGTCAACTTCGTTGGTTTGGAGTCTCCACGTCTTTCTCCACCATGCTCACACTTCTATTTGTCTTTTGGTTACCAATGATGTAGTTCTCGAGTCATTACACTTTGTAGATTCTTTGACATTGACGAAGAATCATCTTTAACTTTGTGTTGCCTTTGATTATGATGAGAACTTTCATGTGTTTTTGGTATGAGCATGTGGAGAATCGCACGATCAATCCGCTCCGAGCTTCCATAAGAAGAAAACATAAAACAAAGTTAGTAATAAGCGGATTCCGCACTTACAAGTTTGAATTTTGAGGGTGTTATTAGCATAGTGTGAAAACACATCTCTAATTCTCACAAAGGCCGTTCTCGAACCTGGAGTCCCACAAGTGAGATAACGCGATGTACCGAGGTACACCTACGATTCGAGATGAGTCATTGAAGTACCAAGCATCACTTCACGATCAGAGACCGTTTGAGACACACTAAGCGTAATCCACGGGAGTTACCGAGTGACTGCCGTCGGTCGCTTGATGTTGACCACGGCAGAGTTTCCATTCAATCACCGAGGATCACAATTGTGAAACCTCTCATAAATGTTCGCGATTGCTAAGATCTGCGTGGGACTCTAGAATATATCACTTGTGTCCTTATTGATGAACAACAAGCGATGTCATGTCATGTGTTCCTATGAGATCTTTTGATGAATCTCGTGGCTCTAGACTCAATTAGTGCATTTTGGTTTTCCGGCGGAGACTAGGGAGGGTCTCCTTCTTCAATACCAACGATCTCTAAGAAAAAGTCGATAGATTATGCGGGGTTCCAGTGAGAATGAAAAAATCCTTTTAAGAGGAATTGAGTGGCTAGAAGGTTAGGTGCGGTCGTCCTTTGGGTCCATGACGTCTTTGTCTTCAATACAGGCGTCATCTAGTGACAACCAAGAGCAAATGAATTGAACCCGTTTTCGCTTTAAGGTTGAATATGGAGGGCTATTTCTTTTCACCCTTTCTTTTACATTTCTTTTTAATTCTTCAACCCTTCTTTCTCCTTTCTCACATTACTCCTTTTTTCAATCATTCCTAAGGACTTCTAATACTAACTATATGTGATGTCCTTGGTAGATCCCTCCGCTCTGGCGGATCATAGACTAATTTCCTATCCTTAGTCACCTTATAACTCCATGACCGTCCCTATTGTTGCCATGAAACCATTTTTCTTGAAAATCTCTCGAGTGTTTATGATAGAAAACATGTTTGAAACACTCCGTGAGTTTTATATTTTCGTAAACACTCCCTTCACATGTGCTTATAAGTTTTGATGTAAATCGCACATAGAGGGTAGAGTTCGCACTTTTTGAATTGATCGACTTTAAATGAGCTAGACCGATTCGAGACACGTTTACATCACTAGAGAACTAGCTTGAAATTATTACCCGTCCTGGTCAAGTCCATAGAAAGTTTCTCGAGATGGTACATGATTCCTCGTCAATTCAATGGTTACGACTGAGTCGAGCTCTTTTGAGATTCAAACAACGATCATTAAACATTTTTGATCAAATTTTAATCACGTCTTCTCCCCCTCAAAAATAGCATATCGATGATGTTTTTGAAACAAAATGATTAAAAGATATGTTTTCGGAAAGCATTTGGAGAGAAACCGATTTAGCATGAATTTTGGAACAATTTGGTTTTATACTTCCCTTAACGAAAGCATATTTTCATACGTAAAATTTAGAATCAATTAAGGGTTTAGAGGAGTTATCTTGGTACCAAATGTGAGAGATTTTGAAAAATCTTTTTGAAAAATTTCGAATCAATGGTACGCAAGATGAAGATTTAAAAAATCTTTTGAAGATATTGAAGAAGAATTATCTTCATTTGTTTTAGGATAAGTGCTTGATATTTATGAAAATCGATTTTGAGTAGCACTTTTCTTTCTTTAAAGATCGGGTTGCAAGCGGAAATACTTACAAGCCATTTTGTTTTTAGGAAAAATGCTTGAAAAATGTTTAAAACCTTTGATTTGGATAAGCACTTTCCTTTCTTTGAAGCGCGGGTCCTGAACTGATGTGTCCAGAATCCATTATGTTGAAGTCCGGGTTTCGTACTGAAGTATACGAAAGCCATTATGAAGAAATTTTTGAGAAACGACATGTTTTATAAAATATTTAAAGAACTCTCGCTCAAGCATCCTGTACATACCCGTATCATTGTTGAATGACATTTCTAGAAACGCATGAATATCGATTATACGAGAGACATGTCGTGAGAAGAATATTTTGGATTTTGATTTTATATTGTTTTGTATTTTGAAAATTTTATATTTTTATATTTTGTTTTGATGGCTTTATAAAAGAAATGGAAAATCAAAAATAGAAGATAAAGAGAATGAAGAAGAAGAGTTTACATAATTGGAACCTCTCGATGAGTCGGGTTCGAGATATTTGATTCACTGCACCAAAGAAGAAGAGTTTTCACAAATAAAGTGTTAGAAGTACAAGATTCCTCACGGTGAGGGTGATTACTATCAACGGTTGTAGTGGTTTTGACTTCCTTATCTTGATGAGTTTCACTATTATCCGTGTTGGTGCAAGTATCAAAATCTTTATATTTTTAGTTTTCACATACACATCAAACCATAACACAAAGTAGGTATAAGTGGAATTCTAGAGAGAAAGTTAGAGGTTTAGGGAACTTAGTGAGAGAAAGTGAAAGATATTATTATGAGCTCCAACTCTCTACCTTGCAAGGTAGAGAGTATTTATAGTCTTACATAAAGCGCCACACAGCGGGTGTGGATCGGGCATACGGTGGGTAAAGACCGTCCAGTCCTCCACGGTGTTACTTAACTAAATACTACTTAGCTTAAAATAACTACGACTACGAGCTTTCTAACGATTACATATACTTGAGGTGACCGACTCTTTAATACACGGAATTTCTAATTCCTAACAATCTCCCCAAGGAGGTCACCTCAATCATGTACTAAAATTACATTGAATACAAACAGATATTACATTAAAATTGTTCTTGCATTCTTGATGTAGTACTTTGCTCAAGCTCGTAGTCATTGATTCTTCTCATTGCATGTTTGGTTAATCCAAGTGGAGGTCTTTCTTGATCCACGTGATAATAATTTTGAGCCGACTTTTGAGATCATCGACTATCAAAAATCTACGAGACATCCATTGTGGTGTTGGTATTATGTGATGTTGTGACTTTCGGACCGACATGCTCACATTACGGATCATGATATCTTCTCATCGAGTAGCGGAAGCTTTCGTTGATTCATGATATTGGCGACAGCGTAGCGAAGCATGGAGTGAAAATATCGAGTCATTGATGCACTTATCATGATTTCTTGAGAGATGAATGTATTGTGTGAGCATGCGGCTATGGATTGACCGCTTCATTACGATCATTTGCAAGCGTCGGGCGTACACGCATACAACGATTAGCAATAAAGCGTACAAAAGTGTCTTTGACCACTTTAGTTGAATTGAGGTACACGGCCCACGGTTCCCGTTGATCGATACATGTCTTGCTGTGATCGGTATAATTCGAAGAATTTCCTTGACGGGTTTCGCGTTGCTCTAGTTGTTCTCAAACCGGAGCGTCTCAAAGAAGACAACACGGAGTGAGTGAACCGGTAATTTAAGTCCAGCGATTGATGAAAAGAGATTTGAAAAACAATCGTGTATTGCTCAATAGAAATTGTTTTGCAATACAACGAAGGTTTTATTGAAAATCAATTATCAATCATAAAAACACCTTTTGATTTGAAAAATTAGTACACGGTCGATGTGCTAAAGAAAAGAGTTATTAAGCACAAAGACCGGTTTTCAAAGGTATCCGTCAATCCATAACACGAACGAGGATTGATTCAAGAGATTGAATCGCCCCATTGTTTACATTCGGTTGTCACATGGTTGATCTATATAATAGATCTCACATGCCACCTACCGGGAGCTTGTTTGATGTTGGCTCGAAGGTTTTCCATCTTCCTTTGTGAATATGTTCACATATCACTCGGATGTTACGGCAAAACCACAAGGATAATCGTGGGACTCAAGATATAATCTCTCTTTCCACATTGTGTGAAGCAGAGAGTCTTCATTGAAAGTGTCCTAATGAGATTTATTGATGATCTCGTGGCTCTAGACTCAATATGTGCATATTTGGATCTGTCTTGGGAGACTAGGAGAGGTCTCCTTCTTCAATATCAACAATCTCTAAGAGAAAGTCGATAGATAATGTTGGTTCCCGTGAGAATGAAACAAGTCCTTTTAAGAGGATCTTGAGTGGTTTGGAAAGTTGAAGTGCGATGCGTCCTTTGGGTCCATGACGTCTTGTCTTCAATACCGATGTTACCATCGGTAGCATATGAATTGAACCGGTTTACGCCCTAAGGTTGAATAAATGGAGGGCTATTTGTTTTCACCCTTTTCTCATTCAATTCTTTTAATTCTTCAACCCTTGATGCTTACGAGACTTCATTGCAAGAACCTTGTTGGGTTTGTTCGATACTAGCTCGGTCTCGATCCGCACTCTTCCCATATCTCACTTTTCTCCTTTTATCATCATACCTAAGGACTTCTACACTAACTAGTGGATTGTCCTGGGTAGATCCCTCCGGTTACGGCGGATCATGGGAACCAATACCTAACCTTATCATCCTTATATCACCGTACATAAAGTAAAGTTGGTCGGTCTATTTGGTATTGTTCATACGCCATTGGAACCAATTGAAAACCATTTGAAAATCAATCCGGATACTTAAGATGTATTATCAAAGCATTTTGTACTGAATTGTTTTGATATTTTAGAATGAGAACTCCCCTCAACATGTGCATCAAATGTTTGAAATCGTTTTGCACACGGAGGCAAGAGGAAGAATTAACTTCTTTGATTACCATTTTCTAAAGATATCAACATCACTTCCCTAATCAAATCAAGTAGATAAAGTATTTTGGGGAAGGATGAGGTTTTCATACTTTTGCTCCCCTCAATATGTGCCTCAAGGTTTGAAAGGAGTTTTGCACATACTAGAGGAACTGCACATTGAGATAAATGATCACGTTTCAAATCATAGGTGTAAGATAGATGCTCCCCTCAACATGTGAATGGAAAATTTGAAATCGTTTGTCACATGCGGGGAGGATAACATGTACATCCTTGTAAAACCATTTACGAATCCTCGGTTTAAGTCCAATTTAAATCACAAATTCTCCCCGATCACAATTATCAAATCATTTGAGATTTGTGATCTCTTATAATTAAATTGATTTTGAAAGCTTTGAGGAGAATTGTGACTTGATTATGAAAGCGTTTTAAGCGATAAGGATCGGATTTTAAAACTTTAAACTCCATTGATAAAACATGCATGAATATCTTTTGAAAACAATTGAATGCCAAATAACTTTTTAATTTAATTGAAATCATTCTCCCCTCAATCAATGACATAGGTTGTTGATTGAGAGATTGATATTTTGACAAATAAGTCGAGATGATTATCAAAAATAGAGGCGAGTTATTTTTCAAAGCAGTTAGTTTTCAATCGAGATAAATGTTTATAGAATCGAGCATGGAATTTTGAAAACATGATAAAGTATGGCTCTGTTCTTTCTTTAAAAAGCGGGTTCTTGCTGAAATGACAATAAACCATTGTTTCTCTTTCTCCCAAAAATAAATTTTTTTTTTTTTTTTTTTTTTTTTTAAGAATTGAACAACATCTAAAGTCCGTGTCATTCTTTGAATGACAGCACAAAACCGTAGATATTGTCGAACCGAGAAAAAGCATAACAAATTGACAATATTTTTGAAGATTTTTGAATTTTTGATTTTTATGGATTTTGAAGGTTTTATATTTTCTATTTGATTTTGAAGGTTTTATAATTTTGTATTTTGTTTTTCGAATAGATATATACAAGAGATAGATGAAGATAGACCTTTACTCCTCGTCTTCCTCACGAAGGCGTTTGAGTGTTACGGTTGAAGGCTTTTCAAGCCAAGGCGTGGAAGAATAAACTCAAAGCGTTCTCTTGGAAGAGCTTTGGTGAAGATGTACGCTAGCGATATTCGGACCTCACAAAATAGAGTTCCACCACACCTTTTCCACTTGTTCCACGATGAAATGATGTCGAATGTCGATATGCTTTGCTCTTGAGTGTTGAGCGTTGTTGCATGAGAGAGCAATAGCACTTTATTATCACGATCTGAGAGGATTTTGTTGAATTCAAAGCCATAGTCGGATAATTGAGATCTCATCCATAAGATTTGAGCACAACAAGATGACATGGCTATGTATTCGACCTCTGTAGAGAAATAGAAGTACTCATTTGCTTCTTTGAAGACCACTCACAAGCTTATCACCCAAAAGCGAGCACCTCGGATGTACTTGACGAGTATCTTGACACCTGCATGATCGGCATCTGCATAATTTGTTAGTGACATGCGGTGTCCTTGGTACCAAAGACCCATATTGATGGTTCCTTGGAGATACCGAAAGACCCGTTTAAGCGCTTCAAGGTGCTTTTAGTAGGCTTAGCACGGTATCTAGCACACATGCAAGCAATGAACAAGATGTACGGTCTACTAGGCTGTGAGGTACATCGAGGATCCAATCATACTACGATATTTTGTTTGGTCAATCATGATCCACTGAGTGGTCCTCATCTAGTTTGGTTCGATCAATCATGGGAGTGTCAACAGGTCACTTGAATCAAATCCAAATTTCTTTAAGATCTCGGTTGCATATTTAGATTGATTTATGAAAATGCCTCGGGACTTTGCGAAATTTGTAATCCCAAGAAAAATGACATTTGTCCCATCATTGACATTTGAAATTTTGAACTCATTTCATTTGAAAACGATCACATTCCATTGGGTGCATCGAGGCAAAAATAATATCATCAACATAAATTTGAACATGAATTAAATGTTTGCACGACTTCACGGTAAACAATGTTGGATCAAGCTGCTCCTTTGCTAAATCCGGTTGATAGAAGAAACTTTTTGACGTATCATACCATGCCCTTGGAGCTTGCTTTAAACCGTAAAGAGCCTTCTTCAAGCGATAAGCGTGAGTAGGATGCTCTTGATTTACAAATCCTTGGGTTGGTGGCGTGAGCGACTTCTTTAAGGTCTCCATTCGAAATGCCGTCTTCACATCCATCGATAGACTACCATGTTCTTACTAGCGACATTAGCCAAAAGATTACGATTGCCTCGATTCGAGCAAGCTGGAGCAAAAGATTCTTCAAAGTCAATACCTTCTTCTTGGCGATAACCTTTAGCTACTAACCTAGCCTTATTTTTCAAAACATCACCATGCTCATCAAGCTTCACTTTGAAGATCCACTTAAGAGCAATGATCATAGCACAATCTGGGTGGTACTAATTCCCATACATCTAATCGATCAAACTCATGAATTTCATCTTGCATGGCATTGAACCATTGTCTTCATTCATAGCAGTTTAACATCTTTAGGTTCGATCTTTGAGAGTCTGAGTTAAAGAAGCACCATAAGGCATCGGTAGTAAAAGTTGTTTACAGTGGATACGGACGAGAAGGATTTCCTATGATGTTGTCTAATGGATGATCGTGAGTCCATTTTACGAGGTGTTCATGTGGTAGTTGTTGAGGGGTGAAGTAGCGAGTCGATGTCTCTGAAGAAGATGGTTACGATGAAGATTCGAGGAGCAAATATGTTTTCAAATGGAGCATCTTGAGGGGTAGCAAAGGATTAACTTCATCATTGATGCGAAACATTTCCATGATGTACATTTGAAGAATGATGATTTGTTGATGAGATTGAAGGATCGTGCGGCGCTTCTTGACTTAAAGATATTGAGGCGAGGATTGACTTCATTCACGGGAATATGAGCGACCTCTGTAGTAGGAATCGACACCTCATTAGTACTTGGATCATAAAGTTCATCAAACATAGGATCAAACAATTTCTTTAAATCATCTTGGATGGAGGTACATATGGAGTTTCTTGAGAAGAGTTTGGAACAAGGGATGAACCAATGGAATTTGTTTTGAAGTGCGGGTCTGGCTGGATTGTCCGGGAGCCATTTGACGGTCGACTCATCAAGCGTAGCGTGAATTGTTTCCATGATATTTCGGGTTCTTTTGTTGTAGATTCGGTATCCCTTTTTGTTTGGTGCATACCTACAAATACTCAATGTGCTTTAGCTCTAAGTTTGCCTAAGTCTTGACCCTCATTAGTTGGATAACACAATGCACCAAACACACGAAGGAAAGAGATTAGGTTTTTGTTGTGGACAAGTTCATATGGAGTTTTCCATGAGCAGTGTGAATCGAGGAGCGATTTTGTGTGTAGCATGCGGTGGCAATAGCTTGACCCGAGAGAAACATTGGAACCTTTGAGTAAATCGGCATTGTTCTAGCGGCTTCTACAAGAGTTCGATTTCGTCTTTCAACTACACCGTTACGTTGAGGAGTTCGTGGAACACTTCTTTGATGGTGATTCCAACGCTTTCATAAAATTCACTAAGTTGTTTGTTGACAAACTCGGTTCCATTATGCATTACGATAATTACGGCGGTTTTGTTAAGTCGAACTGCAATTTGTTTGATGAGTTTGATGATGATATCGGAGTTTCATCCTTTGTCCTTAAGAACTTGACCCGGTGAATCTAGAGTAATCATCAACCACAACTAACACATATTTCTTCCCAAAGATATTACGCACCCTCATTGGTCCACATAAATCCATATGAATCATATGAAGAACTTACGTGTGAGTTAGTAGGTTTGGGTTTATGGGCATACTTCTTGCTTTTCCCAATTGACATCTTGAACAAAGATGATCCTTTTCGTACTTGAGTCTAGGTAAACCTACAACTAAGTCCTTTACGGTGAGATCATTGATGGTGCGAAGTTCGGTGATTGAGGCAGCGATGCCATAACCATGACTTTGTTTTAGAAGCCTTTGTGACAAGCAAATTGGAGAAGACTTCATCATATCTTCGATAGAGATGGTGTATAGATTTGAACCACGTGAACCTCTTAAAGTTCCTTACCATCAAGTTCTCTAACGAAGCGGTATGTTTTCGAAGGCTACTTCTAGATCGAATCGCGAATTGACCAAGAGAGAACAAGTTGTGACCAAGACCTTCTACATAGTAAACCACGGAGATAACACTTTTGCCAACAACATAGTCTCCATAACCCATAATGCACCGAAATGATCATTCCGAATCTAAGCGTGTCCGATGAATTTGCTCACGAAGTTCATGAGCCGTGACCGGTCGCATGATCATATGCTTGGAGCGACTGAGTCCGGTACCACGAGCGATTTGAGCGATCTGCGGTTGAACACGAGACAAGAATGGATAAGCGGATAATTGGGATCCCCATGCAAGAATGGGTTCCATTTGGTTAGTAACAATGGTTGGAACACCCACATCGAAATAGAAGCATTCATATCGGAAAATAAGGCAATGGAATCATTGTGAATAGATGCGATACTAGTGTACGTATTAGCCACATTCACGGTGTGCTCACTTCTTAAGGAATAGTTCTACGGTAGGCATCCATTTTCTAGTGGGCATTGTCGATTAGTCTTATGACCAACGGTATCCAATAATAGCCTATCTTACTAAATGTTCTTCTGTGGGTTTCCTTTGTTTTCTAACTTTCTTTCGTTTTGCCTTTTAGCCTTCTTAGCATGAATTTTAGCATTAACAATATTAGCGGACAATTAACATCATTAGGCAAAACATTAACACCACATTCATGATTAGAAAGCGAATTCAAGCGGACATCAATACAAGGTTTGCAAATAGTATCGAATTGAATTAATTACGATGCGCCTATGGCTAATACTAGAATCAACACGATTCGTTTTATTCGATTCAAACTTAAAGTTCCTAGATTGTTCTTCTACTCTTTTCGGTGCACATTCTTAGCTTGCGAGGTCCTATCATTCCTTGTATTGTCTTGAGACTTTGACTGCTCCCTTTAATGTCATGATTACTCTGTAGAGGAATGGGAACATTAGTTGGTTTTACTATTCTTTGCATCACTGTTTAGATGTCTTTGGGATCTGAACTACATGCGAGCACACTAAGGTTCACTTTCTTAAAACTAGAAGTCTTGGGATTTGTACTCCTAGAAGGCACACTAGAGTTCTCTTTCATAGCATTGACGGATCTGGAATCGAACTACTTAAAAGCACACTAAGGTTCACATTCAAGACATTGGGCATCGAATGAATATCATACTTGGCATTAGGCATCGAACATGGAATCAAAGGATTAACTCTCTCACCTAAGGACTTTGGGCATATTGTGATCAAGCATTCTAGGATTTCTTGAGATCGTTTGGCATATAAGCATGCATGTCCAATTGCATTATCATGAGGTTTCTCTAACTTATCCTCTTCAACAATCTCACACGAGACATTCTAGGCAATCCTTAAGGGATGAGAAGTATGTTTGAACAACAAGTTTGTTGTTCACGAGATGAGGAGGACATATTTCTGAGACAAAGCATATTTATTACAAGAGTGAACCTTTGATACACCATTCTCCCCATTGGTCATTGGCATTTTCCCTTTTACGACTCTTGATTCTCAATTTCCTTTTGCAATGAAGCTATTTGTTCGTTATTTTTATTCTGAGTGACCTTTATTGATTCAAATAACTCATTGAAATGACGTTTAACCTTTTCATTTTCTTCTAGAAAACTTTCGTTTTCCTTTTGTAATGCATTTACTAGGTTTTGAAGATGAAACGTTTGAGAATTCGAGAATCTAAAGGAGGAGGCATTTGGGAGCTGTCATATTGTTCGTTTGACCCTTTAATTGAGAGATTTGGGCTTTCAACTTTACGATCGTGTTGCAATGAGCTTGAATCATTCATCACGTTTGTTAATTTGAAAAGCGCATCAAACTCGGAGCATCGAGGATGTCTTGATATTTGAAGTTTTGACATTTTCTTTAAGATGTTGATATTTTAGTTGTAAATTAAAATGCTCAACTTCTAGTTTAGAAAAATGTTTAACCAAATTGTCGTGATCATCGGTTCAATTTTCTCGTTTAGTTCGAATTAGTTTTTCAAGCTCAATGACACGATCATGGGAGACTTTCGAGGCAACCGATAATTCATGAAATTTGGAAGCATTAATGGAACAATTTGTAGCGATGAAAACACATCTTGAGCAATACATTGAAATCGGGTTCTCATTTAGTGTATGCAAGTTCTTCCTCTCAATCTCATTATATTTTAGTGCTCGCTCATAGTCACTAACTTCAACTATCATTGCATCAAATTCCTTTTCCATTCCCTTAATATCGGTTTCTATCCCTTTTAAGACTCTCAAAGTGATCTTTTAGAAGTTTAAAGAAAGGCATGACCTCGGTTAAATAACATTCTTTCATTTGCTCAAAACCCTTTCTCCTTGATTATACCGGTGGGTGTGATCCTTTTCTTGCAAGTTTTCTCAAAATCAACAAATAGTTGAAATATAACATATTGGCTAATTAAGGTCTTGCTTTTAGTGGCAATTGTTCTAGGAACAAGATGCATTGGTGTATTAGGAGGATACACAGTCGCTCTAGGCATTTTCAAAGGGAGGGTTTGTTTCAACAATATTTTCGACTTTACGCTTATCTAAATCCATTTTCCGAAAACTTGTTGGGAGTCAACAATGTCGAGGCTTAAACATGTTCAAGGAAATCCAGTTTTCCTTCTTGTAATCATGGGGTGTGATCTTTATTTTCTTCTCTTTACATTTAGGATCATCTAATTTCTTGTTCATCTTTTCCTAGTGACTTCATCGATTTCTTATCTTCCTCGGTGCACTCAGCGCAACTAGGTTTTGTCTAGGTTTAAGGATTTCATTGCCATCATAAAGAACCTTATGAGCATTTCTAGCCCTTTTAATGACCTCTGGATTTGGTTCCTCAATAATGGGAATGCTATGCTTATCGCTTAAGACTCTATGCTTAGTGATCATGTGAGCGATCGAATGGTGTTCCTTGTATGTACAACTTGTTTTCAAGTTTGTTTTCAAAGTTTTTAGATTAGAAAAATCTTTCAAGAGTTTTGATTCCTTTGCATTAAATTCTTGCTTAAGCATTTTCACATTTTCTTGAAGTTCTTGTTTTGCTTAGCGTTTTAGAAAGCTTTTCTTGCAAGGAATTTAACTCTTGTTTTAATACTTCTTCTCTAAAATTACTTTTCTAATGATTATGCGCACTTGGTCATCCATTTCACGCTCACGAGTGGTCAACTCAAATTTTGCACGTTGTTCATAAATAGCAACACGTTCTTTATAGGCATTTAGTTGAAATTACGAGAATCATCGGGGCACATGCGGTGTATTCATCAAAAACATAGTCATTGTTGATGCTGCGAAGATGCATCACTTGGTACAACTTCACTTTCACTTTGTTTCACATATTGATCATATGGGACAACATTGATATTACCCATATTTTCAATATTTGATTCAATAGTTTGATTGATTGTACTTTGTCATGCATCTTTTGCACATCGGCATCATCGTATAGTTTTAATACCTCGAGATGAGTTTGTCTTTGGATGGGCCAGCTTGTGGTGAAGAAGAGACCTTGGGAGAAACCATTGGAGAAATGCTAGCCATAAAAATTGTGTGTGCGATGGGTCCATCATCCACATCAGTCGTATGCATCACAATCGGCGACTTGAAAGGCATTCGATGATTGTGACCTATCTCACGAATAAGTTGCTCATCCACATCGCATCATAGGTCTTGGCATTGCCTCGACAGAAACAACAATTCCTCTTCATCAAAGCGGCACCATTATCACGAGCTTGTACAAGCGACATCTTATCTCGAAGTAATCGGCGATACATGGGCGTTTTGGAGATGTGCGGTTCCTTGCAATGTGTCCTCACCACCACGGTTATAACATTTGATCGGCTTAGCTTGACCTTGATTACCATTCCTTCCTCGATTACGATTACCAACATAACCTCTACCGGCTCCACCTCTTCCCGATCATCTTGTCTTTCTGGCTGGTTGCACGATCCTCCCATCTTTTCTTGGTAGCTTGATTGTGTGGGTTAGATCTTTGTTACGAGGTTGTTGTTGGTTTGTGGGAGAGAATTCATGTTTTGACTAATCGGAAGAGCTAGTTGATTAATGATGTTACCAGCGTGTGCATCGACATCGACTTGTTTGAACATAGGATCGGGAATGAGTTTGTGATTACCATTACCCATGGGTATGACTTGTGAGGCTTTGGTTGTGATTCCGATGTTTGAGTAGAAGGCGGTTGAGTCATTAGATGAGCTTGTCTCTCCACGGTTGGTTTTGAGCGATTAAGAATCATTTTTCAAACATAGCATGTCTCTCATTACGAAGGAGGAAGGCATAGAGTTGCTCATAGTTTGTATTCTTCAATCCTTTAGTGAGCTTCACGGAGGTGACAAACTTGTGCCATTCGGGATTCATGTTGTTCACAAATTTTGAGTTCGGTGAATGTTAGGCATAGTCATTCGATGTTCCTCATATCATTCACCAACTTATGAAATCTCACATAGTACTCATAGACACTCTCATCGGTTTCATCTTGAAGTGTTCAAATTCATCATAGAGTTGTGATTCTCTGTCTTCCATAGTTAATTGAGAACACGAGAGAAGCATCTTGACATTATCCCATCTTGCCTTTGCTTGGTGTTGTGATTGATCGACTTGTAGATGTCTTTAGGAAGACCTTGAAGAACAATGTTAGAAGCCACGATATCGACATCGAATCTCTTTTCTCCTTATCATCAAGCTCATCATACATCTTTGGTGCATCCATTCCGTAAATCG
This sequence comes from Chrysanthemum lavandulifolium, assembly GCA_022545495.1. Classification (NCBI taxonomy): domain Eukaryota; kingdom Viridiplantae; phylum Streptophyta; class Magnoliopsida; order Asterales; family Asteraceae; genus Chrysanthemum; species Chrysanthemum lavandulifolium. The sequence goes on along the minus strand of CM040241.1, from coordinate 137,686,303 downwards.
AGTTCCATCTTTGATATCAAGTACATCTCTAGTCGTCTCAACTCGATCACGGTCCTTCATCAATGGATTTGAGAATGTTGACACCATTTTCCTTTCAAGGCAGTACAATCGATTCGTTGAGCCCAAGAATCGTAGTCGATTACATCAAGCATGGGTGGGCGAGTATCGAACCGGTTGCTTGAACATCCTCGACAGCGATGGAGATGATTGTAGAAGCGTTGGTAGACATGATGACAAATTAAGCGGGATTTTATAACTCTATGATTAAACCGGAAATAGATTCTTTCACGGATTTTACTAAATCAAGAGAAAACCGTAAAGAAATCACCCAAGTCGCTAGAAAATTATGCACCAAGTCGCTATCTTCTAATTAGCTATTCCACCAAGTCGCTAAAGTCCCAAGTCGCTAAACAAAGACAAGTCGCTAAATAGCAACTCGCTAAGTCTCTAGTCGCTAGCAAAATTTTGGCGACAATTAGCTAAGATACAAGTCGCTAAGGAATCAAGTCGCTAAATAGCAACTCGCTACTTACCAAGTCGCTAACACCAAGTCGCTACCGTGGTGGAGCATCCACTACTTGTCTTGATAGTCGCTAGGCCTAAGTCGCTAACTCCACTAAGCGTAACTCGCTACAAAATGTAAAGCAAGTCGCTAGCAAGAAAGAAATCCGTAGGTCAAGTCGCTAGCAAGAAAAACATCACAAACATCACTTTTCAATCCAAAACAACCCAACCAAGATGATTCAAGCTTACCAAATGAAAACCTAAACACTTGTGATGATTCTAAACATAAAAGTACTAACAAAATCCAAGCTTTAACACAAGAAATCAACCAAATGATGCACAAACCACTAAACTTTTCAAACTCAAAACCACCTAAAACCACTAGAAATCCAAAGATGTGCAAGATATGATCTAACCATGGCTCTTGATACCAATTGTAGGATATTTAATTTCACATACACATCAAACCATAACACAAAGGTGGCGTATAAGTGGAATTCTAGAGAGAAAGTTAGAGGTTTAGGGAACTTAGTGAGAGAAAGTGAAAGATATTATTATGAGCTCAACTCTCTACCTTGCAAGGTAGAGAGTATTTATAGTCTTACATAAAGCACACACGGGTGGGGGCATGGATCGGGCATCTGGTGGGTAAAGACCGTCAGTCCTCCACGGTGTTACTTAACTAAATACTACTTAGCTTAAAATAACTACGACTACGAGCTTTCTAACGATTACATATACTTGAGGTGACCGACTCTTTAATACACGGAATTTCTAATTCCTAACAATAAAACTTTGATGTGTTCAACACTTTCATTAGCTTGCTTTACCGTGGATTTATGGTCCTTGACAAAGTCATTGTTTCTTTCAAAAGGCTTGTTCAAAATGGATTACCCTTGAGTTGATGTTAGTCGGTGAGGCAATTGAGTTTCAAAAACTTTTTCTGTTCAATATCAAAACTATTAAACCGGATGTTTGTTGTAATATTGGTTTTAGTTTTAACGGTCTCTTGAAGATCTGCAATTCTTATTTTCACATTTTCCAAAATACTTACGGCATCACTTGTGTTAAAAGGATTGTTTGAAGACATTTGTTCAATGTTCGAAAGAGATTTGGATACAACAACTGGTTTTGAAGGCGATTTTGAAAGCGGTGTTGACACTTTGTTTGAAACACTTGGTTTGGTGGAAAGCGTTGATTGAGAAACAAACGAAATACCATTAATTTGGTTCCATTTATTATAGTCAATTGGTTTTATTTCCGGATGTTTTGTTTCATTTTGATCTACTCTCCTCGGATAGTTCCAACATTTCAAGAGAATCATGCACAATTATAGGTTCATGCAAAGGTTTTCCATTGTTCAACACATTCCGTTCTTTACGAGCTTTCTTGAGGAGCGAAGGAGGTGAGTTACCAAGAGCCATTTTGTGAGTAGTATGAAAATCGGTTTACTTGATTAGAAAGCATCTTGTTTGTCTTAGCGGAATGACCCGTTGTAAGAAGTAAATTATCCAATTTTTGATAGTTTCATTTTATCCGAATTTCATCAAGAAGAGAATCTTCTCGTTTTGAAAATCACGATCAACTGTTTCTTCTCTTTTCAAGTTCGAAAATTGCTTTTGTTTAGAAAGTTGGTTGTTTAGATCATAAATTTCCTTGTTTAAAGATTTTATTTTCAAATTGATTCACATCAAGTGTATCGTATTTGAGTTGCAATTGTTTTTTTTAAAGCAGAATCTCGGTAACCAATTTCTAATTCTAACATTTTGTTTGTATGAAATTCATAGGCTCTGGCGTTCTCTTTGTAACTCTCAAGCTCGGTGGTCAATTTAACATTCGCGGCCTTAACCGCGATTGACCTTACTCACTTTCTCAATTTCAATGCCACAGTTATTGATTAATGATTCAAAATAAGCACGTATTTCCTCATCGGTCTCGGTATTTTGTGCCACTGACCTCTACTAGGATCCACATCGGGTTTGAGTTAGTATTGCTACAACTCGGATTGTCGGTATGTATCATAAGTAGGTGTTGGCGTCCTGAGAATGTTGTTCGTCATGAGTAAACACATCAAATATGACATTGTTATAACATGGATCAATGATTGGTACCTTAGATCTTGCATTGGCGTCATAGACAAGAGGTGCGTCGAGTCGGTGTCGTGCTTAGTCTCTGAAGATTTGCCATGAAGATGCAATTTGCATTGATGTCCTCTCGGTCTTCAAATCATCCATAATAGCGACGACATAGCTTTACGAAGATCGCAAAATCCTTCTTTTTGGCTTAGTAGGACAATTCCTTGCCATGTGACCCACTCCTTGGCAGTTGTAACACGTAACTTGATTACCACGATTCATATTTCCATAATTCCCAACGATCGGGCTGCAACATTCCCATTCGATTACCTCTTGCTCTATTCCCAACATTCATCCCATCGATTTCCAACATTCGACCCAACTGATTACCACGATACGGAACACTTTGATTACCCATGCGATCGCTAAATGCTTTATCCAATAAAGAAAATACCGTAGCAAAGCATTTTCTTGTTCGATTCGGGATCGGTGATTCCTTGTTCTGGTATTATGGATCTTGTTGTTGTTGAATGACTTGTTGTTACGGTGGATAGAATTGTTGTTGAGGAAAAGCGACTTGTGGTTGTGGAATCTATTGCGCAAGTTGTTGTTGGAAGATGATGAAGCTTGTTGTTGTGTATTCTTGAAGGTTGAGTCTTTGCAATAAGAGCCAATGGATCATGATTCTTTGCCAATCTTTCTTTCGACTTCATTCACTTGACTTGGTTTTTTGTAAAATCGTTTAGTTGATCAAAGTTCACTGATGAAGGTCTTTTGTTTGGTTGACAATAGTGACATATCGTCCCATTCTTACGGAAGATTGTTCGGGAACTTGATGTTTTGAGCGATAGTTACGGGTGTCAACTTGTTTCGATAAGCTCATTCATCAAAGTGCAAAACCTTCCATAGTAGGATTCAATGGATTCTCACGGGTTGAAGTAAACTTTTCCCATTCGGTTAGTAGCTTGTTCTCCATGTCTTATTGACCAATTTATGTTCCATGACAAAGCCGTCTAACACGTTCCCACATATCGAAGCGGTTTCTGGCTGTCTACCGCAACAAAGATGTCTATTGGTAAACCAGGTTGGATAATATGAATTGCCATGTCATCGCTTCGACTTGTTTCGATCCTCTGCGGTGTATTGATTCGTATTGAAGGCGAGAAGATGGTGGGACGGGAGGTGTTGCATCTGCATTTCGGTACATGAACTTGTCGAGGTGGAAGGGTCCATCTGAATGGATTTAATCATGAGTTTCCATTAGGTTTGGTCTTGATGTAGCGAGCATTCGACTTGTCCATGGAAGATAACCACCTTTGCCAACATAGGAGGACGGTTTTCGGCCGGTGCATGAATGTCTTGTTGAGTTGCCATTGATGAAGGTATGATATGATAAAGTTGATGTAGGATCGATTCAACGATAAAGGAGTTGTGGTTGATGAAGATTAAGCTCGATTGAAGTTTTACGAAAGTCGTGCTCGTAAACTCGGTTCTTAGGCGTAAATTTTTTTTTTTTCTTTCAAAATTTGAAATTGACTATAAAAATCAATTCTAAGGTCGTATGAAAAATTTGAGTTATGACAATTTTGACGCCAAATTTGACCCGAAAAATTTGAATTTAGGCCCAAAAATTTGAATTTTTGACCAAAATTTTCAGTTATACCAAATTTTGAATTTCGTAAAAATTGAACGTTTAGTCTCCTCAAAATTTAAATTTTACTCAAGTTTTCCAGTTATAACTTTTTTTTTTTTTTTTATTATTATGAAAATGAAGAGCTTAGGCGTAGAAACACGGTTACTGAGTGAGCGATGCTTAGGCGTAGGATCTTATGCGTAGGAAGCTTAGGCGTAGGATTCCTTAGGCGTGGGATCTTATCGTAGACTTAAAGTTAGGCGTGGGAAAACTTATGCCTAAGATTTAGCTTATCGTAAGACAAGGCTTAGGCGTGGGATAAATACTCAGCGTAAAGTAATCTACGCGTAAGTCTAAGCTTATGCGTAAGATTAGGGTTTTGCCCAAAATCCTTTACACTATCACGATGTAAGGGATATCCAAAAGTCGAAGTGTTCCACAAACTTATCCAAGTGAGGGCAGCGAGTCACCGTTAAGCTCGAAGAATCGCACCAAAAGTTATGAGTAGAACCTTATCGTGGTTTGACTTTCTTACGCGTAGAACTAGGGTTTTGACCTCACGCGTAAAAATTTTCGGTGATTCAAACGATTTCTCTTGCGAGATAGCCTTAAAAACACTCGAATAACCCAAAATGTTGACCTTTTCACCCAAAGTGCTTAGAAAAGTTACGAGTAGAAATGACCAGCAGACCAAAGCGAGCTTAAAATGATTTAAAACACGTAAAGCTTGAACTTTTGCAAAAACTGAAACTTTAGCACCAAATAAACCTTAAACCACAAGAATCTTGAATTTTTAAGTGCAAAATTAAAGCTTTAAGCGTGACAAATATGTAAAGCGAGAGCCTTCTGGCGTAACCCTTCAAAACAAACACAAACATTCCTAAACCATTGTTAGGCTATTGATACCAATTGTTAGACCATTACGATATCAACTTTATCACAAACCCAACACTTATATCACGTTTAACACAAAGCGATGATATGCGTAAAGAAGAAAGAATAAGAAAGTGGTGACTTGAATATGAATTCGTATGTAAGTTTAGAGATAAAGGAAAGAAGATGAAAACAATAAGTTGTATATTGCTTCAAGGAAAAACACACACACACACTCAAGCACACCCTCAAATGACATACTTGAGGGTATTTATAATACAAGTAGAAGATGCCCTAATGGGCTTGGCATGGGCTCGTTTGGATTGGATTGGACATGGATTGATATAAGGCTAGCTTAACATAACTTCTAACCAATTAGCTTAGCCCAATCCACGAGCCCGATGACTATTCTATCACGATATCTAACACACGTTACAAAGTTCCTAATCGTGAATGACCATCACTTCTAATAAAAACTATTAAGGCTAACATCCCCAATTCGTCCTATATTCCGGTCCTAGTTGCAAGCAATCCTTATAGAAACCGAGAATCTTGGCCATAACATAATCTACTCCCTTCTCCTTATCCTCCTCATTCCTATAGTAGACCGATAGTTTAAGTTCCTTTTCATCATTGGAGAGTGATGAAAACTTCTCAATCTTAAATGGCATTTGGTAAGCTACATCATCGGTCTCATCCTTGAATCTCACTATTCCTAACGACGGATCATAAGTCATCCCGGTGTTTTCTATGAAAGGCTTTCCTAGAATCACGTGGGACAAGCTAGGATCTATGGCCATACTAATGTCATCCACTATTATGAAATCCGTAGGAAACGTGAAACTACCTACATAAACGGGCAATCCCTTAACTCTACTAAGAAAATTGCAACTAACCCTAGGATTATCGGGATCTTGCCTAGTTGGGATAGGCTTCTTCATTACCCTATTATAGTAGGTGCTAATCATGATATTTATCGGGGACTTGCGATCAATGTAGGCCTTTGCCACGAAAAGGTGTCCTTTGCAACATGGTATGTTAAGATTCCAAGGGTTCCCAAACTTGATCCTAGGGCTTCTTCTAACATACATGTGACGGAGGTCACGTACTAAGTGTGGGTGGCGAGAGAGTTCTTCTTCCGTAGGAAACTTATTGAAATAGTCATTGCCTACTTCATCTACTTCCTCGGTTGTTTCATTCCTAGGTGTTTCACTAACCTCAAGTACCGTTTCATGGTTAACCGTCATTTGTTCTTTTAGGTTTCACGAAGGTGATGGTATTGACGAATTGAGCGTGTTTAGCTAACTTACTTGGGTCCTTAATCTCTACACCGGAAGCTTGGAGTTGAGATAGCATTAACCTTCCTATCACTATTGGTCATGGCTTTCAAAGGTTATCTATCTTCCTATCCATCTCGGCTTGTTGTTGGTTAAAAGCGGTCCAAGAGCTTAGCTATTTGAGCTTCTTGGGATGTGACTAGGTGTTGCAACATCCTTCTATGTTTTGTTGGTTAGGGCCATGAGAAATCATTAGATGTGAATTCTTTGGTTTGTCCCCAATAAAGTCCGGCTTGCCCTTCCATGCTTCTCGGGCGTCATTAAAAGTCCTAGGTCCGGGTGTTGTAGGAATCTTCCTCCCGTTCCATTGGTGCGTGAGGATGCGTAGTCAACGGAAGCTTGTTCGGGAGTCTTGTGCAAGCGCGAGTGTTATCGCGGACCACTACATGGCTCACACAAAGAAGAAACTTTGTTCACTTGGCGTGAAGACTTAGGATTTTTGTAGGAGCTCATTAGGAATATAACTTGATCTTCAAGCTCGAGCATCCTACGGTCGGAAGATTGTGAGTCAAGGGGAGGCAAGGAGATTGCCTTTACGGTTTTGGGCAACTCACGGGGGTCATTCCAACTTTCGCTGTCATAGAGAGCAAGGTCCTCTATTATACTCCACGATTCTTCCGCGGTGAGATCACTAAGTTTTCCACCAGCCGCTTGGTCAATGGATCGTTTAGTGGGGAAGTTGACATGATCGTAGAAGAGTTGGACTTGAAGCCAAAGATCAATGCCATGATGAAGGACTCTATGGAGTAAGTCCTTGAATCGAGTCCATGCTTCGTAGAGAGATTCACCTTGACGTTGTTGGAACATCAAGATATCATTCCTAAGCTTAGTAGTTCTCCCCGGTGGGAAAAATTGAGCAAGGAAATAAGAGGTGAGATCATCCCAACTTGAGATGGAGCCGGCGGGAAGTCGCTCAAGCCAATTACTAGCTTGGTCCCGTAGAGAGAATTGGAAGAGACGCAGACACGTGCTCTCCCGAGTAGTAGCATCGAGGTCGATGGAATCGACAATTTTAAGGAAATCCTTAAGATCTTGATTAGGATCTTGAACGAAGTCCATGGAATGCACATCCGTTTGCACCAACCGGATGGTGTCGGATCGCAGGGCCGTAGTTTGGGCTTGGTCGGGATGCTCAATGGTGTTCCTATAGCCTAGGTGGCTTGGTCTTGAGTATTCACCAAGAGTACGACCTCTTGGCAGATCATTTGGTGGTGGGTTTATGAGTGGTGGTTAATTATCACCTTTCATGATGAAAAGTGATATGGTTTACGAAATAAGGTCATGAAGAAGGGGGATAGACTACGAGGAAGCTAAAAATGGGAAAAAGGCTTACTTGATAGGAATCAAGCAAGGAAACCTAAGCGAGGTGGACTTCTAACTAGCTATTCTATTCCCGTGGCGTAAAAACTTGATACGCTTACGTGCGCGTTCGGGGTCAAAGGAACTTCCTTTTAAATCGAGCAAGTTTTCAACACTCTAGGCGATGAACCTAATCGTTGTAGTGTAGTATTAGGGTAAGCCACGGGTATTGATATCGTTCTCTAGGAGAATAGGAATGTTAGTAAGAAGTTACTACGCTAAGGTTGGGGTTGAGGAAGATTATTTTTTATCTTTTTTATATTTTTTAGGAAATGGAAAGGTACGAATCTCGGGGTTTGGATTTGAGGGTTGGTATTTCTACCGATTACTCTACTTATCTATTCTAATTAACTAAGCTAGGGGTAGTCTATGTCTATTGTTGTGTGCTCGTATGACGTTTAAAGATGTGTTTTCTTAGATTTTATTACTCCCTAGTTATCTCCTATTGATGGTTGAATTGTCACGTCCTTATTCTTAACGCGTTGTGTTTCTAAGGTCGTAGGGTATGCGTTTATCCCTAACTCTTTGAAGCTACCAAAGGTTAATGACTACGAAATCTCTAGGATTCATAAACTTAACTCTAAGGTATTCTTTGGATGTTTAGCCTACAGTTCCACTAGTAACTATATGCTAAGGTTCAACAAAGATTAATCAAGCATTAATAACACAACGAATGACCTATCACAATACTAGGCCAATCACAATTAAGATAAGTGACAACCAATCAATATTCAATAACTAGGTTTCATATTACCTAAGCAAACACACAAGTAAATTAGCCGGACATGGAGAACATGCAAGCATACACACAATCAATTAAAGACATATCTGAATCAATGAAGTAAAACACTTATCTTGATGTAAAATCGGGTATGGAACCCTAAAATACTGTACAAGACAAACTTGGTTCGATTTAGGTTTTTACTCCACAAAACTACCTCTCTAAAACTGAAAAATTCGGATTCTATATATAGTGTTACAAACTGCGACAGCGTCACTCTTTAATTGTGACGCCATCGGGTCACCGTCATTAGGGTTTTGTCTTGGCCACGTCAACTCTATCACGGCGTCACCTTATGCCCGTGATGTCGTCGCCTTCGATTATCGGCGTCCGGATCCAAATCTAGGCCGTCCAGGCTGCGAGGCCCTACTCTTTAAACCGATGCCGTCACTTGAAAATGTCAATTTGCTCTCGAGTCGTCACAAGATGTGTCATGACGGGGTCATAAATAAGACTGACGCCGTCCCTTTCAATTCAAGCAGATTGAGTGTCTCGATTCTTGACTTTGGCCATTTTCTTCAGATATTCGCGCCTTTTCATCCGAATAAGTGTCATTCCGACAATTTGCCTTCAAGAGACCTAAAAAGTGAAAAGGAACGAAATTAAGTAATAACGGATACAAAAATGATCAATTAAGGGCTTAAATGACCCCTCAAAAAGGTACCTTTTAAATCCTTATCAGTTGACCCAACACTGTTTATACAATATGTCACACCCTCGCCGGAAGCGGAAACACGAGGTGTAACGGAAGAGAACATAAGCACAAGATAATAGATCATACCAACGTTAAGCTTTAAAAGAAAGAGTACACCATTACAATACCAGTTTAGCCGTCATCGGCAAATATATTACAAAGTTTAGATTCCAAAATATTTCGTTCTATTACATAACGATTTGTAGTGACAAATAAAAACTTCATTATGCAAGACACGGTAGAAAAGCTTACTAACGATCACGAAATGCATGAGAGAAAAGCGGGTCAACTATGAAAATAGTTGGTGAGTATCACGTTTAGCAAAATAAGAAAACTCGTAAGAAATATTCAAAGCTTTCGGTCATCGAAAATAGTCCACAAAGCAAAGGCATTGTAAATCCACTCGGCCCAAGTTCCGCCCATACAAAACTTGCTTTGTGTGTTCACAACCCATTGCACAAAATATAGCGTATCAAGTAGTCAAGTATAGCGGTCATAATAGTTCACAATATAGTACCACGTATATAATAATTCAGGATGCTCTGATGAAACCAAATTATCTTTGGGTGCCACTACCCAAAGTTATGTTGGGTGCCTCTTCCCAAAGATATCTTGGGTGCCTCTTCCCAAAGATATCTTGGGTGCCTCTTCCCAAAGATATGCTCCGAACATAGGAGACTTTATAGTGATGCTCCGAACATGGGAGACTTTTTAGTGATGCTCCGAACATGGGAGACTTTGGGACAAGGTCATAACACGTCCGGTTCAATAAGTTCCAACAAGTCATAAGTTCGTAATTAAGTTCAAGGATTTGATTTCAAGTTCACAAGTTCTAGTCCTAGTTAATAAAAGTAGTAATCAGTTTAGCTCAAGAATGGTTCATGCATTTCGCCCCAAAATATAGTAAAAGCGGTAAAAGGGATGTGATTACTCACTGTTGCAATAGTTATGATGATGAGTGGATGCACGAAATGAGACTCAACACTCTAACCGCGACCTATTATGAATGATATGCTCTAATATAAGTCATGAAACAATGTCGTGCATGCAAATTCATATGATATCCATACCACTTGTACACTTTTGAAAATAAAGTTTATCGTCGAAAAAATAATCTTATCACGTCTTGACAAATTGTAAATTACTTTACAAGTATTTACGTCGAAACAATATCCTCGATAGTCATTTAGTGATTTATTGTGAAATTATTACTTTTCGTCAGTAAAATAATGTCATTGAAATTTCCATGAAAGTGACAAAACGGCCTCTAAAAGCTAGTCGTAAAATGGTGCATGTCTAGCGTTAGGAAACAAACTCAACGGTTTTGGGAAGCTTGTATGATAATCTCAAAGTTTTAGTACATGAATTTCCATCCTAGAGGTCTCGAACATAAAGAAAATAGAGGTTAAGTATGGTACTTTTAGTCCAAAGTATAGTTTAAGGATGGTTTTCGGCAAAGTTTGAGTAACCATAATTAATTCATTACAACTCCGCTAAACAAACAGTCGGACATTTTGGAAAATATACTTGGCGATCTCACTTTTACTAGAAGACATCATTTTTATAAGAAAATGTACCCCATTTTACTTCTCCAAATTTTGTTCTCCATTTTTGTTCTCCAAACTTTTTGTTCTCCAAACTTTTTGTTCTCCAACCTTTTTGTTCTCCGAATGTTGGTTCTCCAAACTTTGTTCTCCAAAACTTTAGTTCTCCAAAGGTTTGTTCTCCGAGCTTTTTGTTTCAAAGTAATTTATATATTTTTGAGAAGCCGAAATAATTTATAACGCCTAAGCTTCATTTTGACTAAATACAAATTTGGCGTAACTTCTTTGAAATTCGAGAAAATTATATTTTTCGTCGCCAAATTGAAAAATTCATAACTTCTTCGTTATAACTCCGTTTTAATCCGTTCAAGCGGCCACGGTTTCGTTTTAAAGTATATTTTCTAAATATCTAGGCCAAAAATTTTTACCTACTGTCGGATTTTCCAGATTTCAAAAATAAGGACAGACCCTTTTCCAAACTTGTCGAAATGAGTTTTTCTCACGCCAAACCTATTCTAACCCATTCAAAACAACTCCGAAGTTATTCTAATCCTACCATACACCTTCTTAGGGTGTCATGGGTTCCTAGACGTCACCAAAAACTAATATATAACAAGGAGTAATTATAGGATGGATTATATATATATAACACTTTAAAAACCTTAAAAAGTGGTATAAACATCACATAACTTGCATGTTTCTCAAATAAAATGATATGACCATAACAATGAATGTGAAATAAAAACATGAATATGAATGCTTACAAGAAATATGATGAGGTTAAAGGACAATGGGTTTTTCCTAATCACTTGAGGTTTTTATTGCAAAACATATACAACAAGTGATACTAGAGTGTATTAAAACTTTGTCTTGAAAATTTTGATGAATTTTTCTTGCTCCTTGTGGCGGCGGTTGTGTGAAGAAGAAAGGAATAGAAGACTTTGAGTTTTGATTAAGGATATTATGTATGTGTGAATAGATTAAGTATAAATGAGTATATGAAAGATATTTGTGAGATTTGAGAGTGACTCACCCCTTGTGTCGACAAGGGGTATGAGTATTAGATTAATATATATATATATATATTTTTTTTTTTTTTTTTTTATATAAGTGTAAGTATAGATGTGTATTTTGCAAGCTTAGTTTAGTAATTAGGTATATATTTGAGCTTGTAAGGTAGCGTTAGCTAAATATAAATTTTAACGGGTCAAAATAAAATATATTGAAGTCATAAGAATTATAAAAATACATTTCTTACAAAACTTGAGTGAAATATTAATTATCGTGTAATATTTACGAAAACCGTCGTAATTATATAAATATAACCATTTATATACCAAATAAATTTAAAACACCGGGTAAACTAATAATATAATTTTTATAGTCTTAAAATGAGTGTAAAAATATATTAGGAATATTTTTGGAAGTGTCGGATCAAATGTTCAAAATAATGATTACGCGATAGCGTTTATTTAATATGAAAATTATACGTTTAATGTAAAATGCAAAACCATGCATGAACTAATATGATGACAATGATGTTAATGAAATGTAGACTAAACTTAGTCTATATGAAATGACCTCGATGATATGATCATGAATTCACAGTTAAACCATTACGGTTACGTGAATTTAATACTTGTAAACCTAGTTTACAATATACGATGAAATAGTAAATGTGAGAAATGACCGGAAATTGAGAATTGTGACATTCTTCCCATGTCAGCGGAATCACGTCCTCGTGATTCAATTAATGATACTATAGTCTGAACCGCGACAAAATTCTAAAAGTTTGTGCTCGTCTGAATAGTCTAAATGATCATGTCAATGCTCATGCATCTGAGTTCCCCATTCAACTAAGTGCGTGCCGTGATTAGATTTGATTGGGTAAACTTACCAATATCGAGCGTAGCCTCAAAAGACCTTTAGATAGTGACTTGAGTAAACTTGTTTCTTAGCTTGACTTTCGCAACTCATCAAACAAGAACTGTCACTAGATCAAGCTAGGAAACAAGTCTTTTGAATGAAGTCTTTTGAAAGATTCGCTCGATATTGGATTTGCTTACACAAATCAAATCAAATCAACAAAATATAATACAACTAAGGTCGATATCGATGGGTCACAAATTAATCAATGCCGTGAACGTGGTAAAAAAAATTGGAAGGAAGTATGCACTCAAAATCATGTAAATGCGAAATAAGGTAGTTGTTCAAAGGAATGTACCCGTTACGCGTTGCGGGCTTCCTCGGTACCGGATAAAATGCTCGACCACGCATGGGGAACATCATTGTTACGATCTTGTGGGCCTTCTATTGCCAATGCCGGTTTGGACGATTACCTCCTTGATTGGGAGTTCTTTTCGACTTTGGGCGGTATTGCGAAGGTGATCTAGACTTCACACTCGTAACATGCTTTTCTCGTCCTTGATTCCAGTCTGTTTGAGCAATTTTGCTTGAAGTGGCCCGTCTGTCCACATTTGTCGCACCTTGGGCGTCTCCGAGTGGTGATTGTTACATCGAGTGCACAAAGGATGTGGACTGCGTATCTTTGCGCTCTGAGTAGTCGCTCCATAGTTCCCGGTTATTCGTTGCCTCTTGTCTTGCCGACCACGGTCTCGGCTTCCTTGTGATCCTCCTGCCGCTTTCGTCCATTGTCATTCGCTTTTGCTAGTCCTCCGGACTGATCACATCATTTGTCAAGCGATCGCCATACCCACAACGGCTTGCAGTGGTTGGGTTTGATGAGGTGGCGTCCCTCCTAATTTCCGGTATCAATCCCATATATATCGGTCGATCAACTTCTCCACAGATGGAAACCATGTGAGGAACCATCCTAGTTAACTCATGGAAGCGGATCGTGTACTTGTCGACTTCTACTCCAACCATCAGTGATTCCAAAATTCGCTTCCAACACGCACTTCATCTTTTTGCGGTACTCATCGTTAGTAGTTTCTTAAATGCTTCCTAAGATAACGCATTTGCGGCCCTCTTCCTCTAGTCGCAATTGGTTGTTCCACCAGTCAATGCTCGACCTTGTAGTAGACCAACAGAGAACTCAACTTTGTTTCCTTCAAGCCGTGATACTAAGTTTCGACTCAACATTCTCGAACCGAGTTAACGGTCCAATGGCACCCTCGGTACCATAAAATTCCATCGGCTTGCATGTCATGAAAGTCTTGTAGCTGCACCCATTACCAGTGTTTGAAGTACCTTCTCCGTTGTTGGTTCGTCTAGCATCAAGGTGCGTCGGAATTTGGGTGAGTAGATCCGCTATTCCAGTCGCGTTGTTGTTTGGATTGTCATTGTTGTTTGGGTTGCCGTTGTTGTTGACTCCTGAGCGTGTGTTTCTGGCAGCCATGATCCTACAATGGACCAAAATATCGGGTTGAGTAAATGACACTCGGACGAAGGCAGATGAGGTTTAGAACGGTGGTAATGTGTTATAGTGATCGAAACATGGCGAGGAGCAGAGACATGCTATGTCTAACAAGTCGAAAGATGGAAAAGAGAAGATATAAACAAGGTGCAGTAATGTGAGCGTGAGCGTAAAACATGCTATGCATACCCACCCGACCAATGCAACTTCGGTGACGGACTCAAAAGACTCGACTAAACATGATTTAAAACTACCACTCTTATCATTGCATGGTTCTTCATAAATTAGACATAGTTGATCGGGCTATGTATAATTTATGAGTAACGATGCAACGATAGGACTAGTTGACTCGGATGATGTTCGATGTTTAATAAAACTTTATTCCGGTTATAGTGTGATTTTATTTTTGAAAAATCGGCATTCTCTATAACCTTTGTCTCGATACCAATCATGTCACACCTCCGGAGGCTGAAACACGAGTGTAACGGAGGAACATAAGCACAAGATAATAGATCATACCAACGTTAAGCTTTAAAAGAAAGAGTACACCATTACAATACCGGTTTATCCGTCATCGGCAAATATATTACAAAGTTTAGATTCCAAAATATTTCGTTCTATTACATAACGATTTGTAGTGACAAGTAAAAACTTCATTATGCAAGACACGGTAGAAAAGCTTACTAACGATCACACGAAATGCATGAGAGAAAAGCGGGTCAACTATGAAAATAGTTGGTGAGTATACACGTTTATAAAATAAGAAAACTCGTAAGAAATATTCAAAGCTTTCGGTCATCGAAAATAGTCCACAAAGCAAAGGCATTGTAAATCCACTCGGTTCAAGTTCCGCCCATACAAAACTTGCAACTGTGTGTTCACAACCCATTGCACAAAATATAGCGTATCAAGTAGTCAAGTATAAGCGGTCATAATAGTTCACAATATAGTACCACGTATATAATAATTCGAGGATGCTCTGATGAAACCAAATTATCTTGGGTGCCACTACCCAAAGTTATGTTGGGTGCCTCTTCCCAAAGATATCTTGGGTGCCTCTTCCCAAAGATATCTTGGTGACTCTTCCCAAACATATGCTCCGAACATAGGAGACTTTATAGTGATTCTCCGAACATGGGAGACTTTATAGTGATGCTCCGAACATGGGAGACTTTGGGACAAGGTCATAACACGTCCGGTTCAATAAGTTCCAACAAGTCATAAGTTCGTAATTAAGTTCAAGGATTTGATTTCAAGTTCACAAGTTCTAGTCCTAGTTAATAAAAGTAGTAATCAGTTTAGCTCAAGAATGGTTCATGCATTTCGCCCCAAAATATAGTAAAACGGTAAAAAGGGGATGTGATTACTCACCTGTTGCAATAGTTATGATGACGAGTGGATGCACGAAATGAGACTCAACACTCTAACCGCGACCTATTATGAATGATATGCTCTAATATAAGTCATGAAACAATGTCGTGCATGCAAACTCATATGATATCCATACCACTTGTACACTTTTGAAAATAAAGTTTATCGTCAAAAAAAAAATAATCTTATCACGTCTTGACAAATTGTAAATTACTTTACAAGTATTTACGTCGAAACAATATCCTACGATAGTCATTTAGTGATTTATTGTGAAATTATTACTTTTCGTCGTAAAATAATGTCATTGAAATTTCCATGAAAGTGACAAAAACGGCCTCTAAAAGCTAGTCGTAAAATGGTGCACGTCTAGCGTTAGGAAACAAACTCAACGGTTTTGGGAAGCTTGTATGATAATCTCAAAGTTTTAGTACATGAATTTCCATCCTAGAGGTCTCGAACATAAAGAAAAATAGAGGTTAAGTATGGTACTTTTAGTCCAAAGTATAGTTTAAGGATGGTTTTCGGCAAAGTTTGAGTAACCATAATTAATTCATTACAACTCCGCTAAACAAGCAATCGGACATTTTGGAAAATATACTTGGCGATCTCACTTTTACTAGAAGACATCATTTTATAAGAAATTGTACTCCATTTACTTCTCCAAATTTTGTTCTCCATTTTGTTCTCCAAACTTTTGTTCTCCAACCTTTTGTTCTCCAAATGTTGGTTCTCCAAACTTTGTTCTCCAAAACTTTAGTTCTCAAAGGTTTGTTCTCCAAGCTTTTGTTTCAAAGTAATTTATATATTTTGAGAAGTCTGAAATAATTTATAACGCCTAAGCTTCATTTTTGACTCGTACAAATTTGACGTAACTTCTTTGAAATTCGAGAAAATTATATTTTTCGTCGCCAAATTGAAAAATTCATAACTTCTTCGTTATAACTCCGTTTTAATCCGTTCAAGCGCCACGGTTTCGTTTTAAAGTATATTTTCTAAATATCTAGGCCAAAATGTTTTACCTCTGTCGGATTTTCCAGATTTTAAAAATAAGGACAGACCCTTTTCCAAACTTGTCGAAATGAGTTTTCTCACGCCAAACCTATTCTAACCCATTCAAAACAACTCCAAGTTATTCTAATCCTACCATACACCTTCTTAGGGTGTCATGGGTTCCTAAACGTCACCAAAACTAATATATAATAAGGAGTAATTATAGGATGGATTATATATATAACACTTTAAAACCTTAAAAGTGGTATAAACATCACATAACTTGCATGTTTCTCAAATAAAATGATATGACCATAACAATGAATGTGAAATAAAAACATGAATATGAATGCTTACAAGAAATATGATGAGGTTAAAGGACAATGGGTTTTTCCTAATCACTTGAGGTTTTATTGCAAAACCTATACAACAAGTGATACTAGAGTGTATTAAAACTTTGTCTTGAAAATTTTGATGAATTTTTTCTTGCTCCTTGTGGCTGCGGTTGTGTGAAGAAGAAAGGAAGAGAAGACTTTGAGTTTTGATTAAGGATATTATGTATGTGTGAATAGATTAAGCATAAATGAGTATATGAAAGATATTTGTGAGATTTGAGAGTGACTCACCCCTTGTGTCGACAAGGGGTATGTAATAGATTAATATATATATATATATATATATATATATATATATATATATATATATATATATATATATATATATATATATATATATATATATATATTTTTTTTATATATAAGTGTAAGTATAGATGTGTATTTTGCAAGCTTAGTTTAGTAATTAGGTATATATTTGAGCTTGTAAGGTAGCGTTAGCTAAATATAAATTTTAACGGGTCAAAATAAAATATATTGAAGTCATAAGAATTATAAAAATACATTTCTTACAAAACTTGAGTGAAATATTAATTATCGTGTAATATTTACGAAAACCATCGTAATTATGTAAATATAACCATTTATATACCAAATAAATTTAAAACACCGGTAAACTAATAATATAATTTTTATAGTCTTAAAATGATTGTAAAAATATATTAGGAATATTTTGGAAGTGTCGGATCAAATGTTCAAAATAATGATTACGCGATAGCGTTTATTTAATATGAAAATTATCGTTTAATGTAAAATGCAAAACCATGCATGAACTAATATGATGACAATGATGTTAATGAAATGTAGACTAAACTTAGTCTATATGAAATAACCTCGATGATATGATCATGAATTCACAGATAAACCATTACGGTTACGTGAATTTAATACTTGTAAACCTAGTTTACAATATACGATGAAATAGTAAATGTGAGAAATGACCGGAAATTGAGAATTGTGACACAATATCACGGGGAACACATTTTAATCGTTCAAATCTATGTGGATGACATCATTTTTGGGTCAACACATAAAAAGTACTCAAACACTTTTTCAAAACTTATGAAAACACATTTTGAAATGTCAATGATGGGTGAACTTACGTCCTTTCTGGGACCGTAAGTTCTCAATCACCCCGTGGTATTTTCCTAAGTCGGTCCAAATATGCTCTTGAAATTTTAAACAAACATGGAATGCAAAGTCAGTGATACCTATGCCACAACAATGGCACATACCAAAAACCGGACGACGATTTGCATGGGAAATTGGTTGACCCTACCAAATCTTGAAGTATTATTGGGTCTCTCATGTATCTAACAACCGATGGACGACATTGTATTTGTTGTATATCTTTGCTCCGTTATCGATCGAGACCAATGAAACTCACCTCTCGAGGCTAAAAGAATCCTCGATACATCAAGGAACCATTAATTTTGGGATCCGTATCAGAAGGATTCGGGTTTGAACTAATCGCTTTTAGACGCGATCACGCAGTTGCTTAGATTCTCGGAAAAGTACTTGGTGGGTTGCAATTCCTTGGTGATAGATTGGTGTCATGGCAATCGAAGAAAGCAGATTGTACATCGTTGTCCTCAACCGAGCGAGAATATGTAGCCATGTCACCGTGTTGTGCTCGGGTCATTTGGATGCGAACACAACTCAAAGACTATGGTTACGTGATTTGTGTAATTCCGGTGTCTTCGCGACAATCGAAGTGCTATTGCAATCTCGTGCAACATCATTCAAGTCCAAGAACATCGATCTTGATATCACTTCATAAAGGAGCATGTGGAAAAGGTACCGTTGAATTATATTTTGTGGGTATTGAACACCAACCGGTGGATCTTCTCACCAAAGCCTTAGCTCTCGCTAGGTTTCTTGATTTGATCCACGGATTGGCATGAGGTGTTTGACTCGGAGGAACTGGACGAACTTTTAACACAATCTTAAAACCGACCAAACACCAAAACCTCTTTTGTAAATAAATTATCGAAACAAAAATATAAAATATAAAATTGATAAAATTCAAAAATATTCTTCTACCTAAATTTCTTCCAACATTGCAAGTACAAATCTTCGTCAACACTTTGCTCTTTCAAACATTTCATTATTTTTCACAGACAAGTGTTGAGTGGGAGAATGTAGATATTTTCGATTTCATAAAACACAGCACTTGCATGTTACCCTAATTGGTTGTATCTTTGATAATGGTGGATCGTTTCTTGTTTCACAACTCTCCTCGGACTCACATTTGTAAAATTTCACTATTTCTAAAGTCGAGGAGGAGTTTCGTCAAGTTTCTTTCCAAACTAGCATGTCTTGCTTAACCAAAATGGAAGTTATGGGCTATGGTTGAAAATGGTTGAGGTGGAGGGGCTATACTTGTCAAATGTTAAAACTTAATTTTTACAAAAACTACACCTAACTCTTCTTCCTCATTTATTTCTATCATTATATCTCACCAAACCAAATCCACGCCTAACATTCATTCTCAAATCCGTGCTTCAATCTTCTAATTAGTAAGTGTTAAAAGTTTCATTGAACGATTACAAACATAGGTTTTAAACCTTATTCAAAACTAACGGTTAGATTTTAAACTAGAGGTGATTTTTTGTTCTACGCATAAGCATATGAACATGAAATCACTATGGGATGTTTCTAATGAAAAGATAGTATCAAAGTGGTTAAAACATGTTTTACAAACATTTTCATCAAGATTTTCAACCCGAACGTTTTTGATCTTATTCGTGGTTTAGGGTTTATGCGTGGATTTGGGTACTTTCATGAGTGAGTGCTTTAGGCTAATTAGATGCTTGGGATAGGTTTGTTACATGTTTAATTAACCAAATGCACCTTTGAATCAATCCCAGAAATATTAAATTTGCAAAATTAGACTTTAGGGTTTATAAACTCGTTGGTTTGGGTACTTTTGATTCATGATGCTTTGATGTATAAACTTGTTGTAAACAACACATATAGCCTGTAAGATGTCCCAGAAATCATTTGGTGGATTTTCTATGGCTAGATTGCTTACGAGTAGGATTTAATTTTTTAGGGTTTATGCTTACGCATAATACTTTCCTACGCGTAACTGGACTTAATTGTGATACCATGTCATGTTGAAAGTGATTGAAACAACATGTTAATATGAGTGTTATGAATGATCTATTTCAGGTTTCTACGCGTACCAATTTAGAATCAAGGTTAAAACAGATTCTACGCTTATGGAATACCTTATGCGTAGATGTTACGCATAAGAGAAATCTTACGCGTAACTTTTACGCATAAGGGTCTACAATGGGAATACGCGTATCCTGTGAAGGATATGCGTAAACTTGGATTTCTATGCATAAGGCTTACTCTTACGAGTAAACCTTACGCGTAAGTCCCTAACCTACGCTTACGCGTAAGCTTTATGCTAAGTGCTCATTCCTACGCGTAAGCTTTCTTACGCCTATGAGTGACTCTTACGCATAAGCTTATTCCTACGCGTATGGTTGTCCTGTTTACGCATAAGCTTACAATCCTACGCTTAAGCGAAAATTGTATCTAAACTTATGAAATGTTACGCGTACAAATTTGTAATAAGATACTAATAACGTCACAAGACCAAAATGTCACTAATAAGCAAAAATGGTTAAAATGTTGTGTGAATGAGTGAAAACTTGGACTTTAAAATTCAAAATTAAGATTCTTACGTAACTTATCACGTCAACTTTGGACTATAGGACAACATGTGACTTTGGACTCGTAACATTCATTAACATAACAAATTCAATAATTGGACAATAAAATCAACTTTTGACTAACATAATGTCTTTCGATATGTTAGTTTGTAGGACCTTATATCTATCAACTCTATCACACTAACACTAATATGAAGCAAAGAAATGGTGACTTGAATATGTATATGGGATGTTTTATGCAAGAGACAACATGAGGTTTATTCCATATGAGAAACACACACTACACACTCAAGCACACACACCAAATGCCAAGGTGTGTGCCTTTTATACTTATTACATAAAATCCTTATGGGCTTAGGATGGGCTTTGTATGGTTTGTGGATTGGGCTTACATTATAACTTGACTAAACATAACATAACTAATAACCGGTTAGCTTGGCCCAATCCACGAGCCCAATGACTATTCTAATACAATATCGAACACACGTTACAAAGTTCCTAAATGAGAATGACCATCACTTTCTAACACATTATATTAAGGCTCACAATCTCCCCCTAAGGGGTGGTCATTCAGAAGATGCTCCACTTGGTTAGGTCTTTACTCTCCTTGAGCTTGAACTTTGTGTGTTGATATTGAATAGTCTTGATTCTTTGTTCCTTCATGCTTTGTGATCAGATAATGACGTTTTCTGCCTTTCGTCAGCTTCTTTGGAATAGGTGTCTCCACGTCTTTCTCCACCATGCTCACAAATACCCACTCCTTTATCTTCATCAACCACAACTCCTTTATCGTTGAATTGATCCTACATCAAATTTATCAGATCATACCTTCATCAATGGCAACTCAACAAGACATTCATGCGGCGGTGCGAAAACCGACCTCCTATGTTGGCAAAGGTGGTTATCTTCAATGGACAAGTCGAATGCTCCGCTACATCAAGACCAAACCTAATGGCAAACTCATGATTAAATCCATTCGGGATGGACCCTTCAAGCCTCGACAAGTCCATGTCCTTGGAAATGCCGATGCAACACCTCCCATCCCACCATCCTCTCATCTTCAAACCGAATCGAATACTTCAAGAGGATCGAAACAAGTCGATGCAGATGACATGGCAATTCATATTGTCCAACTAGGTTTACCAATAGACATTTTTGTCAGAGACAAGCCGGTTGTGAAGCGCTTCGATATGTGGGAACGTGTTAGACGACTATGTTATGGAACATAAATTGGTAAACAAGACATGGAGAACAAGTCGCTAACCGAATGGGAAAAGTTTACATCTACACCGGAGAATCCATTGAATCCTACTATGGAAGGTTTTGCACTTTGATGTATGAGCTTATCATAAACAAGTTGGCACCCGAACAATCGTTCAAAACATCAAGTTCTGAATAATCTTCCGGAAGAATGGGGACGATATGTCACTATTGTCAAACAAACAAAAGACTTACATCGGTGAACTTTGATCAACTAAACGATTTTACGAAATAAAACCAAGTCAAGCGAATGAAGTCGGGAAAGAAAGATTGGCAAAGAATCATGATCAATTGGCTCTTATTGCAAAGACTCAACCTTGGTGAATACACAACAACAACCTTCATCATCTTCCAACAACAACTTGCAAAGAATACATTCAACAACCACAACAACAATTCTATCCACAAGAACAACAAGTCATTCAACAACAACAAGATCCACAATACCAGAACAAGGAATCACCGATCCCGAATCGAACAAGAAAATGCTTTGCTACGGTATTTTCTTTATTGGATAAAGCATTTAGCAATCGCATGGGTAATCAGCGGTTCCGTATCGTGGTAATCGGTCGGGTCAACATGTTGGAAATCGATGGGACGAATGTTGGGAATAGAGCGATGGGTAATCGAATGGCAATGTTGCGGCTCGATCGTTGGGAATTATGGAAATGTGAATCGTGGTAATCGATTAAGTGTTATAAGCTGTCAAGGAGTGGGTCACATGGCAAGGAATTGTCCTACTAAGCCGAAAAGAAGGATTTTGCGTATCTTGTAAAGCTATCTTGATAGCACAAAAGGCGTAATCTGGAAT
Source organism: Chrysanthemum lavandulifolium (assembly GCA_022545495.1). Lineage (NCBI taxonomy): Eukaryota > Viridiplantae > Streptophyta > Magnoliopsida > Asterales > Asteraceae > Chrysanthemum > Chrysanthemum lavandulifolium. The sequence continues at coordinate 137,663,614 of CM040241.1, read as the reverse complement.
GCGGTTGAGTCTTGAGGAACATGACTTTTTCGCTATTATGGATGATTTGGAAGACCGAGAGGACATCAATGCAAACCGCGTCTTCATGGCAAATCTTGAGGAGACTAAGTACGACATCGACTCGACGCACCTCCCGCCTATGACGCAAATGCGATATCTAAGGTACCAATCATTGATCCATGCTATAACAATGTCATATGTGATGTCTTTACTCATGATGAACGAGATTTTGTGACATCGGCACCTACTTATGATACATACGGACAATCCGAGTTGTAGCAATACTAACTCGAAACTCGAGATATGGATCCTAGTGGAGGCGTGTGGCACAAAATCTTGAGACCGATGAGGAAACCCGTGCCTATTTTGAATCATTAATCAATAAGCGTGGCATTGAAATTGAAAAAGTGAGTAAGGTCAATCGCGAAGTTAAGGCCGCGAATAAGAAATTGACCACCGAGCTTGAGAGTTACAAGGAGCACGCCAAAGCCTTTGAATTTCATACAAACAAACTTTCGAATTAGAAATTGGTTATCGAGATTCTGCTTTTAAGAGAAAACAATTGCAACTCAAGTATGACACACTTGATGTGAATTTGAACTTGAAAATAAAATCTTTAAACAAGGAAATTTCTCGAACTAAATGACCAACTTTCTATACAAAAAGCATCGTTTCGATCTTGAAAAGAGAAGAAACAGTTGATTCTTGATTTTTCAAAACGAGAAGATTCTCTTCTTGATGAAATTCGAATAAAATGAAACTATCAAAAATTGGATAATTTGCTTCTTACAACGGGTCATTCCGCTAAAACAAACAAGATGCTTTCTAATCAAGCAAATCCGATTTTTCACATCGCACATAAAATGGCTCTTGGTAACAACCTTCTTCTTCCTCAAGAAAGCTCGAAATCTCGAATGTGTTGAACAACGAAAAACCTTTGCATGAACCCATAATTGTTCGTGATTCTCTTGAAACGTTGGAACTATCTGAGGAGAGTAGATCAAAAATGAAACAAAAGAATCCAGATCTTAAACCGATTGATTATAACAAATGGAACAAAATTAATGGAATTACTTTTGTTAATCAAAAAGAACAATCAACGTTTTCCACCACACCAAGTGTTTCAAACAAAGTGTCAACACCTGTTTCAAAACCGGTTTCAAAACCATTGCAACTCCCCGTAGTTGTCTCAAAATCCTTTTCGAAAATCAAACAAATGTCTTCAAACAATCTTTTAACACAAGTGATGCGGAAGCATTTTAGATGACGTTAAAACTAGAATTGGATATCTTCAAGAGATCATCAAATCTAAAACCAATATTACTACTAACATTCGGTTTACTCGTCATGATGACGAAACGAAAAGTTTTTGAAACTCAAATTGAACCTCCGTTAAGCGGCATCGGTCGAGGGTAATTCATTTTGAACAAGCATTTTTAAAAAACAGTGACTTTGTCAAGGACCATAAATCCCGGTAAAGCAAGCTAATGAAAGTGTTGAACACATCAAAGTTTTGGAAAATTTGAATGATTCTCTCTTGAAGATGTTATGACTATCGATATTATGTCCATCATTTTGCAAACATATTCGTTGAAGATCATGAAAGACTCGGGATGAGACCTCTCGAAATTGTTTCAAAATATGAAAAAGCTCTTGAAAAACTTGAAAAGAAAATGTGTCCTATTTTAAACGACTTGATCGAAAACCGAGGAATGCAAGTATGACAAACTGTCATATGAGCGTGCCTACAAGGACATGCAAGAGCAAAATGATCTTTTGAGAGCTCGGTGGGATGTCTAAAAGGAAAGGTCATGGATACTAAGATTGCAAAACCATTGGTGAGGAGAAAACAAATGTTCCAAAACCGTTTTCAAACCAAAATGTCTATTTCTCGGACCTCCTCCAAAAGTCAATGAGAAAATGATTTGTCAAAAACAATACCCACAGCCCCCGCCTATTAAAAGAGAATTGTCAAAGGTTTTGAAAACCTGCTTTTGATAAAGAAAAGGTGATTACTCATGGCATTTCTAGGAATAGTAAACGGAATGTGACCACAAATCTAGTTAAAGAATATGTTGGTTCTAACAACATGGTCAACAATCACTATCTAGAAGAATCTAGGAAAAGGCATGAGACTCGAAAAGATGGAATTCTAGGTGCAACATCTAGGGTGATGAATTCTACAAGATTTCAAGGCACCGCTAGTAGTAGTAAACCATTACCTAGGAACACTCTACAAAAGACTAGGGATTGGCTTGCATCTAAGAGTAGTTCTTAAAAGAAAATGCTATGCCCTTAGAAAACAACACTAGGAATTCTAAGTCTTTTTCGAACAAGAATCAATGTCCACAAGACCGTAGTGACAAAGTTAAAGTCATTGCTTTTAAACAAGAATATTGAATTTGTCTCGTACTACATGTAAAAATGTGTCTTTTCACTAATCATGATGCATGTGTCTCACAATATCTCAAGAAAGATAATTTCGTGCTAAGGTACAATCCACTAAGACACCAAATAGAAACAAGCCCGTTGATAAAAGACAAACAAAAGACACCAAATAGACGATCTCTTCAGACGTAGTTTTTCTAAAATGAGTCTTCCGTCAGATCGATAAGAAAACAACTCCTAGATCTTACCTTAGGTGGATTCCACGGCAAAGTTTTCAACAAAATAGGACTTAGATGGATTCCACAGAAAGATTTTGATACTTGCACCAACACGTATAATAGTGACAATCATTCGGATAAGGAAGTCGATCCACTACAACCGTTGATAGTGATCACCCTCACCGTGAGGAATCATGTACTTAACATCGTTATTTGTGAAAATTCTTCTTCGTGGATGCGGTACTTGTAAAAGTGTTGAAGGTTCATATACCCCGTGTGGTAAAGAAGAACTTTATGCCAATTTCGCATGTGGAAATCCTTTTCTAGTTTCACTCTTAACTCCACTTTTACTTGTCCCAACTTAATTTCTCTTCCTTCAAAGCTTCTTTGTAAATATTTTTGAAAAACCAAAATACAAAATTTGAAAAACCAACAAAAGCTAAATATAAAAATATAAAACTTTCAAAATACAAAACAATATAAAATCGTAAATCCAAAATATTCTTCTACGACATGTCTCTTGTATAATCGATATTCAGACGTATCTAGAAATGTCATTCAACAATGATACGGGCATGTACGGATGCTTGAGCGAGAGTTCTTTAATAAGTTGTTAAATACACAAAGACCTTGATAGATCTTAAGCACTCGGAGATCGTTAGTGTTGCCTATGTAATCACAAGCAAACTAATAGAAGATCTCTACACCTCGTATTCTTTAGCGGAATGAAAATACAAGATATAATAACTAAGAACTCTTAGATCCTCTATGGATCTTTTATTATAGAAACTCTATGTTTCGGATATTTTACAAGACTTGAAAGACTTAGAAAAACTTATCTATTACAAACTATTATGGTTTCTTTTATAGACAAGAAACCCTAATGACTCACGAGCGCCATAACGCACGCCCTAATACAAACATAAACTACGCATGCATCTAGACAAGCATGCAACTAATCATATTGTTTTGCTAATCATATTGTTTATTCCGAGTAAGCTCTATACAATACGGCGCCAACCTATCTTTCATACTACCGACTTTTCCCGTGATCTGACCTACATCTCGCGCTTATCTCTCCCACGTGGATTCGCACTTTCGCAGAATCACGATTTGCTTAACACTTCAACAAGTATAACTCGCAGAATCCATTCTTCTTCGCGAGAATCTCTTGGCAGATACTTCGCGTAATCGATGGTTTACCTTAATTCCCAACAATCCTCCCTAAACCGGAATTTGACTAGGTTAAGTTCCGGTTTTCTTGATAGATCGTTAATCTTTGTTGAGGATTGTACCATCTTATGACAAAATTTCCAAACAAGATCCTCTACATATCTTAAACACTTCGAGCTATGAAGGTCCGGTTTCTTGAGGATCAAGAACAAAGATTCGAAGAAGAACATCTCTATGATGACCGAATCTGTGAAACACCGGATCTTTGCAAGAACATATGACATCATGTACATCAAAACATATAAGTTTCATACTATTCTCATCACTTCCGGTGTGTTAACTCCTCGTGAGAGGTGAATCATTGAAAATAATGGGTTTGATGTCTCTTTACCAATAGCCATCACTCTTGGAGTAGCCACATGTTTGAGTTCGAAAACTATGGTACATTGATAACCATCGATTTATTGGCAAACCAAAGAACCATATAAACGGATTTGAATTGTCTTTACCAGTAGCCGCTTGCTCGGGACTAGTCAATTCTTAGAATTGGTGAATTGAGAACCAATTATGGATTGATTGCCTTTACCACATGCCATATACATGTGGGCTAGCCAATTCTTGGATTCCAAAAGGAATAGACCATGGTGAATTGATGACCATACAACCCTCAGCATTAAGCATGGGTGGTTGTAGACCCTATGATTTTGAGCAAACCATTACTGACTATCAATGATTTGTTGTGTCTTTACCAAAGTGTACCCTTTGGACTAGCCAACTCTTTGACATACACAAGGTACATCGGTGAGTTAAAACCATCGACTTGTACAACAAACAAACCTGCATAAAAGTTAGTTTTTTTTTTTTTTAACTAAGAATTGAAAAATTAACACAGAAAATGACAAAAACATACATAACACAAACTAAAAGCAACAAAACAAGGTAATGCAGAGAGTACCAAGTACCATGATAAGGATGAGGATGAGGCCTATTCTTTGTTGTTGAAGTTGAGTCTTGATCAAACCCACCAATGTTAAAGTAGCAGGTCTTTCATTGCCCATCGGTTCGGAGGAATCTCCAATTTCGACTAAGCATCCTTTCCATAAGTCTCTTGGGCAATGGATACTGCTCAAACAAACATGCGACGATGATTCCACCCTTAGTCTCAAGCACATGCACACGAGGTAGAGGATAGAATCTCCGTGATTCAACCTTCCACCGATGTGAGTTCTCCCAAATGGAATGTGCTTTACTATTGGGAGAATGAGAGTTTAACAGGACTTGAAGATCTCCCGGAAGTACATCCCGATCCTTGTGGTGCCTTGTTGCAGTAATGGGTGGTAACACGAGTGTACAGAGTAAGCAAATCGCCTGTCTACCAAGTGTAGAATTTCCTTGTAAAGGTGAATTCCATTGATGTGGCATCCTTTCGATGAATGACATTCATCTCACCATCCTTGATTCCAATCGACCAACACATTTTGATCTCCTCGGAAAATCAGCAGAGAACCTCTATAATGAAAGTTGAGTCATCGACTTCAAGATCCAAGGAGATCTTTTGGCCATTCTCTTCTTCCTCCTACCGGGCTTATAGATTTCCCAGGAGGAGCATTTTCGGTTTGAACATTTGTGGTAGGACTTGAAGAGGTAGAGGAGACTTAGTTGGAACACCTTCGTAGTGCATTCATCCGTGAAGCATCTTTATCGCCCTTCTGCTTTTTATTTCTGAGATCGACTTCCTTAACTTCGGTGGAATCAAATTGTTTACTTGATGCTTTTAATTTCGGAAGAAACAAGTAACAATCTTTTAGCTATCTTGACCATATACCAATGAACCACACTTGATGAATTTGATCTTGATCATGGAATAGACAAAGCGCAACTCGGACAAGGAATAGACAAAATGCAATCCGACAACCGCAAAAGCAGACACAAAAACACACAAGAACAACACAAAGACAAACAAACTAAAGAATTATTAGAAGTTAGTGTTAGTAATCAAAATAACACACAAAAATCAAAATATGACACAAAAATATGCGAGTTTGCACAAATCCTCCACGAGGCATATGCCTCCCTTAAACTTTGCGGTCAAGGGTTCGACATTCCAATATTGACCACAAGGTGTTGAAACCTTGGTCCATCAAAAGCTTTGGTTAACAAGTCACCACATTATCATCAAGATGAATTTTAACCACTTTTATCAAATGTTTTCATATGCATCTCGTATAAAGTGGTGCTCGATTTCAATGTGTTTTGTTCATTGTGAAAAACCTGGATTTTTGACTATGCAGATGGTACTTTGGTTATCAATAAAAATTGTGGTGTTCATGAAGTTGTACCCATAGTCCAAAGAATTGGTTTTGAATCCAAAGGACCCGTCCACGAGAATTTGCAATGACAACATACTACGCTTGATGGTTGAGGTAGCCACAATGGTTTGTTTCTTGCATTGCCAAGAAATCAACCTTTTTCAAGAAATTGGCGACCTCCGGTTGTGGATCTTCTATCCGGTTGCACCAAGCATAATCACCGTCACTATATGCTTCCAACTTGAAAGGAGACTCTTTTGGGTACCAAAGGCCTAAGCGAGGTTGGCCTTTGAGATACTTAAAGATCTTCTTGACAAGATTGAGGTGGGAAGTAAGTGGAGTGACTTGATGTCGAGAACAAACACTCACAAGAAAAGTAATATCGGGTCTTGAAGTCGTTAGATACATTAATGAACCAATCATGGACTGCATGGATGAACATTCACGGTAGATCGGTTCATTATTTGCTTTTGTCTTTGGAGCTTCATAAGGTGTTGTGGCGGTCCTAACACCTTCCATACCAAATTTCTTCAAAATGTCCCTCACATATTTATCTTGAGAGATAAAGATGCCATCTTGTTCTACGAACTTGAAGACCCAAAAGAAAGTAAGCTCTCCCATAGCACTCATCCGAAACTCTCCTTCATTAGTTCCTCAAATTCCACGCACCAAGCCTCGTTTATGGAGCCAAAATAATGTCATCCACATAAACTTGCACAAGAATGATGTCCGAGTAATTCTTCTTTAGGAACAGAGTTTTATCAATAGCACCCTCCTATAGCCATGCTTGACAGAAGGTTGAAAGCCTAGCATACCAAGCTCTAGGTGCACGATGTAAGCCATAGAGAGCTTTGACAACCTTGTAAACATGATTTGGGTGATCCGGGTCTTCAAATCCCTTGGGTTGAGTGACATAAACCTCCTCTTCAATCTCACCATACGTAAAAGCGCCTTTAACATCCATCGATACACCATGAAACCCATGTAAGAAGCATAAGCCAAGAAAATTCGAATGGCTTCAACTCTAGCTACTGGTGCAAATACTTCATCATAATCAATTCCCTCCTCTTGTCGAAGCCTTGAGCCACTAATCTTGCTTTGTTTTTACCACAACACCCCGAGCATCTCTCTTATTCTTCAAGATCCACTTTGTCCCAATGGCATATTTGCCATCGTGAGTGGAACCAAGATCCAAACCTCGCGATTGTGAAATTGTTGCATCTCTTCTTGCATTGCTTCTAGCCGACTTGAATCGTTAAGAGCTTGAGAAACACTTGTGGGTTCCACTTGAGAAAGAAAACAAGCAAGCAGACAATGCTTGAAGTCGTGTGATTGTCTCTTTCTTCGGTTGGAGACATAAGAGAGAAAAGCAATCATCAAACCGAGGACTTGTGATAGCCCTTCGAGTTGAGCAGTGCCGAAGATCACCTATAATGTTGGATTGAGGATGAGCAATATTGATCCTCCGAGTAGCGAGTGGGGTTGACTTCAATGGATGAATCAAGATTAGTGATAGTTGGCTCAAACTCAACATCATAAGAAGGTGAGGTGAAGATGCGACTTTGGGTTGATGGTTTCAAGATCGAGGGTCTTGGAAAGCGTGTATAAGGTTCTCCAAAGTCGAAGACACTTGAGAAGGAACATGAGAAGAAACAAAGATAGCCTTGATGGATTTGTGGATGGTAGGTGTGACAGAATCGACACAGAAACATGGTTTCTCTTGACTCCTTCATTAGCAACCTCTCCATTCGGGCCCGCTTCAAGCTTAGTTGCAAATTCTTGAGTCGAAGTCTAGCAAGGTCCTCAAGATAATGTGATTCATCTTCATCACTCGTATCGGCAAGATCCTTGGAGGTGGTACCGTAATATTGTTAGGGAGAAAGAAGGCACAAGTATAGGTGCTCATCATCTTCAAACTCGGTTTGAGTCATCATCCAAGGTACTGCATTGTTAGTGGGAGACTCGGAGGACCCGCATTTTGGTTAGCCAAATGTCTAGTGTAACCCAAATAATCGTTAGTAGTCAAGGTCAAAAGACCACGATGATGACCGTCCTTGAACATTAGGCTTATCTTCCAAAAATCTTAGGTTTAAAGTCTCCTCTATCTTCTTGGCTTGCAAATTGTACACCTCAGTATGCCTTACTATGAGTGAATACCCCACAATATAACCATCATCACCTTTTCATCAAACTTTCCCAACGGATCACCGGTGTTTAGAATGGTTACTTGACAACCAAAAGGTTTTAGGTAGTGAATGACGAGAACCTTCCCAAAGAGAAGTTCATATGGTGTTTTGAGTTGAGGTCTAGTAATGGAGACCCTATTCAACACATAGCTGTGCAGCAACTTGATCCGTAACATAGTGGGTAGTTTAGAGTCTGCAAGCATTGATCTTGCAGCCTCTATTAAGGTCCTATTCTTTCTTTCGCAACCCCATTTTGTTGTGGGGTTCTTGGATTACTATAGTCCCTTTTATACCTTTTGACCCACGAGTTCTATAAGAATAGCATTTTGAACTCGTCCCATTATCACATCGAATTCCCTTAACCTTTTGTTCAGTGATTTTTGATCTGGGCTGAAAACAGTCAAGCTAAATCACTCAAGCCTGCCACTTGTTAATGGCAGCCGTAATCAGCTTAAAACTGCTTAAAACACAAATACAATGAAGATCAGAGAATACAATGAATTCCCGGGTCGTTAAGTCCCACGGAGACTCAATGGTGTGTAAACACTAGATCAGACGATAGAATGATCACTAATGATAGTGATCAGTAAAGGTTTTGGAAGGATAATTACACTACTGAAAAAGTTAATAAATAAAAGCGACTTAAATACAAATTAAGAAAATTAAAAAGATAAAAGATATTAAATAAACGCTATCACTATATTTAAAGTGATGAACGTTTAAAACCTAAAACGACGTTTAAATTAAAACTACGTTAACGTACAAAATAAAAAGTGATATCTAAGAAATAAAAGTCCTAAAAATATGAAAATACATTTTACAAACCTAATGATAAAAGAAAATTTATAGAAAAAGAAAATTATTTTTATAACTAAATATCTAATTATTATTAATTAAAAACTATTTTTAACTATTTAATAATAGCTTAAAATACAAGAAATTAGGAGATAAAGCTAGAAAATTAAAATTAAGACTTAGAAAAATCTAAAATATCAAAATAGACTTTTCAAAACTATTTTTGTATTTTTCAGATTAATTTTCTATTTTCTATGAATTTAAAACTATTTTAATCTAATTTAAATTGTAAACAAATACCAAATAAAAGAGGAAAAATAGGAAAAATATTTTTATGCTTTTATATTTATCTTAATCTATTAAATTTGAAAAATTATTTTTGGAACTTTTCTCAATTAATTGCAATAAACACTATTTAAAAGACTTAAAATTGATTTTAAATAAGAAAAATAACAATCGCCAGACTAAAAATTATGAAAATTCAGGAAATCCTAAAATATTATTCTAAAGCTAAGAAAATATAAAACCGATGCTTATGTGGAAGAAAATGCAAGCGATGTGTAATCTAAAAGGAAATAAGACGAAGATAAGCTAATAAACACAAGCTTGTACCAACCGATAATATAAGCTAGGCTATACTATAACTACTCTAAAGCAAGCATCTACATCTAATCCTAACACCTAATAAGCATACTACGGATAAACTAAGCGCTACATAAGCCAAAACATGAATCGACCCCGATGTTCTAGGCGATGTAACGAACATCCAATAAGCTAGAGTGAAAACAAAAGTGGGGATCTAAAGGTAACCTAGAGAGTACTTATCCAAATTTGCACTAATGAGGGCTTAAAATGAGAAGATTAAGTAAAAGGAAATGGGCAAAACCGAATCAACAGGATGATTTAGAACTTATGCAAAAAAAGTGGTGGGACCCTACTTTGAGCTTATTTAATTGCTTATCGAAAAGTTTTAGTGAAAAGCAATGCATCCTCAAGACCACCTAGCATACTATGTCTAAACCAAAATGAGACCCTAACTCTATGAAATGGGCATTGTGCATCATCTGCAACATTTGCATAAATCGGGCATTAGACTTGGTTTGACTTTTAAGACAGGTGAAGATTTGACTAAAATGAGATTTGAGATCAAAATTAGAAATGACAATGACATAATAAGATGAAATTAAAGCAATACCAGCTGGTTTAACAAATCTAACACCTATATTCGAAATCTTAATCACTGATTCAACAGTAATGAAGATGAGAGCAGATTCAAAAAAAGTTTTGACTAAAGGTGCAAATGGCTGTAAAACTAAGACATCTATGAACTCAATAAACTATAAAAGACCTAAAACTACTGATCTACTCCATTATAATACCCTCTATCACAGATTTAAACCTTAAACCAAACAGTCCTTTAAGTAGCATAAGTTGCATTTTTCAAAGCATATGTCTGATTCAGAACATGCAGGCTAAGCAGGAACTCAAACTAACTAAAATTAAACTGAAATTAACTTAAACAAACAATCTTAAACAGTACATGATAAGGAAACTACTTTTACCAATTTTAAATTAAAAGCTTGAAAATGAAAAGAGTAAACTGGTCACCTTCAATTATGAACTGAATAAGATGTAAACAAGGTCACATGTAACCTGCAAGCACTTTCAGGACCAATCTAGTATCCAAAATGCAAAAATCCCCTTCCTTTGACTTTCGTTGACCAGGTAACACATTTGCTTAAAAATGAATTGTGAGCTTATAGAAAGCTTATAAAGACCTTAACTAAACTTGTTTAAGCTTAAAACAAGCACCTAACAACTTGGACAGAAGACTTTGAAACTGAGAATCTCAACAGTAAACTCATAAACTTGGAAATTTAGCACAACTGAAATTAACACTTGAAATAGGTCTTAATACACTATAATAACTTACTTTAATAAAGCTTAACTTGAAATTACAACATTTAACTTAAACTAAAACAGTTTATTAAAAAACGACATTAAAGAGGAAAAATAAAACTAGCTACTCCTTTTCCTTTGCTTCTTCACTCTCTTTTATAGCTTCACATGATTCTCTCACATCTTCTGAGTGGATCCCACCTGATTCCAGAGCATTTAGGTGACTTTTGTGAGTTTTGGCCAAAATGTCAATTTTGGCGGGAAAGGTTTATTTGACAGCTGGTGGGTGTTGAGTGTGATGAGGAGAGGAGTAATCAAAGCTTCTTGGATGTAGTGTTTGGAGGGGGACAAGGGAAGAGATAAGTGAGGTTTGGTTGTGTGTAGGAGACTTGCGAAACAAGTGGAGAAGGAGATGGCTTGGCGCCTTTTTCTTTGGTTTGACTAGAGTTGAGTGACGGGGTTATTAATAGAAGGGGGTCATAATGGGGTAAGATGACGGGGTCCAAGGTGGGTGCGAGGTCCAAAATGGGTGAAAGGCTAATAATAACATAGGGACCAATGTTGTAAAATCGAAAATCAAGGGACCTTAAGCGCCAATTCGAAAAGTTGATCCAAGGGCTGAATTTGACAAGCTTCAAAAGTACAGGACCAAACTTGACAATTTCCAATTTCGGGGCCATTTCGCCAATTTTCAAACTTGAAGGACCACTTTTGTAATTTTCTCAAACTTTTGATATTTTTCACCAAAGGACTAAATTTGACAAGTTATGATTTAAAAGGACCGTTGGTGATTTTACTTTTGAAATTATGTGCTCGTGGACCTGCTTTTGACAACTTTTGAAACTTGGGGAACTAAAGCGCAATTTTGCAAATTTGATACGTTTTCATCGATTTTGATATTTTGCATTTAAAACACATAAAACAACGATTTGTGATATTTTGATCATTTTGATGTGTTTCGAGTGTTTTCGGATGATTTTGCGGTTTATATTGTACAAAAATGATGAGTATTTAGACACTCATCAATCCCCACATCGAGATATTGCTAGTCCCTAGCAATGATTTGAGAAAACATAATGGATTTTAATCTCTTTACCAAAAGCCATTACTTCGAGTAGCCAAATGTTTCAGTTCAAGTAAGAACCATGGTACACCGATAACCATGTGATTTTGAGCAAACCACCGACTTTCAACGGATTTGATTTTGTCTTTACCGAGCGCACCTTCCGGACTAGCCAACTCTTAGATAAATTATCAATATTATCTTTGGTGAGTGATTACCAATTATGGTTTTCCACCGCCTTTACCACATGCCATAACCTTGCGGGCTAGCCAACTCTTCACTTTTAGGATATGGTGAGTGAATACCATACAATTTTGGGCAAATTGCAAGCCATATAAACGGATTTGAGATATCTTTACCAAGAGCCGTTTGCTCTCGGATTAGCCAATCCTTTTGTTTATTAGACAAGGCGGATCGATAACCAAATGAGAAAGTGTAAAACACTTACTCCAAAAAAATTTTGGCCAAAAAAACGGGGAATTAGGTATAATTATATGATAAAATTCGTGAGAATTCCCCACACTTAGAAATGAATATTGCCCTCAATATTCAAAGTACCCATGGTTATCGAAACAAAGAACGTAAAGGGAAATATTACGCCATTATTTAGAAAGATTTTTTTTTTTTTTTTTTTTTAGAGATATATATATAACATGTGGGCATCACCCCACACTTAGGTGGTAGAAAGGGTAAGAAGACGAAATATGGGTGAAAACCCATATGGTGTGTCTCTTGTTTTTGTTCTGAAGTCGCTAGCTTGACTCGACCCAATTCATTGGTTCATGGGAAGCAAAGTGGAAGAAACAATCTCCATCGGACTTTGTAAGATATAACTTTTCACATACACATCAAACCATAACACAAGGTGGCGAATAAGATGGAATTCTAGAGAGAAAGTTAGAGGTTTAGGGAACTTAGTGAGAGAAAGTGAAAGATATTATTATAGCCCAACTCTACCTTGGAAGGTAGAGAGTATTTATAGTCTTACATAATTACGCCACACTACGGTCATGGATCGGGCATACAGTGGGTAAAGACCCGTCCGTCCTCCACGGTGTTACTTAACTAAATTACTACTTAACTTTAAAGAACTACGACTACGAGCTTTCTAACGATTACATATACTTGAGGTGACCGACTCTTTAATACCGGAATTTCTAATTCCTAACAATCTCCCAAAGGAGGTCACCTCAATAATGCACCAAAATTACATAGAATACAAATAGATAATCTGGTAACAATTGATCTTGCATTCTTGATGTAGTCCTTTGCTCTTGAGCTCGTAGTCATTGATTCTTCACATTGCATGTTTGGTTATTCCAAGTGGAGGTCTTTTCTTGATCCACGTGATAATAATTCGAGCCATCTTTTGAGATCATCGACTATCAACAATCTCGACACATCCTTTGTGGTGTTGGTATTTTGTGATGTTGTGACTTTAGGACCGACATGCTCACATTCGGATCATGAAATCTTCTCATCGAGTAGCGGAAGCATTTGTTGAATCACGATATTGGCGGCAGCGTAGCGAAGCATGGAGTGAAAATATCGAGTCATTGATGCACTAATCATGATTTCTTTTGAGTTGAATGTGTTAAGTGAGCATGCGGCTATGGATTGACCGCTTCATTCGGATCACCGCAAGCGTGGGCGTGCACACAGCAGATTAGCAACAAATCGCACGAAAGTGTCTTTGATCACTTCGTTGAATTGAGGTACACTGACCACGGTTCCCGTTGATCGAGACAAGTCGCCTGTGATCGGTAGGATTCCTAAGAATCTCCTTGACGAGGTTTCGCATTGTTCTAGCCGTTCTCAAACCGAACGTCTCAAAGAAGACAACACGGAGTGAGTGAACCGTGAATATTAAGTCCAGCGATTGATGAAAAGAGATTTGAAAACAATCGTGTATTGCTCAATAGAAATTGTTTTGCAATACAACGAGGGTTTTATTGAAAATCAATTATCAATCATAAAAATACCTTTTGGTTTGAAAAATGAGTACACGATCGATGTGCTAAAGAAAAGAGTTTATAAGCACAAAGACCGGTTTTTCAAAGGTATCCGTCAATCCCTAACTCGAACCGAGATTGATTCAAGAAATTGAATCGCCCCATTGTTTTCATTCGGTTGTCACATGGTTGATCTATATGATAGATCTCACATGCCACCTACCGTGAGCTTGTTTGATGTTGGCTCGAGGCTTTCCATCTTCATTGTGAATGTGTAAACACATCACTCGGATGTTCCGCAATACCACAAGGATAATGCGTAGGACTCAAGTTATACTCTCTTTCCACATTGTGTGAAATGAGAGAGTCTTCATTGAAAGTGTCCTAATGAGATTTATTGATGATCTCGTGGCTCTAGACTCAATTTGTGCATATTTGGATCCTATAACGGAGACTAGGGAGGGTCTCCTTCTTCAATATCAACCATCTCTAAGAGAAAGTCGATAGATAATGTCGGTTCCCGTGAGAATGAAACAAGCCCTTTTAAGAGGAACTTGAGTGGTTTGGAAAGTTGAAGTGCGGTCGTCCTTTGGGTCCATGACGTCTTGTCTTCAATACCGATGTTACCATCAGTAGCATATGAAGTGAACCCGGTTTACGCCCTAAGGTTGAATTAATGGAGGGCTATTTGTTTTCACCCTATTTTCATTCAATTCTTTTAATTCTTCAACCCTTGGTGCTTACCGAGACTTCATAGCTAGAACCTTGTTGGGTTTATTCGATTACTAGCTCGGTCTTAGTCCGCACTCTTCCCATATCTCATTTTTCTCCTTTTATCATCATACCTAAGGACTTCTACACTAACTAGTGGATTGTCCTCGGTAGATCCCTCCGGTTACGGGCGGATCATGGGAACACATACCTAACCTTATCATCCTTATATCACCGTACATGAAGTAAAGTTGGTCGGTCTATTTGGTATTGTTCATCCGCCAATGGATCCAATTGAAAACCATTTGAAAATCAATTCGGATACTTGTGATATATTATCAAAGCTTTTGTACTGAATTGTTTTTGATATTTTAGAACGAGAACTCCCCTCAACATGTGCATCAAGTATTGAAAATGTTTTGCACACGGAGGCAAGAGAAAGAATTTTCTTCTTTTAATTACCATTTTCTAAAGATATCAACATCACTTCCTCAATAGATCAAGTTGGAATAGCATTTCCGGAAGGATGAGGTTTCCATGAATTTTGCTCCCCTCAATATGTGCCTCGAGGTTTGAAAAGAGTTTTGCACATACTAGAGGAACCCGCACATAGGATGAATGATCACGTTTTAAATCAAAGGTTTAAGATAGATGCTCCCCTCAACATGTGCATTGAAAATTGAAATCGTTTGTCACATGTGAGAAGGATGACATGTACATTCTTTTATAACCATTTACCCGATTATCGGTTTAAATCCAATTTAAATCACACATTCTCCCCGATCACAATTATCAAATCATTTGAGATTTGTGATCTCGTATAGATTTAAATTGATTTTGAAAGCTTTAAGGAGAATTGTGACTTGATCGTGAAAGTGTTTTAACCGATATGGATCGATTTTGAGACTTTTAAACTCCATTTATAAAACATGCATGTATATCTTTTGAAAACAATTTTAATGCCAAATAACTTTTAATTTAATTGAAATCATTCTCCCTCAATCAATAGCGTGGGTTGTTGATTGAGAGATAGAGATTTTGACAAATAAGTCGATGATTATCAAAATAGAGTTTGAGTTATTTTTCAAAGCATTTGGTTTTCACAGATAAATGTTTATAGAATCGAGCATGGAATTTGAAAACATGGCTCGTTCTTTCTTTTAAAACCGGGTTATTGCACGAAAATGACAATAAACCATTTCTCTTTCTCTCAAAAATTTATTTTTTTTTTTTTTTTTTTTTTTTTTTTTTTTAAGAATTCGAACAACATCTAAAGACCCGTGTCATTCTTTGAATGACAACACAAAGTCCGTAGATATTAACGAACCGAGAGAAACATGACAAAATGACAATATTTTTGAAGATTTTTGGATTTTTGATTTTTTATGGATTTTGAAAGTTTTATAATTTTCTATTTGATTTTGAAGGTTTTATAATTTTGTATTTTGTTTTTCAAATAAATAATTCTGTAAGATAGATGAAGATAGACCTTTACTCCTCGTCTTCCTCCACGAAGACGTTTGAGAGTTTCGGTTGAAGACTTTTCAAACCAAGGCGTGGAAGAATAAACTCAAAACGTTCTCTTGGAAGAGCTTTGGTGAAGATGTCCGCTAACCGATATTCGGACCTCACAAAATATAGTTCCACCACACCTTTTTCCACCGTTCTCGATGAAATGATGTCGAATGTCGATATGCTTTGCTCTTGAGTGTTGAACGTTGTTGCATGAGAGAGCAATAGCACTTTTATTATCACGAGACTGAGAGGATTTTGTTGAATTCAAAGCCATAGTCGATAATTGAGATCTCATCCATAGGATTTGAGCACAACAAGATGACATGGCTATGTATTCACCTCTGTAGAGGAAATAGAAGTACTCATTTGCTTCTTTGAAGACCACTCACAAGCTTATCACCCAAAAGCGAGCACCTCGGCGACGCTTCGACGTGTATCTTGACAACCGCATGATCGGCATCGCATAGGCCGTTAGTGACATACCGGTGTCCTTGGTACCATAGTCCCATATTGATGGTTCCTTGGAGATACCGAAAGACCCGTTTAATCGCTTCAAGGTGCTTTTAGTAGGCTTAGCACGGTATCTTGCACACATGCACGAGAGAACAAAATGTACGGTCTACTAGCGTGAGATACATCGAGGATCCAATCATACTTGATATTTAGTTTGGTCAATCATGATCCACGAGAGGTCCTCATCTAGTTTGGTTCGTCAATCATGGGGGTGTCAGTGGTCACTTGAATCAAATCCAAATTTCTTTAAAATCTCATTGCATATTTAGATTGATTTATGAAAATGCCTCGGGACTTTGAGAAATTTGTAATCCCAAGAAAATGACATTTGTCCCATCATTGACATTTGAAACTTTGAACTCATTTCATTTGAAAACGATCACATTCCATTGGGTCGGTCGAGGCAAAAATAATATCATCAACATAAATTTGAACATGAATCAAATGTTTGCACGACTTCTGGTGAACAATGTAGGATCAATCGCTCCTTTGATGAATCCGGTTGATAGAAGAAACTTTGATAGTGTATCATACCAAGCCCTTGGAGCTTGCTTTAAACCGTAAAGAGCCTTCTTCAAGCGATAAGCGTGAGTAGGATGCTCTTGATTCACAAATCCTTGAGTTGGTCGGCGTGAGCGACTTCTTTAAGATCTCCGTTTAGAAATGCCGTCTTTACATCCATCGATAAACCACCATGTTCTTGCTAGCAAGCATTAGCGAGAAAGATTACGATGGCCTCGATTCGAGCAAGCGGAGCAAAAGATTCTTCAAAGTCTATACCTCCTCTTGACGATATCCTTTAGCAACTAATCGAGCCTTGTTCTTCAACACATCACCATGCTCATCAAGTTTTACTTTGAAGATCCATTTTAGAGCTATAATCATAGCACGATCTGGGGCGGTACTAACTCCCATACATCAAGTCGATCAAACTCATGAATTTCATCTTGCATAGCATTGAACCGGCTATCTTCATTCATAGCGGTTTAACATCTTTTGGTTCGATCTTAGATAATCGGAGTTGAAGAAGCACCATAAGGCATCGGTTGCGAGTTGCTTCGGGTTGATACAGACGGGAGGGATTACCAATGATGTTGTCTAATGGATGATCGTGAGTCCATTTTCGAGGTGTTCATGTGGCATTTGTTGAGGAACCGAGGTAGGCGAGTCGATGTCTTCGAAGAAGATGGTTCTGCGATGATTCGGGAGTAGCAAATATGTTTTCAAATGGAGCATCTTGAGAGTCGCAAAGGATTAACTTCATCATTGATGCGAAACATTTCCATGATGTACATTTGAAGAATGATGATTTGTAGATGAGGCGAAGGATCGGCAGTGCTTCTTGACTTACGACATCTGGCGATGGATTGACTTCATTCACTGGAATATGAGCATCTTCATTGAAGGATCAACACCTCATTAGTAGTAGACTCATCAGTTCATCAAACATTGGATCAAACAATTTCTTTACATCATCTTCGGATGGAGGTACATATGGCGTTTCATGTGGGAGTTTGGAACAAGGATGAACCAATAGGATTGTTTTGAAGTGCGGGTCTGGTGGAGTGTCCAGAGCCATTTGACCGGTCGACTCATCAAGCGTAACGTGAATTGTTTCCATGATATTTGGGTTCTTTTGTTGTAGATTCGGTATCCTTTTGTTTGGTGCATATCCTACAAATACTCCAATGTCGACTTTAGCTCTAAGTTTACCCAAGTCTTGACCTTCATTAGTTGGATAGCACAAGGCACCAAACACACGAAGGAAAGATAAATTAGGTTTCTGTTGTGGACAAGTTCGTATGGAGTTTTTCCATGAATGGTGTGAATCGAGGGAGCGATTTTGTGTGTAGCATGCGGTGGCAATTGCTTGACCGGAGAAACATTGGAACCTTTGAGTAGATCGGCATTGTTCTAGCGACTTCAACAAGAGTGCGATTTCGTCTTTCAACTACACCGATTACATTGAGGGTTCGTGGAACACTTCTTTGATGGTGATTCCAACGCTTTCATAGAATTCACTAAGTTGTTTGTTGACAAACTCGGTTCCATTATGCATTACGATGATTACGGCGGTTTTGTTTAGTCTAACTGCAATTTGTTTGATGAGTTTGATGATGATATCGGAGTTTCATCCTTTGTCCTTAAGAACTTGACCCGGTGAATCTAGAATAATCATCAACCACAACTAACACATATTTCTTTCCAAAGATATTACGCACCCTCATTGGTCCACATAAATCCATATGAATCATATGAAGAACTTCGTGACGAGTTAGTAGGTTTGGGTTTATGGGCATACTTCTTTTTTCCCAATTGACATCTTGAACAAAGATGATCCTTTTCATACTTTAGTCTAGGTAGACCTACAACTAAGTCCTTTACGGAGAGATCGTTGATGGTGCAAGTTCAAGTGATTGAGGCGACGATGCCATAACCATGACTTTGTTTTAGAAGCCTTTGATAACAAGCGATTGGTGAAGCTCTCATCATGTCATCGATAGAGATAGTGTAAAGGTTTGAGCCACGAGTTCCTTTCAGCAGTTCCTTTCCATTAAGATCTCTAACAAAGGGTATGTTTTGAAGGCTACTTCTAGATCGTAATCACGAATTGACCAACAGAGAACAGATTATGACCTAAACCTTCCACATAATACACTCGGAGATGACACTATCACCAACAACATAATCTCCATAACCCATATGCACCGAAATGATCATTACCAAATCTAAGATCCGATGAATTTGCTCACGGTTCATGAGCCGTGACGGTCTCCATCATATGCTTGGAGCGGCTGAGTCCGGTACCACGTAGCGATTTGAGCGATCTGCGGTTGAACCTGATAAGAATGGATAGCGGATATTTGGGATCCCATGCAAGAATGGGTTCCATTTGGTTAGTAAGCAATTTGGACCACCCACATCGAAATAGAAGCATTCATATCGAGACGGTGAAGTAATGGAATCATTGTGAATAGATGCAATACTAGTGTCTCGTATTAGCCCTATTTGATGTGACCACTTCTTAGGGAATAGTTCTACCAAGAGGCATCCATTTTCTAGTGGGCATTATCTCGATTAGTCTTATGACCAGCAGTATCCAATAAAAGCCTATTCTTTGAATGTTCTTCTGTGGGTTTCCATTGTTTTCTAACTCTCTTCGCTTTTGCCTTTTAGCCTTTTTAGCATGAATTTTAGCATTAACAACATTAAGCTGGACAATTAACATTATTAGTCAAAACATTAACATCACATTCATGATTAGAAGCGAATTCAAGCAATCATCGATTACAAGGTTTGCAAGTAGCATCGAATTGAATTAATTACGATGACGCCTATGGCTAATACTAGAATCAACACGATTCGTTTTATTCGATTCAAACTTAAGGTTCCTAGATTGTTCTTCTACTCTCTTCCAAAGGTGCACATTCTTAGCTTGAGAGGTCCTATCATTCCTTGTATTGTCTTGAGACTTTGACCGCTCCTTTAATGTCACTTATTACTCTGTAGAGGAATGGGAACATTAGTTTGTTTTACTACTCTTTGCACCACACTGTTTAGATGTCTTTGGGATCGAGCTACATGCGAGTGCACTCGGGTTCACTTTCTTAACATTAACGGATCTAAAATCGAACTACTCTTTGGTGCACTACTCCTCACATTCAAACTATTGGGAATCGAGTGCATGTCATGTTTGGCCTTAGGCATTGAGCATGGAATCAAGGGTTAACTCTCTCACCTAATGTCTTTGGGCATATAGTGATCAAACATTCTAAGATTTCTTGAGATCGTTTGGCATATAAGCATGCATGTCCAATTGCATTATCATGAGGTTTCTAGCTTATCCTCTTCAACAATCTCACGCAGCATTCTAAGCAATCCTTAAGGGATGAGAAATATGTTTGAATGGCAAGTTTGTTGTTCCTTAGGTGAGGGGACATATGTCACGAGATAAAGTAGATTTATTACGAGTGAACCTTAGATACAACATTCTCCGCATTGATCATTGGCATTTTCCTTTTACGACTCTTGATTCTCAATTTCCTTTTTGCAATGAAGTTATTTGTTCGTTGTGTTTGTTCTGAGTGACTTTAATTGATTCAAACAACTCATTGAAATGACGTTTAACCTTTTCATTCTCTCTAGGAAACTTTCGTTTTCCTTTTGTAAAGCATTTACTAGGTTTTGAAGATGAAACGTTTGAGAATTCGAGAATCTAAAGAAGGAGGCATTTGGGAACTGTCATATTGTTCGTTTGACCCTTTAATTGAGAGATTTGGACTTTCAACTTTCGATCGTGTTATCGAGCATGAATCATTCATCTCGTTTGTTTATTTGAAAAGCGCATCAAACTCGGAACATCGAAGATGTCTTGAAATTTGAAGTTTTGACATTTTCTTTGAGATGTTGATATTTTAGTTGTAGATTAAAATACTCAACTTCTAGTTTAGAAAATGTTTAACCAAATTGTCATGATCATCGATTCAATTTTCTCATTAAGTTTAGAATTAGTTTTTTCAAGCTCAATGACACGATCATGGGAGACTTTCGGGGCCACGAGATAGTTCATGAAATTTGGAAGCATTAATAGAGCAATTTGAAGCGATGAAAAAGACATCTTGAGCAACACATTCAATAATAAGATTCTCATTCAATGTATGCAAGTTCTTCCTCTCGATCTCATTATATTTTAATGCGCTCATAATCACTAATTTCAACTATTATTGCATCAAATTCCTTTTCCATTCCCTTAATGTCGGTTTCTATCCCCTTTTAAGACTCTCAAAGTGTTCCTTTAAAGTTTAAAGAAGGGCATGACCTCGAGTTAAATAACATTCTTTCATTTGTTCAAAACCCTTTCTCCTTGATAATGCCGATGGGTGTGATCCTTTTCTTGCAAGTTTCTCAAAATCAACAAATAGTTGAAAAATAACGTATTGGCTAATTAAGATATTGCTTTTAGTGGCAATTGTTCTAGGAACAAGATGCATTGGTGTGTTGGGAGGATACACGGTAGCTTTAGGCATTTTCCAAAGGGAGGATTTGTTTCTACAATATTTTCGACTTACGCTTATCTAAATCCATTTTCCGAAGACTTGTTGAGTCAACAAAGTCCGAGGCTTAAACTTGTTTAATGCAATCCAGTTTTCCTTCTTATAATCATGAGGGTGATATTTATGTTCTTCTCTTTGCATTTGGGGTCATCTAGTTTTTGTTCATCCTTTCCTAGTGACTTCATCGATTTCTTATCTTCCTCGGATTGCACTCAACGCAACTAGGTTTACGCCTAGGCTTAAGAATTTCATTACCATCATAAATCACCTTATGAGCATTTCTAGCCTTTTTGATTACCTGGATTTGGTTCCTCAACAAGGGAATGCTATGCTTATCGCTTAAGACTCGATGTTTGGTGACCATGTGAGCGATCTGAATGGTGTTTCCTTGTATGTACAACTTGTTTTCAAGTTTGTTTTCAAAGTTTTCAGATTAGAAAAATCTCTCAAGAGCTTTGATTCTTTTGCATTAAATTCTTGCTTAAGCATTTTCACGTTTTCTTGAAGTTCTTGTTTTTGCTTAATTGTTTTAGAAAGTTTTTCTTGCAAAGAATTTAATTCTTGTTTCAATACTTCTTCTAAAATTACTTTTTCTAATTATCGCACGCACTTGGTCATCCATTTCCTGCTCACGAGTGGTCAACTCAAATTTTGCACGTTGTTCATAAATGGCAACACGTTCCTTATAGGCATTTAGTTCGGAGATAATGGAATCATCGGAGCACATGCGGTGAATTCATCAAAAACATAGTCATTGTTGATGCAGAAGATGCATCACTAGGTACAACTTCACTTTCACTTTGTTTCTCGTATTGATCATATGGGACAATATTGATATTACCCGTATTTTCAATATTTGATTCAAAAGTTTAGGTTGGTTGTACTTTGTCATGCATCTGTTGCACATCGGCATCATCATATAGCTTTAATACCTCGAGAGATGAGTTTGTCCTTTGATGGGCGACTTGTGGTGAAGAAGTGACCTTGGGAGACACCATGGGAGAGATGCTAGCCATAAATATTGTGTGTGCGATGGGTCCATCATCCACATCGTAGTCGTAAGCATCGCGATCACCGACTTGAAAGGCATTTTGATGATTGTGACCTATCTCACAGAATGGGTCGCTCATCTACATACGCATCATAGGTCTTGGCATTGCCTTGAAAGAAAGCAGTTCCTCTTCATTCAAAGTAGCACCATTGTCCCGAGCTTGAGCGGCAACATCTTATCTCAAGTATTCGGCATTTTGTGGGCGCTTTGGAGATGTGCGGTTCCTTGCAAAGTGTCCTCACCACTGATTAAAGCATTTGATTGGCTTAGCTTGACCTTGGTTACCATTTCTTCCTCGATTACGGTTTCCAACATAACCTCTCGACCCACCTCTCCCCGATCATCTTGTCTTTCCTGAGCTGGTTGCACCACGATCCTTCCATCTTTAACGGTGGCTTGATTATGTGGGTTAGATGCGTTCGAGGTTGTTGTTGGTTTGTGGGAGAGTTCATGTTTTGACTAATGAGTAGAGCTAGTTGATTAACGATGTTATCCACGCGTGCATCGGCATCGACTTGTTTGAGCGAGGTCGGGGATGAGTTTGTGATTACCATTACCCAAGGAATGACTTGTGATGCTTTGGTTGTGATTCCAATGTTTGAGTAGAAAGTTGTTGAGTCATTAGGCGAACTTGTCTCACCACGGTTGGTTTTGAGCGATTGAGAATCAACTTTTCAAACATAGCATGTCTTTCATTACGAAGGAGGAAGGCATAGAGTTGCTCATAGTTTGTATGCTTCAATCCTTTAGTGAGTTTCACAGATGTGACAAACTTGTGCCATTCGGGTTCATGTTGTTCACAAACTTTGAGTTCAACAGAATGTTAGGCATAGTCATCTTGATGTTCCTCATGTCATTCACTAACTTATGAAATCTCACATAGTACTCATAGACACTCATCTGGTTTCATCTTGAAGTGCTCAAATTCATCATAGAGTTGGGATTCCACATCTTCCATAGTTAATTACGAACACGAGAGAAGCATCTTAACGTTATCCCAAACGACCTTTGCATCGATGTTATGATTGATCGACTTGTAGATGTCTTTAGGAAGACCTTGAAGAACAATGTTTGAAGCCACGATATACGCATCGAATCTCTTTTCTCCTCATTATCAAGCTCATTGTACATCTTAGGTCCATCCCATTCCGTAGAGCAGAGTACCATCTTCATTAGTATCAAGTATGTCTCTAGTCGTTTCAACTCGATATGGTCCTTCATCAATGGATTTGAGAATGTTTACACCATTTTCCTTTCCAAGACAATACAATCGATTCGTTGAGCCCAAGAATCGTAGTCGATTCATCAAGCATTGGTGGACGAGTATCCGAGCATTTGCTTGAACATCCTCGACAGCAGTGGAGATAACGGTGGGAGCGATTGGGAATGTTGGTAGACATGTTAATGATTATACGGGATTTTATAACTCTATGATTAAACCGGAAATAGATTCTTTCACGGATTTTACTAAATCAAGAGAAAACCGTAAACAATCACTCAAGTTGCTAGATGATAAAGTGCTAACTCGCTACCAAATAATGCACTAAGTCGCTAGAAATAAGTGCACTAAGTCGCTAACCCTTAACTCGCTACACGTCTAAGTCGCTAGAATCCCAAGTCGCCAATGA
This sequence comes from Chrysanthemum lavandulifolium, assembly GCA_022545495.1. Lineage (NCBI taxonomy): Eukaryota > Viridiplantae > Streptophyta > Magnoliopsida > Asterales > Asteraceae > Chrysanthemum > Chrysanthemum lavandulifolium. Next base: position 137,639,159 of record CM040241.1, on the reverse strand, counting down.
AGAGCAAGTCGCTAGTAGTAACTCGCTATAGACTAAGTCGCTAGCCAAATTTGTGCGATAATTCGCTACACAAGTCGCTAGATATGCAAGTCGCTAAAGAGCAACTCGCACGGACTAATTCGCTACCATGAGTCGCTAACCGTAGTGGAGATTCCACTACTTGTCCTTTAACTCGCTAGCACTAACTCGCTAACTTTTAACACCGTAAGTCGCTATGAAGAAATGTTATCAGTGAGCTAACTCGCTACCATGAAAAACCATATAAACACCACTTTTCAATCCAAAACAACCCAACCAAGATGATTCAAACTACCAAATGAAAACCTAAACACTTTTGATGATTCTAAACACAAAAGTACCAACAAAATTCAAACTTTAACACAAGAAATCAACCAAATGATGCAAAACCACTAAACTTTTCAAACTCAAAAACCACCTAAAACCACTATAAATCCAAAGATGTGCAAGATATGATCTAACCATGGCTCTTGATACCAATTGTAAGATATAACTTTTCATACACATCAAACCATAACACAAGGTGGCGAATAAGATGGAATTCTAGAGAAAGTTAGAGGTTTAGGGAACTTAGTGAGAGAAAGTGAAAGATATTATTATAAGCTCCAACTCTCTACCTTGGAAGGTAGAGAGTATTTATAGTCTTACATAATTACGCCACACTACGGGTGTGGATCGGGCATACGATTGGGTAAAGACCCGTCAGTCCTCCACGGTGTTACTTAACTAAATTACTACTTAACTTTAAAGAACTACGACTACGAGCTTTCTAACGATTACATATACTTGAGGTGACCGACTCTTTAATACCGGAATTTCTAATTCCTAACGAGACTTTCATTCAAGATGTTTGGATAAACATTGAAGCACGCGAAAGTTCCACACCGATGAGATATAGAGAAAGACCCGGCTCACAAATGATAAACGAAAATGCGGGGTCAAAGATAGTGTCCTCACTCCGAAGGAGTGAAGAGAGAGAAGTCACATCATAAGTGAGGAATGGAAGAAAGATGTTGATAACAATCAAGATCCATTCTTCATCCTCAAATGTAGACATGTCGGGAGGAAGGGTGAAGGTAGTATCATCAATAAGCAAACTCTTATGATAGAGTACACCTTCCTCCGAGCCAATATCATCCTCAAGATCAAAATGGAAATGATCATATTCGGAGGAGATATGTCATGAGAAAGTTCACGGAGAACTCTTCATGAAGAGAATCATTGGAAAAGCCTCAAGCTCGGGCTTGTCAATGTAGAGTCACTATCCAACAGGGGATAGGAGATGAAGTCGACTTAGCACAAAATGATTCGATCTTAGAAGCGAGGAGATTTATATTGAACAATTATTCACAAGTATCTCGTCCTCAATTTCGGATCATCGAATTTCTCTTCTTCTAAGCTAACTAGCTCGAAGGCTCCTCGACATAATCGATGTCTCCATAGGATAAAGAATCGTCAAGCAAGTACAATCGTTATCGAATCGGAGAACATCTCGACATGATCATATGGAATGTCAAGGAGGAGAAGAATCATCATTAAGAGGCTTATCGCACATATTACCGGAGATAACCTCGGACTCACTGGGGTTGGAACAAGGTTCTCAACACTAGACGATTCCATTTCGGAATAGTGCTAAGAGGCTCGTCCCCATTATGAGAGAGTCTTTGGAAGCAATAAAGGTAAGATAGGTGTGATAGCAATAGGCGGAGGAGTTGAGAAATAAGATCGTTCAATTGAGTAACACTCTCCTCGTCGTAATCATAGTATTCCTTCATTTGAATACTATCCTCATCATCATCGTCATCATATCGATTCTTATATTCATCTCTGAAGCTTACACACCATTCTTTTCATTTGCGGTTTCTTTCGAATCGTATTTCTTGAACTTTGAGGAAGATTACACTCCTCGTAATCATTGAGATCTTGTGAAGGCTCGGAAGTCGATGGTGATGGAATCTTGTGGGGTTGGAAATTGTCAAAACCGGAGAATTAGAATTTTGAAAATTTTGATTCACGGTGACATTCAAAAGTCGCATGAGGACCCCCACAATTCTCACAATGAGATAATTGGGAAAATAACTTTCACCAAAGTTACGATTGTAACATGGTTCGGCTCATAGACAAAGCGGGACTGAGGTGGACAATCAAAACCGTAATGAGAATCATTCCCACAAAACTCGCATGAGTGGGATTCGTATTGGGGTGTGGAGGTAGGTAGGAAAAATCGGTGTTTCATTTGAAATGGGATCGGGATTATCGACAAACTTGTCTCCGAAACCCACATTGGTACATCATGAAACAATTTCCACCGTTAAATGGACCTCCACACTGGGAACATGTCAAATACCATGACATAAAGAATTAAACGGATAAGAGGATAAGGAATGGAGAATTAAACGGTTAAAGAAGATAAGGAATGAAGAATTAAACAGATTTGAGGATAAAGAAATGTAGAATTAAACAGATTGGAGGATAAAGGATGGATATTTTTGGATTTTTGAAAAACAGGCTATAAAAACAAAGAATGAAAATATTTTTGGTGTTGATAACACTTCAGGAAAAGTGTTAATGAACTTTTGGATTTTTGAAAACTTTACAAAAAAACTTTTACAAAAGATGGTATATGTGCAAGAATGGGTGCGAAAAGGTTTTAACACGCTAAAGCCTCCCGTGGCGCCAAAATTTGATCAATTTGAAAGCAGTCAAGCTAAATCACTCAAGCCTCGCCACTTGTGAATGGCGGACCGTAATCGACTTAAAGCGCTTAAAACACAAATACAATGAAGATCGAGAATACAATGAATTAGGTCGTTAAGTCCCACGGAGACTCAATGGTGTGTAAACACTAGATCGAGACGATAGAATGATCACTAATGATAGTGATCGAGTAAGGTTTTGGAAGGATAATTACACTCTTGAAAAGTTAATAAATAAAAGCGACTTAAATACAAATTAAGAAAATTAAAAGATAAAAGATATTAAATAAGCGCTATCACTATATTTAAAGTGATGAGCGTTTAAAACCTAAAACGTCGTTTAAATTAAAAACTACGTTAACGTACAAAATAAAAAGTGATATCTAAGAAATAAAAGTCCTAAAAATATGAAAATACATTTTACAAACCTAATGATAAAAGAAAATTTATAGAAAAAGAAAATTATTTTATAACTAAATATCTAATTATTATTAATTAAAAACTATTTTAACTATTTAATAATAGCTTAAAATACAAGAAATTAGGAGATAAAGCTAGAAAAATAAAATTAAGACTTAGAAAAATCTAAAATATCAAAATAGACTTTTCAAAACTATTTTTGTATTTTTCTGATTAATTTTCTATTTTCTATGAATTTAAAACTATTTTAATCTAATTTAAATTGTAAAAAATACCAAATAAAAGAGGAAAAATAGGGAAAAATATTTTTTATGCTTTTTATATTTATCTTAATCTATTAAAATTGAAAAATTATTTTTTGGAACTTTTTCTCAATTAATTGCAATAAACACTATTTAAAAAGACTTAAAAATTGATTTTAATTAAGAAAAATAACAATCAGCAGCTAAAAATTATGAAAAATTCAGGGAAATCCTAAAATATTATTCTAAAGCTAAGAAAAATATAAAAACTGATGCTTATGTGGAAGAAAATGCAACTGATGTGTAATCTAAAAGGAAATAAGCACTTGAAGATAAGCTAATAAACACAAGCTTGTACCAACTGATAATATAAGCTAGGCTATACTATAACTACTCTAAAGCAAGCATCTACATCTAATCCTAACACCTAATAAGCATACTACGGATAAACTAAGCTGCTACATAAGCAAAACATGAATCGACCCCTTTGTTTCTAGGCGATGTAACAACTTATCCAATAAGCTAGAGTGAAAACAAAAGTGGGGATCTAAAGGTAACCTAGCGAGTACTTATCCAAATTTGCACTAATGAGGGCTTAAAATGAGAAGATTAGAAGTAAAAGGAAATGGGCAAAAGCGAATCAGATGAGATTTAGAACTTATGCAAAAGCAATTAATTTGGGACCCTACTTTGAGCTTATTTAATTGCTTATCAGAAAAGTTTTAGTGAAAAACAGAAATGCAGTCCTCAAGACCACCTAGCATACTATGTCTAAACCAAAAATGAGACCCTAACTCTATGAAATGGGCATTGTGCATCATCTGCAACATTTGCATAAATCAGGCATTAGACTTGGTTTTGACTTTTTAAGACAGTGTGAAGATTTGACTAAAATGAGATTTGAGATCAAAATTAGAAATGACAATGACATAATAAGATGAAATTAAAGCAATACCAGCTGGTTTAACAAATCTAACACCTATATTCGAAATCTTAATCACTGATTCAACAGTAATGAAGATGAGAGCAGATTCAAAAAAAGTTTTGACTAAAGGTGCAAATGGCTGTAAAACTAAGACATCTATGAACTCAATAAACTATAAAAGACCTAAAACTCTTGATCTACTACATTATAATACCCTCATCACGATTTAAACCTTAAACCAAAGCAGTCCTTTAAGTAGCATAAGTTGCATTTTTCAAAGCATATGTCCGATTCGAACATGCGAGGCTAGCGAGGAACTCAAACTAACTAAAATTAAAGCGAAATTAACTTAAACAAACAATCTTAAGCGATTACATGATAAAGGAAACTACTTTTACCAATTTTAAATTAAAAGCTTGAAAATGAAAAGAGTAAACTGGTCACCTTCAATTATGAACTGAATAAGATGTAAACAAGGTCACATGTAACACTGCAAGCACTTTCGGGACCAATCTAGTATCCAAAATGCAAAATCCCCTCCTTTGACTTTCGTTGACGGGTAACACATTTGCTTAAAATGAATTGTGAGCTTATAGAAAGCTTATAAAGACCTTAACTAAACTTGTTTAAGCTTAAAACAAGCACCTAACAACTTGAATGAAGACTTTGAAAGCGAGAATCTCAATGATAAACTCATAAACTTGGAAATTTAGCACAATTTGAAATTAACACTTGAAATAGGTCTTAATACACTATAATAACTTACTTTAATAAAGCTTAACTTGAAATTACAACATTTAACTTAAACTAAAAGCAGTTTATTAAAAAGCGACATTAAAGAGGAAAAATAAAACTAGCTACTCCTTTTCCTTTGCTTCTTCACTCTCTTTTATAGCTTCACATGATTCTCTCACATCTTCTGAGTGGATCCCACCTGATTTCAGAGCATTTGGGTGACTTTTGTGAGTTTTGGCCAAAAATGTCAATTTTGGCGGGAAAGGTTTATTTGACAGCTGGTGGGTGTTGAGTGTGATGAGGAGAGGAGTAATCAAAGCTTCTTGGATGTAGTGTTTGGAGGGGGGACAAGGGAAGAGATAAGGTGAGGTTTGGTTGTGTGTAGCAGGAGACTTGCAGAAACAAGTGGAGAAGGAGATGGCTTGGCGCCTTTTTCTGTTTGGTTTGACTAGAGTTGACTGACCAGGGTTATTAATAGAAGGGGTCATAATGGGGTAAGATGACGGGGTCCGAGGTGGGTCTGAGGTCCAAAATGGGTGAAAGGCTAATAATAACATAGGGACCAATGTTGTAAAATCGAAAATCAAGGGACCTTAAGCGCCAATTCGAAAAGTTGATCCAAGGGCTGAATTTGACAAGCTACAAAAGTACAGGGACCAAACTTGACAATTTCCAATTTCCAGGGGCCATTTCTGCCAATTTTCAAACTTGAAGGACCACTTTTGTAATTTTCTCAAACTTTTGATATTTTTCACCAAAGGACTAAATTTGACAAGTTATGATTTAAAAGGACCGTTGGTGATTTTACTTTTGAAATTATGTGCTCGGAATTGTTTTGACAACTTTTGAAACTTGGGAACTAAAGCGCAATTTTGCAAATTTGATCGTTTTCATCGATTTGATATTTTGCATTTAAAACACATAAAACACTGATTTGTGATATTTTGATCATTTTGATGTGTTTTAGTGTGTTTCGAGATGATTTTGCGGTTTATATTGTACAAAAATGATGAGTATTTAGACACTCATCAATTTTCAACGAGGTGATGAATTGATCGATTTGAGATGTTTCATCTTTGGTTCTTAGAAAGAAAACCCAACAAAATCTGCTATAGCCATCGGTGATAACCAAGCGGAAGAACTTCGATCAATGCTTGACTTGAGTTGGACCAAACAGATCCATGTGAAACAGCGAAGAGGTTCGAAATGATGCTCATAGCATTGATAGCTTTGTAGGAGGCTCGTGTTGTTTTCCTTTGTTACATGCAACACAATTATGATCATTGGTGAAAACTTTGGTGGGAAGACCTTCAACAAGACCCATTTTAGAGTTTGTTTATGGTCTTGAAATTGACATGAGCCATCCTCCTATGCCATTTAGTAGACTCATCAAGGATGCTTTAGCCACCAAACAAGTGAGGTCACCACCAGGTTGAACTTCATTAAGGTTGAATGTGTATAAATTGTGAGTGCGAGGAACTTTGGTGAGAATTGAAGTATCTTCGGGAGTTTGAAGTCTTTAGACAAAGACAAGACATTCATTCTCGAGAAGAGTACTTTGTTCTTGGTGTCACAGATTTGTGAAGCGGAGAACAAGTTGAAATCTTGAAGTTCCTTAACATAGTACACATTTTCAAAATCCGGATGAGGTGTCTTTATGGTGCCTTTCCTGTGATACTTCCATCACTTCCTCAAAAGTCACATTCCTCCTCCTTACATGGGAACAAAATTGTGCATCATATCTCTGTTCCCGGACATGCTTTGGAGCGACCACTATCAACAATACCAATATCTTTATGCTTAGGGGATGATCCTACAACAACAAAAAATATATATCGATTAGCAACCAAAGAAGGTTCAAGTCATTCCGACTTGAACACGCCTTATCAGATCATGAGTTTAGGCCATGAAGATCTAGAGGATCCACCATTGTCCTTGGTCCTCCATTGATGATTGGGTCCCTTGATGGTCCAAGAACAACTTCTTTGAGGGCTTCACGGTGATACTCCATATCCCATCCCGGCATACATAGAGTCAACATATGTAGGCCAATAACCATGATTAAAGTATGGGCTAGTTGGTTGCACATAAGGTCAGCAATGAACCTCTCCAATGAGAGTCAATATTAGGCTTGTGGGACATAAGATGGAATATTATTAACATTGGTCCACTTAGATTTATGTTTACTGTTGAGTAGCACATACACCCAATTTTGCTCATAAAATCACAATCCTTAATTAAATGAAATTTACTTCACACACAAAACATGTCTTCTTCTTGGAAGATTTATTTAAATAGGAAGATGTTTGATTACATGCGAAGTACTTAAATCGAAACATTCAAGGAATTGTATTTATGATGATTATGCAAATCTTTAAAGATAAATCTTGAGGAAAAGCGTCTTGGAAGTTGATTCCTCGTGACTTCCCTAGAAGGCTTGTAAGGAGGCGGGGTGCGAGGCTTGGGTGTAGGCTCGGTGAGGGCTTGGGAAGGTCGGACTTCTCATTTGAATCACGACTTTCATAGGAAGTAGACCCTTGATCCGATGAATTGTCACCGTCGAGCAAGAGACAAAGTCATTAGATGAGGTATCGGTGCAGCAAGTCTTTGACTTTTGCCATATAGATGATGTGATCCATCAAAGTCAACAGATGATGGATAGGTCAATGAGCATAAATTCACCTCTAATAGGTCCGGGGACGGCATGCAATTCACCTTCTTTTACAAAGTTAGCTAAGTTTCTTTGGTGTGGATTCGACCATCATACCTAGCTTCTACTCCTACATACTTTTGAAAGCCTAATCCTAAGCCGAGGTTCTTGATTGGTATTATAGATTTCTCTAGCCGATTATCACACGAAATTAACCATTCCTTATGCCTAGCTATTTCCTCACTAGTTTTCTTTGAGTTCTAGGTTCTCGATACCGACTTGACCTTTGCTTTCTCGACGCAGTTTAAGTAATTATTTGCAACTTCTAGATCAAGCTGTAACACCTTTATCTTTTCTTCATAAGCTATTTGATTCTTTTGAAACCATACTTTTTGTCTTTCTCATTTTTTTTAATGCTAGTTTATGAGCTTCATTTTCAACATAGCATTCATCAAACTTAGGTTTCATAGCATCATACTCTTCTTTAAGTTCGTTGTATCTTAGACTACAACCAAATATCTGATTGTGTACACGAGATAGACCCATCAAGGCAAACCGATCATGCCTTTCATCCAAAGTACACCTTGCCAACAATCCAAGCTTATCGATATCATGAGCTTCCTCATTCACGGGTTCATGTGCGATCCAGTTGACTGTTCATCCATGGTGAGAAGAATTGTGAAGCTCCGACTTCTCTTCATTTATAGCGATAGGAAATGTAGTTAGCTCCATCTCCACTCTTCTGTCTTTGCATTCCTTGAGAAATGTCCCATCGGTGGCAAGTGAAACACTTGACTTTTCTCTGTCAAAGCGGTGGTTCCTTTCCTTGAAAGCAAACTTCCTTCAGACTTCTCTTCAACCTTTTGATATCTCTTGACAAACAATGCCACTGCATTTTAGTTTCATTTCCTCCATTTCAAGTGGGTCCAACTGATCAAAGTCTTCATATGCAAGATCTTTTGAGTATCATAATCGGCAACAAATGAATGAAGAACATCCTCCATCACACTACTAGTCTTAGTTTGAGAACATGGTGGAGTGGGACGAGTGTTATGTGGTGGAGTGGGAGTGCAAGATGATGAAAAGTAGTTGGGCGGGAGATGATGGAAAGTAGTTGGAACTAGGAGCGGTACCATCGTGTTGGAGTGAGATATCCCAACAAAAGTGCATGGCGAGAAGAAGATGTACGGTGGGAGTTCGACATCGGGTTCAAGAGTTACGAGTCATTATGCAGCTCATCAAAGGTGAGCATGTCCAACCCACCTTTAGCCTTGAGGGCTATACTTACATGTAACCATGATGGAGGCAAGGATCGTAGGAACTTTGAGTTGCAATCATCATTATCGAGTTTTGCATTCAATTTGGTTTAGGCGACTCAAAATCCTATGGAACTTGTCGTATCCTTGTGGATACCTTCTTCTTCGGAGATATTAAAGTCTTGGAATTGTTGTCTTAGCATGGACTTCCTCATTCTCTTTGATTCTTCATTTCCACGAACCTTGCTTTGAGAGCCATCCATATGTCTTTGCATCATCCATATGGTGAAAATCACACGGTGATCTTCGTGAATGGCTTGAGCGAATAGTTTTACTTTGTGCTCTCTCTGCATAGCGGCACCTCTTGAAGCAGTTTGGGAGGAGCCATGATAAACTTCCATCCACATGCGGAATCATCTTCTTTAATTGTTTCCTTTCTTCACTACCTCCACGATTCCAATCAATATTGGAGATCCAGTTTTCCATCTTCATAGTCCAAAGATCATACTCTTCCCTTTTAAATAAGGAAATTTACCATTCTTTGTTTGAAAGACTAATTTGTTGCATGGAAGTGGTGTTGGTGTTGTTTGTGTTGGTGACTTGGTTTCATTATCGGATCCGGGCATGATGAGGTATGTTTAGTTGTATGAGGGTGAGAATGGTTCTTAGTATCGTAGAGACTTTCCCGAGGCTCTGATACCACTTGTTAAATACACAAAGACCTTGATAGATCTTAAGCACTCGGAGATCGTTAGTGTTGCCTATGTAATCACAAGCAAACTAATAGAAGATCTCTACACCTCGTATTCTTTAGCGGAATGAAAATACAAGATATAATAACTAAGAACTCTTAGATCCTCTATGGATCTTTTATTATAGAAACTCTATGTTTCGGATATTTTACAAGACTTGAAAGACTTAGAAAAACTTATCTATTACAAACTATTATGGTTTCTTTTATAGACAAGAAACCCTAATGACTCACGGCGTTTACAACGTCGCTCCTAATACAAACATAAACTACGCATGCATCTAGACAAGCATGCAACTAATCATATTGTTTTGCTAATCATATTGTTTATTACGAGTAAGCTCTATACAATCTGGCGCCAACCTATCTTTCATCAGTGACTTTTCACACATCGACCTACATCTGCGCTTATCTCTCCTCGTGGATTCGCACTTCGTGAGAATCACGATTTACCTTAAACTTCCTCAAGTATAACCCGGTAGAATCCATTCTTCTTGGCGAGATACTTGGTAATCGATGGTTACCTTAATTCCCAACATAAGTTTTCCAAAACATGTCGTTTCTCAAAATTTCTACATAAAATGGCTTTCGTATACTTGATCGAAACCGGACTTCAAAATAATGGCTTACGGACACATCGATTCGGGACCAGCTTCAAAGAAAGGAAAGTGCTTATCAAAATCAAAGGTTTTAAATATTTTTTCAAGCAATATTCCTAAAAACAATGGCTTGTAAGTATCTCCGCTTGCAACCCGATCTTTAAAGAAAGGAAAGTGCTACATAAAATCGATTTTCATAAATATCGAGCACTTATCCTAAAACAAATGAAGATAATTTTCTTCAATATCTTCAAAAGATTTTTAAAATCTTCATCTTGCGTACCATTGATTGAAATTTTTCAAAAGATTTTCAAAATCTCACATTTGGTACCAAGATAACCCCTTTAAACCCTTAATTGATTCTAAATTTTCTATATGAAAAATATGCTTTTCGTTAAGGGGAGTATTAAACCAAAATTTTCCAAAATTCATGCTAAATCAGTTTCTCTCAAATGTTCTTGAAAAACATATCTTTTAATCATTTTGTTTCAAAACATCATGGATATGCTATTTTTAGGGAGAAAGCGTGATTAAAATGTGATCAAAAATGTTTTATGATCGTTGTTTGAATCTCAAAGAGCTCGACTCGATCGTAACCATTGAATTGACGAGAATAATGTACCATCTCGAAACTTTCTATGGACTTGACCGAGACGGGTAATAATTTCAAGCTAGTTCTCTAGTGATGTAAGCGTGTCTCAAAGCGGTTTAGTTCATTTAAAGTCGATCAATTCAAAAGTGCGAACTCTACCCTCTCGTGCGATTTCGATTAAAACTTATAAGCACATGTGAAGGGAGTGTTTCGAAAATATAAAACTCACGGTGTTGCAAACATGTTTTCTATCATAAACACTCGAGAGATTTTCAAGAAAAATGGTTTTATGGCAACAATAGGGACAGTCATGGAGTTATAAGGTGACTAAGGATAGGAAATTAGTCCTATGATTCGCAGAGCGGAGGGATCTACCCAAGGACATCACAAATAGTTAGTATTAGAAGTCCTTAGGAATGATTGAAAAAGGAGTAATGTGAGAAAGGAGAAAGAAGGGTTGAAGAATTAAAAGAAAAGTAATGAAAAGGGTGAAAAGAAATAGCCCTCCATATTCAACCTTAGGCGTAAACCGGGTTCAATTCATACGCTACTAGTTGTCACTAGATGACACGGTATTGAAGACCAAGGCGTCATGGACCCGTGGCGCCTTGAACTAAACCTTCTAGCCACTCAATTCCTCTTAAAAGGTTTGTTTCATTCTCCTGGGAACCCTACATAATCTATTGACTTTCTCTTAGAGATCGTTGGTATTAAAGAAGGAGACCCTCTCCCTAGTCTCCGCTCGGGAAAACCAAAATGCACTATTGAGTCTAGAGCCACGAGATTCATCAAAAGATCTCATAGGAACACTTGACATGTCATCGCTTGTTGTTCATCAATAAGGACACAAGTGATATATTTTAGAGTCCCACGCAGATCTTAGCAATCTGCCGAACATTTATGAGAAGTTTCATACATGATCTTGATGATTGAATGGAAACTCACGCGTGGTCAACATCAAGCGACCGACAAAGCGGTCACTTTGGCAACTCCCGTGGATTACGCTTAGTGTGTCTCAAAGCGGTCTGATCGTGGGGTGATGCTTGATGTACCTCAATGACTCATCCGAAGCTGTAGGTGTACTTGGTATATCGTGTTATCTCACTTGTGGGACTCCGGTTCAGAGCGGCCTCTGTGAGAATTAGAGCGTGTTTTCACACTATCTTTGTTAACACCCTCGAAATTCAAACTTGTAAGTGCGGAATCCGCTTATTACTAACCTATTTTATGTTTTCTTCTTATGGAAGCTCCGGAGCGGATGGATCGTGCAGACTCGCCACATGCTCATACCAACAACACATGAAAGTTCTCATCAAAATCAAAGGCTACACAAAGTTAAAGATGATTCTTCGTCAATGTCAAAGAATCCTCAAAGTATAAAGACTAGAGAACTACGTCATTGGTAAATCAAAGTCAAATAGAAGTGTGAGCATGGTGGAGAAAGACTTGGAGACACCTAACCAACGAAGTTGACAACGGCAGACAACCACATTAAATGATCACAAAACATGAAGGAACAAAGAATCAAGACTATTCTATATCTACACACAAAGTTCAAGCTCGAGAAAAGTAAAGACCAAATCAAGTGGAGCATCTTTTGAATGACCACCCCTTAGGGGGAGATTGTTAGCCTTAATAGTTTTATTAGAAGTGATGGTCATTCACGTTTAGGAACTTTGTAACGTGTGTTAGATATCGAGCTAGAATAGTCAATGGGCTCGTGGATTGGACTAAGCTAAATGAGTATTAGTTTAGGTAAGCTAGCCTTGTATAACCTCAAACGAACCAAGCCCAATCCAAGTCCAAACCGAGCCCATAGAAAGCCTTTTAGGGTATTTCTATCTTGTACAATAAATACCCCTCAAATGGTCATTTGAGGGGTGTGCTTGAGTGTGTGTGTGTGTGTGTTTTTTTCTTGAAGCAATATACAACTTATTGTTTTCATCTTCTTTCCTTTATCTCTCTAAACATACATACGAATTCTATCATTCAAGTCACCATCTCTTTATCTTTTCCTTTCTTATTCTTTGCGCATAAAGTGTTGGTTTAACGTGGTATACTTGTGTTCGTTAAGTGGGTATTTGTGATAAGGTTGATATATCTTTGGTCCTAACACTTCTATTTGACTTTGAATTTACAATGATGTGAAGTTCTCTAGTCTTTGAACTTTGTAGATTCTTTGACATTGACGAATAATCATCTTTAACTTTATGATTGTCTTTGATATTGATGAGAACTTTCATGTGTTGTTGGTATGAGCATGGGAAGATGGTGCGGTCTCTCCTCCAAGGAACAGTCATCAGTACCTGCATGAATATGTTAGTGAAAAATACCAATCGATCATTGTGGGCTTTTCTTAAAGAATTGACCACTATGATTGTTATACTGATGAATGTCTTGATTCCATTCACCTTGGTCGGGCGAATCAGCCATCCTAATCTCATAAGGGACAGTTGGCATTATCTTGAATAACTTCAAGTAACGACCCACGTCTTCAGGATTTGATTCGTGAAAGGAATCTCCTTAGCGGGATTTCCAGCACTTACAGGTTCGAACATCGAGGGTGTTAACAACATATTGTGAAAACACTTCTGATGAGTGTGTAAATACTCATCATTTTTGTACAAAATAAACTGCAAATTCATCTGAAAACACTCAGAAACACATCTAAATGATCAAAATATCACAAATCAGTGTTTTATGTGTTTTAAATTCAAAAATATCAAAATCGATGAAAAACATATCAAATTTGCAAAATTGCGTTTGAGTCCCCAAGTTTCTAAAATTGTCAAAAACAGTCCCTGAGCACATAATTTCAAAAGTAAAGTCACCAAAGGTCCTTTTAAAATCAAAACTTGTCAAATTTAGTCCTTTGGTGAAAAATTATCAAAAGTTTGAGAAATTACAACTTTGGTCCCTCAAGTTTCAAAAATGGCAGAATTGGTCCCTGGAAAATGCAAAAATGGCAGAATTGGTCCCTGTACTTTTGAAGATTGTCACTTTAAGTCCTTGGAACATCTTTGCAAGATTGGCAGTTCAAGTCCTTGCAATTTCAGCATTTACACCTTTAGTCCTTGGATTATTAAACCATTTAACTCATTTTGACCCCTGCCATCTCATTTTGACCCCTGTCATTATCATCTTTGGACCCCCCCATTATTAATACACTGTTGGTCAATATCTGGTCAAAAACCATCACCGCCAAATAAGTCTCCTCTCCCAACCGCTTCGCAACCTGCTACACCGTCCCCCTCCTCCGATTTCAAAAACCATGTCCCCACTCCACAACTACCTTCCAAGCTTCAATTAATGCTTTCCTCCTCACTCAACCCCATTTTGGCGGTTAACAAAATTGGCGCCAAAAACCATTTTGAATGGTTGAGATTAATTTGAGCAATCCAATGGCCAGAAATTGTTGGGAAACAGTCAGAGGTGAGAGAAAAAAGCTTTGGGATATAAAGAAAGGCAGAAGGAAGCATGAAGGGAGTTTTTTTTTGTAATTTTCATTTTTATTTCTTATGTCGTTTTTATGTAAAAACTTTCAATTAAGTGTAAGACTTGTGTTATTCTGTTAAATGGTATCAATTCAAAGTGTTTAAGAGTGTTGAGAATTAATTCAAGCAAAAATTTCAGTTTATGGTTACATTTGATCTCATTGGTCCACTGTTGAAATTTTCAAATTTAAAAGCTCATTCAAAAGCTTCATCATGGTCATTTCTTAATCTCAATCAGCTTAAATGAGCTTATGTTAGCCTTGTGCAAGCTCACATTTAAGTTTCTACTTATTTTGATTCTTGGTCAATAAAAGTCAAACAGGGTCAACAATAGCAATGGAATTGGTCAAAAAGGGTTGATGCAGTTGGAATGGGGTTGGATATGATTCAGTTGGGTTGATACTTAGGTTAGTTGTTCATAGTTCTTGGATTCAAGCCACTGTGGCTATGGACCACTTGTAAGTGATTTTTATAAGTTTCATATGCATGTTACATCTTGGAGGTTATAATAAGCTCATTCTTGTTTGATCAAGCTTTACTTAGGTCATTAGAACTTAGATTGATCATTAAAGTATCTTGGATCGATGATTTGCTCCTTTAATCTTCACATCAGTTAAGATAAGGGGTGTTTGGTTACGCCTAATAAGCTATCTTAGAGGGTTGTGCGATGGTGATTTGTTTGATCATACTTGTTAGACTAAATTGAGTCTTTATCATCCTACTTTTGTGTTTAGAACTCAAAAAGTCAAAGATCCAATTTATACCAACTCAACAGTTAACTGTTGAGAATTTTGCAAAACCAAATCTTGAATTGTGTTTAAATAACATAGATAAAGGTTGTAAAAGCTTCATTACATCATAACACACCATAATCAAGCATAAAAGTGGATCAAACTTCATTTTAGTCAAAGAGTTATCTGTTTCAAAAGTCAAATAATGTCAAAATTGGGATTTTGGCGAACTTGCAAGATCATACAAGGTCCATTAAAGGTTTTCAAGAGTTGAATTTTTGGTTACAAGTAGTTCACTAGGTTGTCTCTTAGACCTAATATCTGTTTTTGATTTAAGCTTTGTGGATAAGCTTGTGCAGGGGCTTAAAGTGAGCCCCTTGTGCCCTGCTCCATAACTCGATGAATCGAGTTTTGCTCGATTTTGCATCAAGTGTACAGAGCTTATAAGAGCTCACCATGGCCTCATTTTTGGCATAAGTACTCTCTCCCAGGTCCTTTACTAGTTCCAATTCTTAGTTTTAAGTTTAAGCTTATTTACAAACTTGTGCATGTGTTCAAACTAGCTACCCAGGAAACTGTTTTAGCTTATTTGTCATTTCATCAATTCTGTTGTAATCAGCTTCTCAATGGTTGCAGTTTGTTGAAATTTGTTCTATTTTAGTTCTTTTAGTATTTCATAGCTTTGGTAAAACTGTTGGTGGCTTATTTTGTAATTTGGCTTATTTGGAGAGCTTATTGTTAAGCACTTCCATATCAGTTCCATAATCTTGTACACAAGCACCTGTTTTTCTAATTTTCATAGCTTCTTATCATTATTTTAGAGTTTCCCTGAATTTTTCAGATTTTTATAAGCTGTTTTGCTATTTTTCCTATTTTTAATTAGTTTTAATACTTTTAAATAGCATTTAATACAAAAATTAGAAAAAGGTTCAAAAATAAGTTTTCAATTTTCTTAGGCTTAGATAAATATAAAAGGCAAAAAGTAATTTTCTATATTTTCATAGTTTATTTGGTAATTTTAGCAATTTAACTAGTTTTTAATAGTTTAAAATCCATAGCAAATAGAAAAATAGTCACAAAATACAAAATAGTTTTAAAAGTCTGTTTTGATATTTTAGACTTTTCCAAGTGTTAATTTTATTTTCTAGCCTAATTTCCTATTTTCTTGTATTTTAGATAATTAACTAATAGTTAAAAATAGTTTTAATTAGATAATTAGTTTTAAAAATAATTTTATTTTTCTAAATATTTTCTTATATCATTAGGTTTATAAAACATCATTTTCATATTTTTAGGGTTAATATTGATTTAGTTTCACTTTTTATTTTGTCACGTCGCGTAGATTTTAATTTAAACGTCGTTCTAGGTTTTAAACGTTCATCACTTTAAATATAGTGATAGCGTTTATTTAATAGGTTTTATCTTTTAATTTTCTTTAATTTGCATTTAAGGCGTTTTAATTTGTTGCCTTTTCTCGTAGTTATAATATCATTCATAATCCTTTTTCATTCGAACTTCTCGATTACTAGGCGTTGATTTATCCATTGCATAGCTCATTGGGACATAACGACCCGGGAGACTCTATCCTCCTCGGATCTTAATTGCATCCGTGCTTAAGTTGTTTAAGTTTCTTGCTTGCGTGAGAAAACTTGACGGTTCAAAGAGATCAAAATTTTAGCGCCACGCCGGGAGTGTCTTGATTTATCTCCGCTTTAGCAGATTAGTTGTTTGAATCCTCACTCATTGTTTATATCATCATTCTCTATATATATATATCCATATTTTCTTCTAAAAATCCAAAACCAAAAACAAGCAAAAGCGTATAAAACACAAAAATATTTTTCTTTTATTTCTATATATGTATCAAAAATAAAAATACAAAAAAGAATCGTTTTCTCTAATAATTAACAACTTAAAAGATTACCACCGAAAACCAAGGCAAAGGCACTACCTAGCTGGGGTGCGACCATAATAAGTTCGAACTAAAGATATAAAACTTGCCTTTGTGTCCATTGTGATTGGTGTACCTTTTTCAAAGAAGCCATTCACCTTGGATTATTGGTTAAGTTCATCGTTGTTTTGCCTCGATTTTGTGTTAATTGATTTTGTTGTGATATCGACGTTTGAAACAGAAAACCCATAAAGATTCTTCTCACCACGATTTTTACAAAGCGTCTTCATAATTCTCATTCTCATCCGAAAGATCTTCATAATTCCATTTCTCTCCTTAACTCGAGTTTCCTTAGAGTTAACTCTAGTGTATGCGCACTCGCTCTTCTAGATCCGTGAGCCCATTTCGTGAGCTTGTCAAGATTCCAAGAAGGCGTGTTCGCAGACTTTCGCTCCATCGATCGGATCCGAGATCCGGACTATTCACACTACTTCATTGTCATGGCGGATGAAATTCCTATGTGTGAGCTTCTCCGGCACCCATCGACGGGTATGGAGATGCTATCGTTATGCCGACCATCGTGGTGAAAATTTTGAACTCAAGACCGGTTCTTGAACCTTGTAACTTCAAATCGTTCTACGGTTTTGAGCGGACGATCCTCATGCTCATATAAGATGGTTTAACAAGATTGCATCTACCATCAAGTATAAGAATGTCCCTTCCGATGTTAAGCTTCTTCATTCCGTTTTCTCTTGAGGGCAAGCCGGTTTGGCTTGAAAACAACCCCTCAATCAATAGAGACATGGGAAGATCGGTGAAGAAATTTGTGAATGAATTCTATCCACCTTCCAAGACCACGAGTCTTAAAATGAAATCATCAAGTTCACTCGAAGTTTGATGAATCCTTGATGAATCGTGGGATCGTTTCAAGGAATTGCTTCATAGTGTCCTCACCACGGTTTCTCCGAGTTAATGCAACTCGATACTTTCTATAATGGAGTGAGTCAATCGATCAAGATTCTCTCAATTCCTCCGGAGGAAATTTCCTAAGTAAAGCTGTCAAAGAAGCTTTAGCGATTATCGAAAACAAGTCTAAAGTCCGCCTTGCACGAAGCAAGCGGTTGTTTCCCAAGTCGGTGTTGGACCTTCTTCTTCTTCATCGCCCGTGAGTCGGTCTAGCACCGATGCTAAGATTGATAAACTCACGGAAGCTATCCAAGCTTTGGTTCTCTCCAATCAAAAGAAAGTTTCTTTTCCACAAACTTCACCTCCGTGAAGTTAAGAAAGTGGAAGTCTGTGTTACCGTGGTGGCCCCCATGCTTACTATAAGCTGTATGGCCACCGATGGTAACCCTTTGAAGCGAATCTTGTGGGCGGATGTCTAATCAAGGAGGCAACCAATATCGTGCTCCTGAGACCGAACCACCGCCCTAACCACTACTCGACCTCCGGTTTCAATCAAAACCAAAACCGTAATCGAATCAAAGCAGACCAAACCAAGGTTTTCAAAACCAAGGTCATTTCAATCAAAACAACGGTTTTCAAAATCGAATCAAAATTTCCAACATCAAGGAAATTACAATAGAAACCAGTCGGGAAATTTCAACCTGTGGTATTATCATGGCAATAATCCGTGGAATTTTCGTAATCAAGGCCTAATCCTAACAATAGAGGCCGAATTTTCCTGCAAACTCCAGCTCCTCCGTCATTACCCCTCCGGGACCATCATCGATGAGTTGTTGAAACAATTCATGAAATCCCAAGAAGAAATGAATCGGTTGTTGGTCACCAAATTTCGACATCAAGAAGTCTTTAAATGATCGACCCTCGGGCTCTCGGTACTCTACCTAGCAACACGATCGCTAATCCGAGGGGCGATGCAAAGCGATCACAACCCAAGTGGTGCTTCATATCTTTGGACCCGCTGTTCCTACTACCTCTTCTTCTTCTATCCCGAAGGTAGTGGAAAGCGAACCTCCAAAACACAATGGACCTCGACTCCAATGCCCCTCCTCCCGTGGCATTTAGTCAAGTTACCAAGGAAACAACGGACAAGGTGCATTATTCAAGTCCACGAAGTACCAAGACACGTCCAACCTTGGTAGTCCAACCTCAGTGGTCCAAAGAACCCAAGTCAAATCAAGGAGTTGTTTTGAACCTCCTGTAGCTCTGTTGAGAATCGAATCCAAATCTTCTCTTCCTTACCCTTCACGGTTACATGAGCAAAGCTCCGCGAGAAAGCTAGTCATCGGATGGAAAAATTCTTTGATTTTCCAAGAACTTCACTTTGACATAAGCTTCGCGGATGCCATCATGTTAATGCCAAAGTTTGCATCTACTCGAAACATATCTTTGAGCAACAAAGAAAAGTCGTTTGAAATGGCTAAGACTCCTTTGAATGAGAATTGCTCAAATAGTCTTGTTAAAGAAGCTTCCGAGAAGCTAGGAGATCCCGGAAAATTTCTTCTTCCTTGTGTTTTTCACCGGATGATTGAGTGCTTTGCCCTAGCCGATCTTGGAGCAAGCATCAATCGATGTCGTATTCGATGTGGAAGCAACTGTCTCTTCCGGAACTTATTCCTACCGCATGACTCTTGAGCTTGCGGATCGTTCTATCTCGCGTCCCTCGGCATTGCCGAGGATGTATTAAATGAAAGTAGGAAAGTTCCACTTCCCGGTGACTTTGTAGTCGTTGATTTCGATCTTGATCCTCGAGTTCCTCTCATTGTTGGGCGGGGATTTACGAGGACGGGCCGTGCTCTTATCGATGTATTTGAGCAAGAGATCACTCTCCGTGTGGGTAATGAAGTCATACCTTCAACCTCGATCAAACTTCGAGGTACTCCTCAAATTATGACCTTGAATCAATTAATCGAGTCGATTTAATTGACATTGCTTCGCAGGAGTACTCTCAAGAGTTTCTTGGTTATCTTCATAATTCGTGAGTGGGAATTCCAATTCCACCACATCTTCTCGACCTATCATTGCCGACTCTTCCCCCTCTCACTCCGTTTGAGGAGGTGACTTCCTCTGGAAGAGATCGATGAATTTCTAGTTATCGATGAATCAATTCCGCTGGAATTGATGGTGTGTATGATTCGGAGGAGATATTCTCTATCTTGAGCAATTGCTTAATGAAGATCCATTACCTTCACTCCTCCGAAGTAAATCACAATTGAGGAAATCAAATCTGCAATCATCTATCAAGAATTTCCCGAGGTTGAACTTAAGGACCTACCTCCTCATCTCGAGTATGCATTCTTGGAGGTGATGATAAATTACCCGTTATTATTGCTAAAGACTTGACCGAGGAAGAGAAAATGCTCTCATAAAGGTCTTGAAGTCACACAAGCAAGCAATTGCTTGAAACTCTCCGATATTAAGGGTATCAACCACGAGTTTTGTACTCACAAAATCTTAATGGAGGATGACTTCAAACCAAGAGTCAAAAGTCGAGAAGGGTGAATCCTAAGATTCACGAGGTTATCAAACAAGAGGTTCTCAAACTTCTTGATGCAGTCTAATTTACCCGATCTCGATAGTCCTTGGGTTAGCCCAATTCATTGCGTTCCAAAAAGGGTGGCATTATTGTTGTCACGAATGAAGAAAACGAGTTGATTCCAACTCGATTGGTTACGGATGGCGTGTGTGCATTGACTATCGAAAGTTAAATGACGCCACCCGAAAAGACCATTTTCCTCTACCCTTCATGGACCGGATGCTTGAGAGATTAGCGAGGAACAGTACTATTGTTTCCTTGATGGTTTCTCGGGATACTTTCAGATCCCCATTGATCCGCTGGATCAAGAAAAACTACATTCACCGCCCATACGGACGTTTGCCTACGCACGTATGCCTTTTGGCTTATGCAATGCTCTGCACGTTCCAACGTTGTATGATGGCCATTTTCCACGACATGATCGGGAAACTATGGAGGTGTTTATGGATGACTTCTCGGTCATTGGGGACTCATTTCAGACTTGTCTCTCCCACTTAGACAAAATGCTTAAAAGGTGTGAAGACACCAATCTCATCTAAAGCGGGAGAAGAGCCACTTATGGTCAAAGAGGGCATTGTCCTCGGCCATAAGATTTCTAAGAATGGGATTGAGGTAGATAGAGCAAAAGTTGATGTTATTGCTAAACTACCTCATCCCACTCATCATCAAAGGTGTTAGGAGTTTTCTAGGTCATGCCGGGTTTTATCGTAGATTTATTCAAGATTTTTCTAAAATCGCCTGACCTATGACCCATCTTCTCGAAAAGATGCTCCTTTCATCTTCTCTCCGAGTGCATCAAAGCTTTTGAAACACTTAAGAAAAAGCTTACGGAAGCACCCATTCTAGTTGCCCCGATCGACTTACCCTTTGAGCTCATGTGCGATGCAAGTGATTTTGCAATCGGTGCGGTCTTGGGGCAACGCAAAACCAAACATTTCCACCGATCCACTACGCGAGCAAAACTATGGTGAAGCTCGGACTCACTACACCACTACGGAAAAAGAATTATTAGCGTGGTGTATGCGTTTGAGAAGTTTCGACCATACCTTATCTTGACCAAATGCGTGGTGTATACGGATCACTCGGCACTCAAATATCTCTTTGCAAAACAAGATGCAAAGCCGAGATTGCTCGTTGGGTTCTCCTCCTACAAGAATTTGATATCATCATTCGTGATAAAAAGGAGCCGAGAACACTGGTCACGATCATCTCTCCCGATTAGAGAACCCTCATCAAAATGTGTTCGAGAAAAGGAAATCAATGAAACATTTCCTCTCGAAACACTCAATATGGTTTCTTTTCGTGGAGACTCTTCTACCCCATGGTTTCGGACTTTGCAAATTACCATGCGGGTAACTTTGTGGTGAAAGGAATGTCGTCCCAACGAAAAATAAATTCTTCAAAGATGTGAAACATTATTTGGGGCGACCCTACTTGTTTAAGATTTGTGCGGATCAAGTCATCCGGCGATGTGTGTATGGTCGAAGCTATTGACATTCTCAAAGCTTGCCATTCGGACCCTCTTGGGGACATCATAGCCCCAACTACACCGCCAAGAAGGTGTTTGATTCGGGATTCTATTGGCCCACGATCTACAAGGATGCCCATGAATTCGTCAAAACACATGGCGCTTGTCAACGTCACGGAATATCTCACAAAGGAATGAAATGCCGCAAAGCGCCATTCAAGTGTGTGAGATTTTTGACATATGGGGCATTGACTTTATGGGGCCATTTCTTCTTCTCATGGAAATAAGTACATACTCGTGGCCGTTGACTACTTGTCAAAATGGGTTGAAGCTAAGGCTTTACCCACCAACGATGCCCGAGTTGTGGTGAAATTCTTGAAATCTCTCTTTGCTAGGTTTGGAACTCCACGAGCCATCATCGTGATCGTGGTACGCATTTCTGCAATGACCAATTTGCAAGAGTCATGCAAAAGTATGGTGTAACTCACCGCACCTCATCTGCGTACCACCCACAAACAAGTGGGCAAGTGGAAGTTTCTAACCGGGGATTAAAGAATCTTGAGAGGACGGTTGGCGAAAACCGTGCCTCTTGGTCGGATAAGTTAGATGACGCACTGGGCCTTCCGTGACACCTACAAAACACCCATCGGGTGCACTCCATACAAGTGGTGTGCGGAAGGCATGTCATCTTCCGGTTGAGCTCGAGCATAAGGCATATTGGGCCTTAAAACATGCTAACTTTGACATTCGAGACGGCGGGTGATCATAGGAAAGTTCAAATGAATGAACTAAATGAACTCCGTGATCAAGCTTACGAGAACTCTTTGATCTATAAACAAAAGACAAAGAAGATCCATGACTCAAAATCAAAAACCGCGTTTTCAACGTCGGTGATCGAGTCCTTCTTTTCAATTCAAGATTGAAGATTTTCTGGAAAGCTCAAGTCCCGTTGGTCTCGGTCCATTTACTATCGCTAAGGTTTATCCTTATGGTACCATTGAGTTATCTCAACCCGATGGTCCTAATTTCAAAGTGAATGGTCATCGAGTGAAGCACTACTTTGGAGAGGACATTCCATCCATGGTTGTCCCTGATTTACAAACTTTCCCATGAACCAATGAATGCGGGATCGAGTCAAGCTAGCGACTCGGTAATCAAAAACAAGAGCATGCCATATGGGTTTTTCACCCATATTTACGTCTTCTCACCTCTTTCTAACACCCTAGTGTGGGGGGTTGCCACATGTTTCAAAAAAAAAAAAAAAAAAAAAAAAAAATCCTTCTTTCTAAATAATGGCCGTAGTATTTCCCTTTTACGTTCTTTGTTTCGCATAACCACGGTACTTTGAATATTGAGGGCAATATTCATTTCTAAGTGTGGGGATTCTCACGAATTTTATCATGTAATTATACCACCTAATCCCCGTTTTTGGCCAAAATTTTTTTTTGGAGTAAGTGTTCTACACTTTCTCATCAGTTATCGATCCGCCATGTCTCAGAAGACAAAAGGATTGGCTAATCCAGAGCAAACGGCTCTTGGTAAAGATTTCTCAAATCCGTTTATATGGCTTGCAATTTGCCCAAAATTGTATGGTTCTTGACTCCCATCATCCTCAAAAGATAATGAGTTGGCTAGCCCGCAAGATTATGGCTTGTGGTAAAGGCAATGGAAAAACCATAATTGGTAATCGACTCACCAAAGATAATTCGATAATTTATCTAAGAGTTGGCTAGTCCATAAAGGTACGGCACGGTAAAGACAAAATCAAACCGTTGAAAGTCGGTGGTTTGCTCAAAATCACATGGTTATCGGTGTACCATGGTTCTTACTTGAACTGAAACATTTGGCTACTCCGAGTAATGGCTTTTGGTAAAGAGATTAAAATCCATTATGTTTTCTCAAAAGATTGCTAGGGACTAGCAATAGTTTAGTGTGGGGATTGATGAGTGTGTAAATACTCATCATTTTGTACAAAATAAAGCGCAAATTCATCGAAAACACTCGAAACACATCTAAATGATCAAAATATCACAAATCGAGTGTTTTATGTGTTTTAAATTCAAAAATATCAAAATCGATGAAAACATATCAAATTTGCAAAATTGCGTTTGACCCCCAAGTTTCTAAAATTGTCAAAAAGCAGTCCCCGAGCACATAATTTCAAAAGTAAAGTCACCAAAGGTCCTTTTAAAATCAAAACTTGTCAAATTTAGTCCTTTGGTGAAAAATTATCAAAAGTTTGAGAAATTACAACTTTGGTCCCTCAAGTTTCAAAATGGGCGATTGGTCCTGGAAAATGCAAAATGGCGTAATTGGTCCTCAGACTTTTGAAGATTGTCACTTTAAGTCCTTGGAACATCTTTGCAAGATTGGCAGTTCAAGTCCTTGCAATTTCAGCATTTACACCTTTAGTCCTTGGATTATTAAACCATTTAACTCATTTTGACCCCTGCCATCTCATTTTGACCCCTGTCATTATCATCTTTGGACCCCCCCATTATTAATACACTGTTGGTCAATATCTGGTCAAAAACCATCACCCGCCAAATAAGTCTCCTCTCCCAACTGCTTTCTGCAACCTGCTACACCCATCCCCCCTCCTCCAATTTCAAAACCATGTCCCCCACTCCACAACTACCTTCCAAGCTTCAATTAATGCTTTCCCCTCCTCACTCAACCCCCATTTTGGCAGTTAACAAAATTGGCGCCAAAAACCATTTTGAATGGTTGAGATTAATTTGAGCAATCCAATGGCCAGAAATTGTTGGGAAACAGTCAGAGGTGAGAGAAAAAAGCTTTGGGATATAAAGAAAGCGAAGGAAGCATGAAGGGAGTTTTTTTGTAATTTTCATTTTATTTCTTATGTCGTTTTATGTAAAACTTTCAATTAAGTGTAAGACTTGTGTTATTCTGTTAAATGGTATCAATTCAAAGTGTTTAAGAGTGTTGAGATTTAATTCAAGCAAAAATTTCAGTTTATGGTTACATTTGATCTCATTGGTCCACTGTTGAAATTTTCAAATTAAAAGCTCATTCAAAAGCTTCATCATGGTCATTTCTTAATCTCAATCAGCTTAAATGAGCTTATGTTAGCCTTGTGCAAGCTCACATTTAAGTTTCTACTTATTTTGATTCTTGGTCAATAAAAGTCAAACAGGGTCAACAATAGCAATGGAATTGGTCAAAAAGGGTTGATGCAGTTGGAATGGGGTTGGATATGATTCAGTTGGGTTGATACTTAGGTTAGTTGTTCATAGTTCTTGGATTCAAGCCATCGTGGCTATGGACCACTTGTAAGTGATTTTATAAGTTTCATATGCATGTTCTGTCTTGGAGGTTATAATAAGCTCATTCTTGTTTGATCAAGCTTTACTTAGGTCATTAGAACTTAGATTGATCATTAAAGTATCTTGGATCGATGATTTGCTCCTTTAATCTTCACATCGCTTAAGATAAGGGTGTTTGGTTACGCCTAATAAGTCGTCTTAGAGGGTTGTGCAAATGGTGATTTCGCTTGATCATACTTGTTAGACTAAATTGAGTCTTTATCTGTCCTACTTTTGTGTTTAGAACTCAAAAAAGTCAAAGATCCAATTTATACCAACTCAACAGTTAACTGTTGAGAATTTTGCAAAACCAAATCTTGAATTGTGTTTAAATAACATAGATAAAGGTTGTAAAAGCTTCATTACATCATAACACACCATAATCAAGCATAAAAAGTGGATCAAACTTCATTTTAGTCAAAGAGTTATCTGTTTCAA
The DNA here is from genome assembly GCA_022545495.1 of Chrysanthemum lavandulifolium. NCBI lineage: Eukaryota > Viridiplantae > Streptophyta > Magnoliopsida > Asterales > Asteraceae > Chrysanthemum > Chrysanthemum lavandulifolium. The sequence continues at coordinate 137,613,428 of CM040241.1, read as the reverse complement.
AAAGTCAAATAATGTCAAAAATTGGGATTTTGACAGAACTTGCAGCATCTGTACAAGGTCCATTAAAGGTTTTCAAGAGTTGAATTTTTGGTTACAAGTAGTTCACTAGGTTGTCTCTTAGACCTAATATCTGTTTTTGATTTAAGCTTTGTGGATAAGCTTGTGCAGGGGCTTAAAGTGAGCCCCTTGTGCCCTGCTCCATAACTCAGTGAATACTGAGTTTTGCTCAGTTTTTGCATCAAGTGTACAGAGCTTATAAGAGCTCACCATGGCCTCATTTTTGGCATAAGTACTCTCTCCCAGGTCCTTTACTAGTTCCAATTCTTAGTTTTAAGTTTAAGCTTATTTACAAACTTGTGCATGTGTTCAAACTAGCTACCCAGGAAACTGTTTTAGCTTATTTGTCATTTCATCAATTCTGTTGTAATCAGCTTCTCAATGGTTGCAGTTTGTTGAAATTTGTTCTATTTTAGTTCTTTTAGTATTTCATAGCTTTGGTAAAACTGTTGGTGGCTTATTTTGTAATTTGGCTTATTTGGAGAGCTTATTATTATAAGCACTTCCATATCGAGTTCCATAATCTTGTACACAAGCACTGTTTTCTAATTTTCATAGCTTCTTATCATTATTTTAGAGTTTCCTGAATTTTTCAGATTTTTATAAGTTGTTTTGCTATTTTTCCTATTTTTAATTAGTTTTAATACTTTTAAATAGCATTTAATACAAAAATTAGAAAAAGGTTCAAAAAATAAGTTTTCAATTTTCTTAGGCTTAGATAAATATAAAAAGGCAAAAAAGTAATTTTCTATATTTTTCATAGTTTATTTGGTAATTTTTAGCAATTTAACTAGTTTTTAATAGTTTAAAATCCATAGCAAATAGAAAAATAGTCACAAAAATACAAAAATAGTTTTAAAAAGTCTGTTTTGATATTTTAGACTTTTCCAAGTGTTAATTTTATTTTTCTAGCCTAATTTCCTATTTTCTTGTATTTTAGATAATTAACTAATAGTTAAAAATAGTTTTTAATTAGATAATTAGTTTTAAAAAATAATTTTATTTTTCTAAATATTTTCTTATATCATTAGGTTTATAAAAACATCATTTTCATATTTTTAGGGTTAATATTGATTTAGTTTCACTTTTTATTTTGTACGTCGCGTAGATTTTAATTTAAACGTACGTTCTAGGTTTTAAACGTTCATCACTTTAAATATAGTGATAGCGTTTATTTAATAGGTTTTATCTTTTTAATTTTCTTTAATTTGCATTTAAGGCGTTTTTAATTTGTTGCCTTTCTCGTAGTTATAATATCATTCATAATCCTTTTTCATTCGAACTTCTCGATTACTAGACGTTGATTTATCCATTGCATAGCTCATTGGGACATAACGACCGGGAGACTCTATCCTCCTCGGATCTTAATTGCATCCGTGCTTGTCGCTTTAAGTTTCTTGCTTGCGTGAGAAAACTTGACGGTTCAGCAGAGATCAACTTCTCTAATACTTACAAAGGTTGTTCCTAAAATTGGAGGCCCTTAAGAAGGCTAACACGACATACCGAAGTATATCTACAATTCAGGTAAGTCACTAAAGTACACCAAAGCATCACTCCACGACTGTAGACTGTTTGAGACACACTAAGCGTAACCCATAAAGAATTACGGAGTGACTGCTTTGTCGTGGCGCTGACTTTGACCCTGGCAGAATTTCCATTCAATCACTAAGGATCGCAATTGTGAATCCTCTCATAAATGTTCTCGCAGATTGCTAAGATATGCGTAGGACTCTAGAATGTATCACTTGTGTCCTTATTATTGAACAATAAGAGATGAAATGCCAAGTGTTCCTAAGAGATCTTTTGATGAATCTCGTGGCTCTAGACTCGATTAGTGCATTTTGGTTTCCTAAGCGGAGACTAGGGAGAGGGTCTCCTTCTTCAATACCAACGATCTCTAAGAGAGAGTCGATAGATTATGTAGGGTTCCCAGTGAGAATGAAACAAATCCTTTTAAGAGGAATTGAGTGGCTAGAAGGTTTAGTGCAGTGCATCACTGGGTCCATGACGTCTTTGTCTTCAATGTCGGCGTCATCTTAGTGACAACCAGTAGCAGATGAATTGAACCCGGTTTCTGCCCTAAGGTTGATTATGGAGGGCTATTTCTTTTCACCCTTTCTTTTACTTTTCTTTTTAATTCTTCAACCCCTTCTTTCTCCTTTCTCACATTACTCCTTTTTTTCAATCATACCTAAGGACTTCTAATACTAACCATGGGTATTGTCCTTGGGTAGATCCCTCCGGCTCTGGCGGATCATAGGACGGATTTTCCTATCCTTAGTCACCTTATAACTCCATGACTATCCTATGTTGCCATGAAAACCTTTTTCTTGAAAATCTCTCAACGTGTTTATGATTATCAAAACATTTTGTTAACACCTTGAGGGTTTTGAACTTTCAGAAATACTCCCCTTCACATGTGCTTATATTGTTTTAACTTAAATATGCACATAGAGGGTAGAGTTCTCACTTTTTGAATTGATCGGCTCATGATAGACAATTCCCACGAGACACTGATTCGTTGCTTAGTTAAAGAGTTCCATTGTCGGTTTTAGGTGACAACTATCACTCGAGTGTTGAACCTCATTAAGACCTTGATAGATCTTTGATTTTAAGCATGCTCGTGAATCGTTAGATAGAATGTTTATGTAATCACAAACACACTAATAGAAAGTCTCTATTACTTGTATTCTAAAGCGGAAATCAAACACAAGTAAGAACACAGATTACTAAGAATACTTTGATCCTCTATGGATCTTTTAATAAAACTAAAACTTGTTTTTCAAACTCGTACATCATACATACTAATGTGTTCCTTTTAATAGACAAGGAACCTAAACCGTTTCACAAGAAGCGATATTATCATAAAACTAAAAGAGATATGCATTATCACTTCCTAATAAAACTCATGCATATCCTAACTAACTATAAAATACGGAATATCTATATCCGCATAAACAAGCTACACGGTTTTACTACTTCCAGAAACACTTCCAAAGATAATCCAACACTTTATTGAGAATCCGTCGCAATATTATCATTGAATTCTTATTTAGTAGAATTCCAACAATCCTCCCTAATCTTGAATTTGACATGGTTAAGTTCAAGATTCTTGATAGATCTTTAACACTTTAGAATAAGAGGATTGAATTCGAACATCGGCAGCAAAGAAGCAAAACAACCACATTTCTATGATGGCAAAACTTTGAAATTTCATATCTTTGCAGCAACAAATAACAAAGTGTACATCAAAACATATTAGTTTCATACTATTCTCATCACATCCAGGTGTGTTAACTCCTGTGAGAGGTGAATCATCGAAAATAATGGATTTGATGTCTCTTTACCAATAGCCATTACTACTGGAGTAGCCAAATGTTTAAGTTCGAAAACTATGGTACACTGGTAACCATCGATTATTAGCAAATCAGCAGCTATCAACGGATTTGAAATGTCTTTACCTGTAGCCGTTTGCTCAGGACTAGCCAATTCTAAGGTGAAAAGAATCACCTTTGGTGAATTGATTACCAAATATGGTATTACAACGCCTTTACCACAAGCCATATACTTGTGGGCTAGCCAATTCTTGGATTCCAAAAGGAATAAGCCATGGTGAATTGATGACCATACAACCCTCGACAATTAAGCATGGGTGAGTTGCATACCCTATGGTTTTAGCAAACCATTACAGCTATCAACAGATTTGATGTGTCTTTACCAAAGCTGTACCCTTTGGACTAGCCAACTCTTTGATGTACACAAGTCACATATGGTGAGTTGATAACCATCAAAAGAGTTATATACAACAAACCTGAAAGAAAGCAGTGAGACAAACAAAGAATATACAAAGATTTTTTTTTATTATTAAGATTTAAACAAAGAAATAAATAAATGAGAATAGAAACAAAGAAAGAAAGGATACAAGATACCAGAATCAAGTAGAAGCTTTGTGTTGCAGAAGCTTGGACTTGATCAACCCAATCAATTGTTCAGCATGGGTCATATCATTCCCCACTGGATCAGGAGGAACTTCCAATTTCCTTCTAAGCATACGTGTCATCAGTTTCATGGACAAAGGATAATGCTGATCAGAAAACATACACACAAAAATTCCACACTTTGTCTCCACAACATGCACATTTGGGATAGGGTAAAATCTCCAAGTATCAACCTTCCACTTATGGGAATTCTTCCAAATTGAATACCCTTTACCATTTAGAGACTGAGAGTCAAAAAGAACTTGAAGATCTCCCAATAAGTACAAACCAGAACCCTGTGGTGTATGAGTGGCATAATACTATGTGACAAGGCCATGGAGAGTAATCAAATCTTGCCTATCCACCAAATGAAGGATGTCTTTCAAGAAAGTAAACTGCATAGAGGAGTTATCTATCCTATATATGGTGTTAAGCTGTCCATCAGTCAATGTCCATTGTGTCAACACACCATAAGAACCCTCAGGAAAAGTTGCAGAAGAACCCACTTTGATAAATGTTGTATCAGCAGCCTAAAGGTCCAAATGCTTAGAAGAACCACCCTTGCGAGATTTATGAACTCCAGAGGCCTGTGTCCCAACTAATCTCACATATATCCTAATGGCAATGTGTCTCCTTTTGGACATCCTTTTCCCCCTCCTACCAGGTACATAAATGCCATAGAAAAAGAAGATGGTACCTTCTGAGATGCACCAGAGGCATCTTCAGTAGGAATAGAAGAGGTAGAAGCAGAGGGAATTGAAACAGAACCAGCTAGTGCATACAATTTATCAAGCTCTTCTCTGTCCTGTTTAGCTCTAGCAGCTTCTTGTTCAGCTCTCCTAACCATGCATACGCTTTTCTTGATCGGCAGATGCGAGAAGAAGGAATAGTATCGAGCTCAATATTGCTAGTAGTTCCTTTGGATCCATAGATGTATCAATGATCTTGGGTGAAGCTTCGGGAGAAACAACAATAGGTTCGTGATTGTACTCTCTCGGAAGAATGTACACCTTGATAGGTTCCTCGTGAAATAGCATGAGTACTCAGTTGTGCTCTATCATCATCAAATGAATCCACAATCTCAATTGTCTTGGGTCTTTTGGCTTTTGGAGCAATCATACCACCAGTAATCCTTTTCAATTTCGAAGCTGGTGTAATATGCTTCATAATCTTATGATACATACTAATCAAGTCAGAGTCAGATAAAGCCCAGACTTGCTTCTTTGTCAAACCAGATTGATAGAGAGCAGTACTCTGATTATACACCACATTTGTGATATAAGTTTTCTTCTGTGCTTCAGTCTGTGGTTTCTCCCTCTTAGCTTTAGCCTTTTATGCAGCAATAGCTTTTCTCTTCGCAGCTGCAGCTTTCTTCTTTTGTTGTCCAATAGCCATCATTTGTGCAGCAAAGTTTTCACTATCAAAATCAGCTCCTAAAATGCTTTGAGCAAGAGTAGGATTTGAAGCAGCTTGAAGAGTGTAAGAATCCCATTGCTCATAAGTAAAATGAATGGATTGTGCATCCAATTCTCGTTGTCTTTCAGGAGGCAAATTGTTAGTAAACTGAGTTGCAAGCTTTTGTGCCAATGCTTGACTCTTCATCAAATCTTCATACTCTCTTAGCATCCTGGCTTGCTCTAGCCTTTCCTTTTCAGTTACAAGATCTGAACCAAGATCTTCATCAACCATAACTCCTTTCCATTTGTCAGAAATATCCATAGTAGGAACATTGGTAGCAGGCTCATTAGAAGAATCCTCATGAGGAATATCAACAATTGGAACTGTGTCAATATTCTCAGAAGAAACACCAATTGAAGCATCAGGAGTAATACGTTGAGAAGAATCTTCAACATGTGTAGAAGAAACAACAACATCAGGATCCAGAATAAAAGTTCTCCCAGCAACAAATATTACATGAGGATCTGCTGAAGGCATAGGACATGGTTGTGCTTACACAGATGATACATGACTATGTTCAGAAGCAACATTTGGCACCTTAGAAGATACATCAACCATTTGCGCATCAGTCATAAGATGATCACCAGCAATTGTAACATCATCAACACTTGGCACCTTAGAAGATTCAGTGGAATCCTTTCTCAAATATTGTCTTCTCCTTCTTCGTTTAAACTGAATAGGTTCTTTTTGTTTTGAGGATTCAGCAGCAATGGGAGAAGAATCATGAGTCTGTTGAGCAACATCAGCCAAGAAGTCAAGAGAATCCAAATGTATATCCTCCTGATCTTCATCAGAGGTAACCACAAACTTCCTTTTGTTGTGTTGCCCAAGTTGTGCTTCTAACTCCTGAACCTTCTTTTTCAATGCCACAATCTCACCACCAAGTGAGGATTTGGTATCTGCAAGCTCCTTTACGAGATCATCAACCTCTTTCACATACACATTCGCTCAAAGCATATCTGAGAGGTAAGTGTAATAGGGTCCTCAGCTCCACCAGCAGATTGCTCAGTGGTAATGGGAGCTTCATTGGGCCTTTCAGGAGAAACATGTACATGCTCAAAAATAGGAGAGCTTTCAACAAATGGCTCTCTAACAGGACTAGGTGTGGTCAGTCTAGTAAACTCAGGTTCAAGCTCATCAGGAGCAACATGAGTAGGTGATGGACTAGGACTAGGTGACACAGGTAAAGGTGTAGGTGGAGGTTGGTCAGGAGAAACATTTGATGCTTCAGCAGTTATGGAGGGTCCCTCATCAATGGCAACTGATGGATTACCATCAGCAACAACATTAGGAGAGGGTGGAGCACCGAAACATAACCTCATCGTGACATCATTGCCATGTAGCAACATAGCTTCTAGCAAAGAGTGATGTGCTCCAACATAATGAGTTTTCATGGAAGCAAACAATTTAGCACTAAGAGCTCTATGGGACAAAAGACTCATCTTGGGTTGTTATGTCTAAAATCATTTGTAAAACCTTGGGTACATTAGAAACTTATGTTTTTCTTTTGAATATTTTCAACCATATTATCAAAAATAAACTTAGAGAAATTATAAGTTAAACCCTTTGAAAGACATACAATACCACAACCCAATTGGGTGAAAATTGATCCCATCCTCGACTTGTTGCTTATGCCTTTGAAGTAATGTATGCACCAAAACCTCCACATGGGGCAAAACTTATTCTTGTGCCACATATCCGTGTTAGTACTTTGGTATCCAACGACTCTTAACCCAGCAAGTATCTCTTCAGTGTTGGTGTGATAGACCTCACCTTCATCATCCAAATGAAGTTGTGTCCTAATCAAATCCTCAGTCACCACATACGCAGTTCCATCAATCATTGCTACAATTTATGTGTCACTTCGTTTGGTAGCAGATGCCTAAAATTGTGTAACCAACGATTCAAAGATCACATTTGGAGAATGTGTTAGAGCATAATGAATCTTTGAACGCTTCAAGAAATCCGCCATAGGTTCATACAGTTCATGTCCCTTTGCTTTTCCCAGAAAAGCAACCTTGTTGTGATCTTTCTTAAATGGAAGTGCCGCCATTAGAAGAAATTGTGAGAATAGGTTATGAATCAAGCAAATGGAAATGTGTTTAAATTAATTGAAGAGGGAATCAGTTGATTTTGGGTGAAGATTATGCGAAGTGGGTTACAAATAGAAGTTACCCAATTATGGTCAAAAATATCGGAACAAATCGTTGACCAGATATGACGTGTAAAGTAACTCCAACCAATTTCAAAATTAACGCTTCAGCAGAAATGATGGTCAATCTGCTGAAGGAAGTCAATCAGCAGAATCAACTCAAGTGTAAAAGTATCTTCAGTAAATATCTTGAGTTTTACTGTGCCACCCAACTCGCATTAATTGCCATCAACCCTTGACTTCGCCTATAAAATAATCCCAATTCACAATTAACACATATCAATTACCCCCAAATTACTTCAAAACCCTAATTTCTCAATAATTCCACAATCAGCAGCAACAAACGTGTCTACCAAACCAGAAACCATTGATCTAACTTCCTCCTCATCATCATCATCATCCAGTGATGATTCACACCTATTGTTTCGATACCCTCATCAAGATGAACCTCGACCTTTGAAGTCCCCCTTTCTCCCTTCATCTGAAGATGATAGTGTAGTGGATCCAAGTGATTCATCTTGGGGTTCTGATGAATCCACAGAACGTCTAGAGCCAATCTTCAATATATTGGTGAGAGAGGAAGAGGAGAGGACATCAGCAGGTGTAGACAAACCCCAACCCCAACCAAGGCCACGTGCTAGAAATCCACCACTCCCAAAGACAAGAGAGGTGGTGATTGGTCTTCCTGCTCCAGGATCTGGTGCTTCATACCATGGAAGCAGGGGAAAGGGCAAGGAGGCAGAGGTGAAGGGAAAGGGAAAAGGGAAGGTGGAGTAGAAGGTGTTGTGATGCTTTATGGTGGAACGAGTAGATGGAACAACTGAAGATTTCTCATATCACAAATGCATCCACCATCGTTTTCATCAATCCATCCTTCCATTTTCATCTTCAGCTTCTTCATCGTATTGGTCATGTATATCCACCAGCTTTTGTAATAGATGATAGGAACTAGAATATGTTTGGTAGATTTTGTATAGGGATGGTCTTTAGTTTCATTTGAAGTTGATTGTAAGCTGTAAATTGTTTCTTGAATGAATGAACAACTTTTATATCTCAATGATTATCACTTGATCTTTACTTGATTACTTCTCTTCAAGAGAAACAATGAGATCACTTGTACCAATTAGTATCACTTAGTGCTTCTCTTGATGAAACAAGCTTTAAGCTTACATGACCATATTCCCAATTAATCAAACTTGGTGAACTTCAACTTAAGATTAGTAAGCGCTCATAAAGGCATTACGCAAAAGCAGACACAAAGAAGCACACAAACCAAACCAAGACATACAAAACTCAAAGATCATTAGCTGGTTAGTGTTAGCAAAACAAAAACATAAACACTAATCTACAAAATTTACAAGTTAGACAACTACAATCCTCCCCTGAGGCATATGCCTCCCCTGAGGCTTATGCCTCCCCTCAAACTTTGCAGTTAAGGGTTAAGCATCCCAATATGGATAGCAACAACCACTATCTACAATGCCGACTTGTTTACTCTGTAGAGGATGATCCTACAACAACAACAAAAATACAAATATACAAAATATTAGTACACTATGGAGACTCAAGTCATCACTGACTTGAGCCTGCCTTATGGATCATAAGAGTTAGGCCATGTAGATGTATAAGATCCACCATTGTTCTTGGGCCTCCATTGAAAATTAGGTCCCTTTTGAGTCCAAGAACAACCTGCTGAGGGCTTCACAGCAGTATCCCAATATCCCTTGCCAACATACATTGAGTCAAAACATCCAGGCCAAAAACCATTTTGAAAATATGAACTAGTTGGTCTCACATATGGTCTAGCAACTGATCTATGAGTTGCTTGTGGAACAAAAGATGGTATATCATTAACATTTTTCCACATTGGTCTAGGTTTCTTTTGACTAGCACATACACCCATTCTTTGCTCATGAAAATTACAATCCTTAATCAAATGAAATTTACTTCCACAAACAAAACATGTCTTCTTTTTAGAAGATTTATTCAAAGTGAAAGATGTTTCATTACATGCAAAAGCATTCAAACCACAAACATTAATAGAATTGTTTTTAATAGAATTAAAGACATTGTTTTGCAAAGAATTAAATGACAAGTCTTCAGAGGAAACTGTCTTGGAATTTGATTCCTCAGCAGCAACTCTAACAGGCTTGTAGGGAGTCTTGGGTGTAGGCTTGGGTGAGGTCTTGGGAAGGTCTGACTTTTCACTTGAATCACAACTGGTATATGTAGTAGACCTTGGTCGGGAGGACTTGTCCTTTGTCGAACAAGAGACAAAGTCGGTAGATTTAGAATCGGTGCAGCAAGTCTCTTGACTTTTGCCATAAAGATTATGTGATCCATCAAAGTCTATAGTGATGGAAAGGTCGGTGGGCATATGTTCTCCTCTAATAGGTCCTGGTACAGCATGTAATTCTCCTTCTTTTACATAATTAGCTAATCCTGCTGGTGTAGATTTACGCATATCATTTCTAGCTTCTAAGCCAACATACTTCTTAAAACCTAAACCTATCCCAGAGTTTATAGATTGACTACCATAGATGAAGCTAGCTAAATTGTCACCAGAAATTAACCATTCTTTATGTCTAGCTACTTCCTCATCTAGTTTCTTTTTCAGCACTTGGTTTTCGAAACTACATCGACTTTTTCTTTCTCGATGCGTTTTAAATCAATTTTAGTACATTCCAAATCACTTTCTAACACCCTTATCTTTTCATCATAAGCAAGTTGATTCTTTTGAAACCAAATTTTTGTCTTTCTGAGCTTTTAAAGCCTTTTGTAAGCCTCAACTTCAACATAACATTCATTATATTTAGGTTTCAATTCATCATAAGCTTCCTTAAGTTCATTATATCTTTCACTACAACCAAAAACACAATTATGTACACGAGAGATGCCCATTAAGGCAACTTGATTATGTTGATCCTCAGTAGTGCAGATTGCCGACAATCCACTCTGCTCGAACCGAAGCTTCATCATTATCGGGATCATGCACCTTCCGGTTGACATGATCATCGAGTGACCAAAGCTTTGGAGGATCGAGCTTTGGTAGTTCCAGCTTCCATTTGATTCTGGCGATGGGTAGAATACCTAACTTCATCACCGACCTTCCTATCCTTGCATTCTCTTGAGAAGTGACCCATTCGACCACAAGTATAGCACTTGACTTTCCTTCATCAAATCTTGTTGAATCTCTTCCCTGGAAACCAAACTTTCTCCCGGACTTACTCTCAAACTTCTTGATGTTCATTGAGAGCATGGCGGTTGCCACTTCAAGTTCATCTCTTCCATATCAAGTGGATCCACTGTTCAAAATCCTTAAATGCTAGTTCTTCTTGATTGTCATAATCGGCAACAAAAGAGTGAAGTACATCTTCCAATACACCACCGGATTTAGGTTGAGAATTTGATGTAGTGGTGATGTAGGATGATGATCTTTGAGGAAGTTGGGCTTGGAGCATAGGTCATCTTATTTGAGGAGGTGCTAACAAAAGGCGAGTGAGTGGGAGTGGATGAGCGAAAGGGACTTCGACATCGAGGCTCAAGAGTTTTAAGTCATTGTAGAGATCATCAAAGTGACCGGATCTAGCCCACCTTTTGCTTTGATTGCAATGCTTACTTGCAACCAAGATGGAGGTAAAGATCGTAAGAACTTTGAATTGCAATCCTCATTATGCGGCACGGCCTTCATCGATTCAATTGACTCAAAATCCTATGGAACTGTCATATCCCTTGTGGATACCTTCTTCCTCGAGATTTGGAATTCTTGAAGCTGTTGTTTTGACATTGATTTCCTCATCCTCTTTGACTCATCATTCCCACCAAACCTAGCCTTGATTGCCATCCAGATGTCCTTAGCATCCTCCATGTAGTGAAAGTCACCCATGTGATCATCTGGTATAGCTTGAAGGAGAATAGTTCTAACTTTATTCTCTCTCTGAACAGCTAGTATCTCTTCAACAATTTTGGGACCAACGATGGTAACAACACCATCAGCATCTTTGACACACTTCTTCAAACTGTTACCCTTACGGACAACTTCCCAAAGATTCCAATCAATATTGCTGATCCAATTCTGCATCTTCATAGCCACAATTCATACTCCTCCTTCTTGAGGTATGGGAACTTGCATTGCTGTTTGTGAGATTGAGTTGTTGCAAAGATGTGGTGTTTTGATTTTGAGTAACTTATGTTCCATCGTCTGATCCAGGCATTGTTATGGTTGTTTTGGTTGTGAGGGTGTAAAGAAAAGGATTTTCTTAGTATCACAGAGACTCTCTCGAGGCTCTGATACCACTTGTTGAACCTAACACCTTGATAGATCTTTGAGCACTCGTGGATCGTTAGTAATGTTTATGTAATCACAAACACACTAATAGAAAGTCTCTATTACTTGTATTCTAAAGCAGAAATCAAACACAAGTAAGAACACATATTACTAAGAATACTTTGATCCTCTATGGATCTTTTAATAAAACTAAAACTTGTTTTTCAAACTCGTACATCATACATACTAATGTGTTCCTTTTATAGACAAGGAACCCTAAACCGTTTCACAAGAAACGTATATTCATAAAACTAAAAGAGATATGCATTATCACTTCCTAATAAAACTCATGCATATCCTAACTAACTATAAAATACGCGGAATATCTATATCCGCATAAACAAACTACACGGTTTTACTACTTCCATGAAACACTTCTTCATGAGAATCCAACACTTGACGAGAATCCGTCGAAGACGTTCTAACTCCTCGGGGTTAGGGCCGCATTCAATTAAATCGAACTAAATCGTCAAACCTTTCTTTTGGAAGGGCTTTAGTAAATAGATCGGCGAGTTAGTAATCTGTCTTCACAAAAAATAATTCAACAGTACCATCTTCTACGTGCTCTTTAATGAAGTGGTAGCGGACACGAATGTGCTTAGTCTTTGAGTGACGAACCGGATTGCACGATATGGCTATGGCACTTTTCGAGTCACAATACATAGGTATTTTATCGAAAGTAAAGCCATAATCTGTGAGTTGTGTCCTCATCCATAGAACTTGAGCACAACACGCAGATAGAGACACATATTCTACTTCAGCGATTGATAGGGCATTGCAATCTTGTTTCTTTGAAGACCAGCTGACTAACTTTTCACCCAAAAATTGTGCTCCTCCCGATGTACTTTTGTCGTAACTTGATCACTGCGTGGTCCGCATCCGAAAATGCTATTAGATCAAATCTGGATTCCTTCGAATACCAAAGTCCCATGTGAATGGATGTCTTCGTCTTGAAGACCCGTTTAACCTCTTTGAGGTGAAGTTCGATAGGCTTTTCCCGAAACCGTGCTAATAAGCAAACAAACAAATTGAATATCGGTCGACTAGCGGTGAGGTACATGAGAGAACCAATCATGTTCGATATTTCTTGGATCGATGGGTTTCCCAAATAAATCGGCTCCAATTTTTGGTGAAGTTACCATTGGTGTCCCAACCGGATCACAATGATCCATACCATGTTTTTCAAAATGTCAATTGTATATTTAGCTTGATTAATAAAAATTCCACGAGGGGATTGATGTATTTGTAAACCAAGAAAAAACTTTAGTTCCCCCATCATGGACATTTCAAATTTGCTTTTCATGAGATTTTCAAAATGTTTTGAAAGATTCGGATTCGTGAACCCAAAAATGATGTCGTCCACGTAAATTTGAACAATCAAAATGTCATTGTTATATTTTCGAGTAAACAAGGTAGGATCAACAGTTCCTTTGGTGAAATTGTTCAGAATCAGGAAAGAGGACAGTTCGTCATACCACGCCTCAAAGCTTGTTTCAAAACATAGATTGCCTTTTTGAGTTTGTAGACGAGTCTGGTTGTTCCATGTCTATGAAACCTTCGGGTGACTCACATACACTTCTTCTTCGAGTTCCATTCAAGAATGCGATCTTAATGTCCATCCGATAAACCGTGATGTTTTGTGAGTGCATAGGCTATGAATATCCTGATCGCTTCAAGTCTAGCTACCGGGGTGAATGACTCTTCAAAGTCTATTCCTTCTTCCTGTCTGTATCCTTTGCCACAAGACGAGCTTTGTTGCGAATGACAGTCATCTCTTCATCCTTTTTGTTCTTCCATAACCATTTGAGATCAATGACGCGAATATCAATCGGTCTTGGGACTAGATCCCATGAGTCATGTAGACGGTATTTGAGAAGTTCTTCCTGCATTGCTTCTATCCATGCGGGTTCTGCCATTGCCTCCTGAATATTCTTTGGCTCGATATTGCTAATTGAGCAAAGGTAAATGCACAAGGTGAAGTCTGTGGCAAGTTGGCGTCTCGTCTGAATTTGGCCGTGAAGGTTCACCAATAACTTGTTCAATTGGATGGTCTTTTGTCCACTTCAGAGTAGAAGGATATCGTAAGTTAAACGTATGCGAGTTAGATGGCTCTCTTAAGCTTGAAGAAGATTCAGTTGATTCCGTAGCAAACGGGTTTTCGAATACGTCTTCATCTAACGTTGCATCGTTTTAGTTTTGAGTAGGTTCTTCTTGAAATGATATGGTTTGGTTTTGCTCATCAACTGCTGGTTGAACGGTTTCAAGAATAGGATTTGTTGAAGTTGATGTAGATGATGTTGATGGAGTTGGTGCATTGCTTTCGACCATTGTAGATGCATCTTGATGGTTGTGGTGGATGATTTTGAGGTGCGGCTGGAATGATGGTTTGATGCATTTGTCAAGTTCCACCATAGTATTCATCGAACATTAACTCAAGAAATTCTCCCATTCTTGTTCTAAAGGTGTGTCGACAAGGTTGATGGAGCTCTATGAGGTATGAGTCCCGAATCGATGTGTCAGAGAGTAAGTCGTCGGTTAGGTGCGGGTCCTAATCATTTTGATTAGAAGCCATCGATTTAGCGGGTTCTAGAGCGAGTCTATCGAAGCCATTTGTGAAAGTTCATCAAAATTCACATTCATCGTCTCCATTATCCTCCTAGTTCTTCTGTTATACACCCTAAATGCCCTCGAGTTATCTGAGTATCCAATGAAGATTCCAATATCACCTTTAGCTTTCAGTTTTCCTAGATCTTCTCTGTCATTCGTTGGATAGCATAGAGCACCAAACACGTGAAGGTAAGAGATGTCAGGTTTTCTGTTGTTCACTAGTTCATAGGGGTTTTATTGAATCTTAGATGGATTAGGGATCGGTTCTGAGTGAAACAAGCAGTGGCAACAGCATCAGCCCATAAAAATAACGGTGCACTAGAATAGATTAGCATTGTGCGAGCAGCTTCGACAAAAGTTCTATTTCTTCTTTCAACTACCCTATTTTGATGTGAAGTTCTAACAGCTGATGTTTGGTGAGTGATTCCAACATCTTCAAAATAAGTTCTTAACTCCTGATTTGTAAATTATGTGCCGTTGTCTGTTCTTACAATCCTTACTGGGGCTTGAAGAAGTACTTGAATACGCTTTAGAAAGGTGATGATGATGCCTGGTGCTTCGTCTTTTGACCTCAGAAACTTAACCCATGTATATCTTGAATAGTCATCAACGATAACAAGAATATACTTTTTACCTTTTATGCTTTCAACTCTCATTGGGCCACATAAGTCCATGTGCAACATGAGTAACTTTGCTTCCGAACTGGGTACAAGTTTGGGTTTATATGATGCTCTTTTGCTTTTTCCTTGTTCGCATGATGGACATAAGTGATCCTTGGTGTATTTGAACTTTGGAAGTCCGTTGACGATGTTGTCTTTAGCAAGTTTGTTGATAGTGTCAAAATTGAGATGAGATAACCTTCTATGCCACAACCAGGACTTTGTTCCAGATGCTCGTGTCATAAGACATATTGGTGATGAAGAGGCCATTTGATTTATGTCGATAGCATACAAGTTTGTATCACGATTCCCAGTTCAGAGATCAGTGCCATCCAAGTTTCTAACGAAACATGAATTTCTCCTAAATGCAACCTCTAAATCTGCATCACATAACTGCCCGACTGAAAACAATTGTATAAACATGCATGAATATCTGATAAGGATCGGATTTTAAGACTTTAAACTCCATTGAATAAACATGCATGATTATCTTTTGAAAACAATTGTATGACAAATAACTTTTGATTTAATTGAAATCATTCTCCCCTCAATCAATGACATAAGTTGTTGATTGAGAGATAGATATTTTGACAAAATTTTAAGTCGAGATGATTATCAAAATAGAGTCCGAGTTATTTTTCAAAACAACTAGTTTTCATTAGATAGTAAGGATTAGTTTAAAGAATCGAGCAAGAGATTTGAAAACCAAGATAAAGTATGGCTCGTTCTATCTTTGAAAAGCGGGTTCTTGCTGAAATGACAATAAACCATTGTTTCTTTTTCTCCCAAAATATATATATATATATATATATATATATATATATATATATATATATATATATATATATATATATATATATATATATATATATATATATATATATATATATATATATATATATATATATATATATATATATATATATATATATATATATATATATATATATATTTATATGAAAATTGAACAACATCTAAAGTCCGTGTCATTCTTTGAATGACAGACAAAGACCGAGATATAATCGAATCGAGAAAACATGACAAAAAGACAATATTTTTGGAATTTTCAAGATTTTAAGTTTTATGGATTTTGAAAGTTTTATATTTTTCTATTTGATTTTTGAAAAACTATTTACTGTGGGATAGATGAAGGAAACCTTTACTCATCTTCTTCCTCTTGAAGACTTTTGAGTGTTTCGGTTGAAGGCTCTTAAGACCCGATCGTGGAAGAATAAACTCAAAACGTTCTCTAGGAAGAGTTTTGGTGAAGATGTCTCGCTAAGCGGTATTCGGTCCTCACAAAGTAAAGTTCCACCACACCGTTTTCAACTTGCTCCACGATGAAATGATGTCGAATGTCGATGTACTTTGCTCTTGAGTGTTGTGCGTTGTTGCATGAGAGAGCAATAGCACTTTTATTATAACGATGAGAGGATTTTGTTGAATTCAAAGCCATAGTCGATAATTGGGATCTCATCCATAGGATTTGAGCACAACAAGATGACATGGCTATGTATTTCGCCTCTGAGGAAATAGAAGTACTCATTTGCTTCTTTGAAGACCGACTCACAAGCTTATCACCCAAAACCGAGCACCTCCGTAAGTACTTCGACGAGTATCTTGACATCTGCATGATCAAGCATCTGCATAGGTCATTAGTGACATACGGTGTCTTTCGGTACCAAAGTCCCATATTGATGGTTCCTTGGAGATACCAAAGACCGTTTACTTGACTTCAAGGTGCTTTTAGTAGGCTTAGCTCGGTATCTAGCACACATGCAAACAATGAACAAGATGTCCGGTCTACTAGCGTGAGGTACATCGTGGATCCAATCATACTACGATATTTCGTTTGGTCTACCATGATCACGAGTGGTCCTCATCTAGTTTAAGACGTTCAATCATGGGAGTGTCAACAGGTCACTAGAATCGAATCCAAATTTCTTTAAAATCTCATTTGCATATTTAGATTGATTTATGAAAATGCCTCCGGGACTTTGTGAAATTTGTAATCCCAAGAAAATGACATTTGTCCCATCATCGACATTTGAAATTTAGAACCCATTTCATTTGAAAACGGTCACACTCATTGGGGTCGATCGAGGCAAAGATGATATCATCAACATAAATTTGAACGTGAATTAAATGTTTGCGACTTTACGGTGAACAATGTAGGATCAATGCTCCTTTCTTTGAAACCGGTAGATAGAAGAAACTTTGATAGCGTATCATACCATGCCCTTGGAGCTTGCTTTAAACCGTACAAAGCCTTCTTCAAGCGATAGATGTGAGTAGGATGCTCGGATTCACAAAGCCTTCGGGTTGGGCGGCGAGACGACTTCTTTAAGATCTCGGTTCGAAATGCCGTCTTTACATCCATCGATAGACTACCATGTTCTTCTGGCAAGATTAGCCAAAAGATTCGATTGCCTCGATACGAGCAACACAAGCAAATGATTCTTCAAAGTCAATACCCTCCTCTTGACGATATCCTTTAGCAACCAATCGAGCCTTATTCTTTAGGACATCACCATGCTCATCAAGTTTCACTTTGAAGATCCATTTTAGAGCAATGATCATAGCACAACTGGAGCGGTACTAATTCCCATACATCAAGTCGATCAAACTCATGAATTTCTTCTTGCATGGCATTGAACCAAATTGTCTTCATTCATGGCGGTTTAACATCTTTTGGTTTGATCTTAGAGAGTACGGAGTTGAAGAAGCACCATAAGGCATCGGTTGCAAGTTGTTTCGTGTTGATCTTGGACGCGAGAGGATTTCCAATGATGTTGTCTAATGGATGATCGTGAGTCCATTTTCTAAGGTGTTCTTGTGGCGATTGTTGAGGACCGAGGTAGCAGAGTCGATGTCTCCTAAAGAAGATGGTTCGATGATAATACAGGAGCAAATATGTTTTCAAATGGAGCATCTTGGGGAGTAGCAAAGGGATTAACTTCATCATTGATGCGAAACAGTTCCATGATGTACATTCAAAGATTGATGATTTGTTGATGAGGCGAGTTATCGCAGCCAGTGCTTCTTGACTTAATGATATTGAGATCAAGGATTGACTTCATTCTCGTGGATATGAGCGACCTACATTGTGGGAATTGACAATTCAATAGCACTTGGCTCATAGAGTTCATCAAACATTGGATCAAACAATTTCTTTAAATCATCTTCATTGGAGGTACATATGGAATATGGAGAGAAATTTGGTACAAGGGATGAACCAATGGGATGTTTTGAAGTGCGGGTCAGGCTGGGTTATCCAGAGCCATTTGACCGGTCGACTCATCGAACGTAACATGAATTTTTTCCATGATATTTCGTGTTCTCTTGTTGTAGATTCGGTAACCCTTCTTGTTTGGTGCATACCCAACAAAACTCCAATATCTGCTTTTGCTCTTAATTTACCTAAATCTTGACCGTCATTTGTTGGATAGCACAAAGCACCAAACACACGAAGGTAGGAGAGATCGGTTTTCATTTATGAACAAGTTCATATGGAGTTTTTCCATGAGAGGTGTGTATAAGGGAACGATTTTGGGTGTAGCATGCAGTGGCAATGGCTTGACCCATAGAAACATTGGAACCTTCTAATAAATAAGCATTGTTCTTGCGGCTTCTACAAGAGTTCGATTTCGTCTTTCAACTACACCGCTCGTTGAGGAGTTCGTGGAACACTTCTTTGATGTTGATTCCAACACTTTCATAAAACTGAATTAAGTCTTTGTTGATAAACTATGTGTCATTGTGCATTCGAACAATTGATTGTATTGTTGAGTCGAACACAAGTTGTTTGATTAGTTTTATGATGACATCCGGAGTTTCATCCTTTGTCCTCAAAAACTTTACCCAAGTAAATCGAGAGTAGTCATCAACAACTACTAGAATGTATTTCTTCCCATTTATCGTTTGCACTCTCATTGGTCCGTACAGATCCATATGAAGGGTATGAAGAACTTCCATTACATAATTTGTGGGTTTTGGTTTGTGGGCATATTTTGTGCTTTTACCCAATTGGCAAGATGAACAAAGATGATCCTTTTCATATTTTAATATGGGTAAGCCTCTGACAAGATCCTTTCTAGAAAGGTTGTTTATGGTACCGAAGTTCAAGTGATTGAGACGACGATGCCATAACCAAGACTTTGTTTTAGAAGCCTTTGATAGCAAGCAGATTGGAGAGGACTTCATCATGTCATCGATAGAGATGGTGTATAGGTTAGAACCTCGAGTACATTAATAATTCAACACCATCAAGTTCTCTAACAAAGCAAGTATGTTTTCTAAAAGCCACTTCTAGATCGGAATCACGTAATTGACCAACAGAGAACAGTTGTGACCAAGACCTTCCACATAATATACCCGAAATCACACTTTTACCAACCACATAGTCTCCATAACCCCACAATAGCTCCAAAATGGTCGCTCCCGAATCTAATCGTCTCCGATGAATTTACTCACGAGTTCATGAGCGCGACCGGTCTCGGTCATATGCTTGGAACGGCTGAGTCCGTGTACCACGAGCGATTTGAACGATCTGCGGTTGAACACGCATACACGAATGGATAATCGGATAATTGGGATCCCATGCAAGAATGGGTTCCATTTGGTTAGTAATGATGATTGGAACACCCACATCGAAATAGAAGCAATGGAATCGTTATGAATAGATGCGGTACTAGTGTCAGATTAGCCCTATTCAAAGTATGTTCACTTCTTAAGGAATATTTCTACCAGTGGGCATCCATTTTCTAGTGGGCATTGTTCGATTAACCTTATGGCCAGCGGTATCCATTGATAACCTATCTTACTAAATGTTCTTCTGTGGGTTTCCACCGTCTTCTAACTTTCTTTTGCCTTTGCCTTTTAGCCTTCTTAGAATGATTATTTTCATTAACAATATTAAGCGGGGATTTGACCGCATTAGACAAAGCATTCACACCACATTCATGATAAGTAATGTAATTCAAGCGAGACATCATTACAAGGTTTGCAAATAGTATCGAATCGAATTAATTACGATGCGCCTATGGCTAATACTAGAATCAACACGATTCGCTTTATTCTTACTCAAACTTAAAGTTCCTAGGTTGGTCTTCTCTCTTCCAATGCACATTCTTAGCTTGCGAGGTCCTATCATTCCTTGTATTGTCTTGAGACTTTGACACGCTTGCTTTAATGTCACCGATTACTCACAGTAGATGGAATGGGAACATTAGTTGGTTTTGCTACTCTTTGCATCTCTGTTTAGATGTCTTGGGATCGAACTACATGCATGCACACAAAGGTTCACTTTCTTAATGCAAGAAGTCTGGGATTTGTACTCACGGAAGGCACACTAGAGTTCACTTTCTTAGCACTAACGGATCCGAATCGAACTACTTGAAGGCACACTAAGGTTCACATTCATGACATTAGGCATTGAATGGATTTCATGCTTGGCACTAGGCATAGAACAAGGAATCAAATGATTAACTCTCTCACCTAAGGACTTAGGGCATATTGTGATTAAGCATTCTAGAAGTTCTTAAGATCGTTCGGCATATAAGCATGCATGCCCAATTGCATTATCAAGTGGTTTCTCTAACTTATCCTCTTCAACAATCTCACAGAGACATTCTAGACAATCTTTAAGGTATGAGAAATATGTTTGAATTGCAAGTTTGTTATTCCTAAGATGAGGGGGAACATATTTCACAGACAAAGCATATTTATTACAAGAGTGAACCTTTGATACACCATTCTCCCATTGGTCATTGGCATTTTCCCTTTTACTTAGCTCTTCAGATTCTCAATTTCCTTTTGCAATGAAGCTATTTGTTCGTTATTTTTGTTACGAGTGACCTTTATTGATTCAAATAACTCATTGAAATGACGTTTAACCTTTTCATTTTCTTCAAAAACTTTCGTTTTCCTTTTGTAATGCATTTACTAAGTTTTGAAGATGAAACGTTAAGAATTACGAGAATCTAAAGGAGGAGGCATTTGGGAGCCAGTCACATTGTTCTTTTGACCCTTTAATTGTGAGATTTGGGCTTTCAACTTTCGATCGTGTTACAATGAGCTTGAATCTGTTCATCACATTTGTTAATTTGAAAACTCGCATCAAACTCGAGCATCGAGGATGTCTTGATGATGAGTGCTTATTCACTCATCATTTTTGGTCAAATCAAATGCAAAACATCTAAAACACTCCGAAATGCATCAAAATATCGAAAATATCTCAAAATTGTATTTTATATGTTTTAGATGCAAAATTATTGAAAACAAATGAAAAACGAACAAAGTTTGCATAATTGGCGATTTCAGGTCCCCGACTTTCAAAAATTGATGAAATAGTCCCCAGCACGTATTTTAAAAGAAAAGTCACCAAAGGTCCTTTTGAAATCATAAGTTGTCATAATTAGTCCTTTGGTGAAAAATTTCAAAAGTTTGAGAAATTACGTTTTGATCCCCGGATTTTTAAAATTGTCAAGTTTAGTCCTTGGAATTTCACAATTGGCAAAATGGTCCTCAACTTATTTGAGATTCACAAGTATGGACCTTGGATTACATTTTCGAATTTCATGAATGGTCCTGGATTTTCGCTTTGGCAACATTGGTCCCTAGAATGTTTAAATGGACTCATATCTAATCCTAAGTCCAAAATACCACTTAGGCACAAAACACAAATAACCCAACACCCTGACCCGGTCAACCCAACCCTTTGACCCGAGATAAACCCAACCCCCACCTTTCTTCTTCCCTGTTTTTCCCGCCCACACAAACCATTACCCTGCTCCCAAGAACCCTAGCACCCTAAGTCTCTTTTTCCTTCTCCCCAAACACTCCACCTCCTTCATCTCTTTTACCCAGAATCACCTTTACCCAAACCTCCCTTAATCTCTATTATCCAGGTAACCTCTAATACCAATCCCACTATCCTATTCCACTTCCCCCAAGACCTGCCACCATGGCAATCCATGGGCATAAAGCTTCAACCAATGGCTCAGATGAAATCTCATGGTACCTAATTGATCAATGGCTTGGATTGACTTCAAGAAAGCACATGTGGAGTCTTTGGCTGTTTGCACTCACTGAGGAAGCACAAGCTCAAGCTTTTGAAGACCTAGTAGCTTAGTATAAATAGGATCACATTGTAGCCAAGAAAGGCACCCCTAGTTTTCTAAAATAATTTTAGTTTTCTTGTATTTTCAGCTTTATTGTAATTTCCTTTTAAAATCAATGAAAGTTCTGTTCTTCAGTTTCATGTTCTATTTAATGTTTGTTTTAGCTTAATGAAAGGTAGTCAAAAGATTTTTAAACGAATCTAGAAAAATGGTAGCTTGAGCTTTTTGCATCAGGGGAGTTTGGTTATTGCTTGTAAACGGGTCAAAATCATTCTTACCCACTTTAACAACTAAAGTCAAACATGTTTTAAGTGTCCAAGTTAAGTGGTTTGAGTAGAAACTAGTTTTACAAGAATTCCAACAGTTTTAAATTTTCTTTGGTTTCAAAAAAATTTGAGTTTTGTCAGATTTTCTTTAGTGGTTTAGCCAAGTTTTAGATGTGATAAAAATTTATAAAAAATAAAAATCACTAGTTCAGTAGGTCATCTAACTTTGGTCAAAAGGAAGAAATTCAAAAAAATGGTTTAAGGGGTCTGCAGTGGGTTCAAAATGGGTTAGTTATTACGACTGTTGTCCTGTGCAGGTTGCCTCAGCCCAACCCAAGCTGTTTTCAACTTATTCCCAAGCTGTAAAAAGCTTATTTTTCACCACCATTTAGCTTTTTAGGATCACTACTGTGCTAACTTTTGTTGTTTCAGCTTGTGTCTTGGTTGGAAGCTTATTTAGCAGCTTAAAAATAAGCTCCAAAGTGACTTGTGCAGGCTGATTTTACCCTGCATCTGTAGCTGGTCATCTAGTTTTTTGAAAACTTTCCAGGTTCTACATCCACTCATTTCAATTCTCTTTAGTGCTTTTATGATATATAGATTAGAGTAATTTCTAAGGTTGCTTACTAGAAGCTTATTCAGGTTTGGGTTGGTTTATTTGATCTAGTGTAGTTTAGGATTTCCAAGTTAGAACCATTTAGCCAACTGTTCTCCCTTAGTTTATGCTCAGTTGTAGTATATTGATACTTTGTTTAGCTTATTTATCTCCTCAGTTAGCTTATAAAGTTTACTACTTGTCTGGTGAAAGCAAAAATTGGTTTAAAGGGTGTTTGGTTGCATGAGAACTCTAGTGCTTAATGGTAGTTTTTTTGTTGCTTATGCCCTTTCCAAATTTTAGCTTTAGGATCCCCCTAGTAAACTGCTTATCTGCTCATCCATTTAAGTTTTTAAGTTAAATTCATCACTTTCTGCTATTGTTAGGTTAGTATAGCTTTAATGTTCTGTCTTAGGAGTTTTGAGTGCTTATTCTACTGTAATTGAGCTTAAGAAACTGTTAAAGGGGTGTTTGTTTTGTTGGTTTCCTAAACTGAGATCAATTAAGCAGTTTAAACTGCTTATTCAGAAGTTGTACTACAAAAAGTTTTCAAAAATCATAACTGTCATGTCTCTGACTTTGAATTCCAAGCAGCAAAAATAAAAAAAAAAAAAATTGTTTTGCAAAAAGGTTCCACAGGATTCGAACCTGGGACCTTTAGCTCAAACACCCAACACAACCACCATTCACCAACTGCGCCCTTGGGACTTGTCTCACAAGTTGTACACAAACTATTCCTTTATACACTTTTGGTCAGTTTTGTCTATAAGCTAAGTTTGGCTTATTTTGAGCTTATTTTCCAAAGCAGCCCCCACGTTTTTTAATTTTCTTAGAATCAGCATAACTTAAAGTAGTTTTTGTGAAATTTTCAGATTTTTCTATATTAGTTTACTATTTTTAATCATTTAATTAGAGTAAAATAGTTTTTAATTCGTAGTAATTAATTTAAAAGTCAAAAAAATATTCCGCTTTTTCCTAAAATTATTTTTAGTCAAATAGATCGTAGGAAAATTGATTTCACACCCGTAGCCCTTAAATTGCAAAAAGTTTACGTTTAAGGCTCAGGGTGTTTGCCGGTTTTTACGTTTTTACGTTTTAGCACCCTAGGACTTAGTGTAGCTTCGTTTTATCATTTATTAGGGTTAGTAGTAGTTAGTTTGTAGTTTATTAAGGTTCCCTTGCCTTAATTACCTTCCCGTTCATTAAATTGTAGAATACGTAATCAAATCAACAAATCATTAAAATCCAATTCAAGTTCAAATCACGAAACTCAACGAATCCTTCCATTCACACCTCGTTGGGACACGACCGGAAATCACTTTCCGGTATCACTTTATCACACCCGTGAGGTTTGATCGTTGACCTTTTCCTAAAGGGTTAATTTGTCTGGATTTACGGTTATTTTGATATACGTTGATATTGTGTTTTATACCACTCACTTCACAACGAATCACTTGATATTTGAAGTTTTGATATTTTCTTTAAGATGTTGATATTTTAGTTGTAAATTAAAATGCTCAACCTCTAGTTTAGAAAAATATTTAACCAAATTGTCGTGATCATCCAGTTCAATTTTCTCATTTAGTTTAGAATTAGTCTTTTCAAGCCCAATGACATGATCATGGAGACTTTCAGAACAGCAGATAATTCATGAAATTGAGAAGCATTAATGGAACAATTTGTAGTGATGAAAACACATCTTGAGCAACACATTCGATAATAAGAGTCTCATTCAATGTATGCAAGTTCTTCCTCTCAATCTCATTATATTTTAGTTTACGTTCATAGTCACTAACCTCAACTATCATTGCATCAAATTCCTTTTCCATTTCTTTAATGTCTAAATTCATTCCCTTTTAAGACTTTCAAAATGATCTTTAGTTGTTTAAAGAAAGGCATGACTTGATTAAATAACATTCTTTTGTTTGCTCAAAACCCTTTCCCTTCGATTATGCGATGGGTGTGATCCTTTTCTTACAAGTTTTCTCAAAATCAACAAATAGTTGAAAATAACATATTGATGATTAAGGTCTTGCTTTTAGTGGCAATAGTCCTAGGAACTAAATGCATTGGTGTATTGGGAGGATACACATCGTCAAGGCATTTTCCTAAAGGGGTTTGTTACAACAAGATTCTCGCTTTTGCTTATCTAAATCCTTTTTCCGAACACTTGTTCGGGTGTTAACAACGTCTGAGGCTTAAACATTTTAAGGAAATCCAATTCTCCTTTTTGTAATCATGGGGTGTGATATTTATTTTCTTCTCTTTACATTTAGGATCATCTAGTTTCTTGTTCATCTTTTCCTAGTGACTTCATCGATTTCTTATCTTCCTCGGTGCACTCAACGCAACTAGGTTTCGCTCTAGGCTTAAGGATTTCATTGCCATCATAAATAACCTTATGAGCATTTCTAGCCTTCTTAATGACCTCTGGATTTGGTTCCTCAACAAGGGAATGCTATGCTTATCGCTTAAGACTCTATGCTTAGTGATTAAGTGAGCAGCCTTAATGGTATTTCCTTGTACGCACAACTTATTTTCAAGCTTGTTCTTCAAGGTTTTAGATTAGAAAAATCATTCAAAAGTTTTGATTCCTTAACACCGAATTCTTGCTTAAGCATTTTAACATTTTCTTGAAGTTCTTGTTTTGCTTAGCGAGTTTTAGAAAGCTTATCTTGTAAGGAGTTTAACTCTTGTTTCAATACTTCTTCTCTAAACCTACTTTTTCTAATAGTTATGCGCATTTGGTCATCCATTTTCGCTCACGGAGGTTAATTCAAACTTAGCACGTTGTTCATAAATAGCAACACGTTCTTTATAAGCATTAAGTTCGAAATAATGAGAATCATCGTAAGCGCGTGCGGTGTATTCGTCAAAAGCATAGTCATTATTGATTTGCATAAGATACATCACTTGGTACAATCTCTCTTTCACTTTGTTTCACATATTGATCATATGGGACAACATTGATATTACCCATATTTTCAATATCGACTCAATAATTACGATTGATTGTACCGTTATGTATCTTTTGCTCATCAACTTCATCGTATAATTTTAATACCTCGGAAATGATTTTGTCTTTGGATGGACCAGCTTGTGGTGATAAAGAGACTTTAGGAGAGACCATTGGAGAAATGCTAGCCATGAAAATGGTTTGTGCGATGGGTTCTTCATCAACATCAGTCGTATGCATCACAATCGACTACTTGAAAGGCATTCGATGATTATGGCCTATCTCCGAATTGGTTGCTCATCCACATCTCGCATCATATGTCTTAGCATTTCCTCACCAAGAACAACAACTCCTCTTCATCCAAAGTTGCACCATTATCCCGAGCTTGCACAAGCAACATCTTATCCTCAAGTACTCGGCATTACGAGGCGTTTTGGTGATGTCGGTTCCTTGCAATGTGTCCCTCACCTCCACAATTGTAACATTTGATTGGATTTGCTTGACCACGGTTTCCATTCCTTCCCCTATTCGATTTGAAAAGATAACCTCTACCAGCCCACCTCTTGCTTGTTCGTCTCGCCTTTCTTGAACCGGGTCGCACCATAACCTTCCATCTCGGCGGTGGCTTGATTGTATGGATTGGATGCGATTCGAGATTGTTGTTGGTGTGTAGAAGAGAGTTCATGTTTTGACTAATCGGGAGAGCCATTGATTAATGAAGTTTCTCACGTGTGCATCAAGATCGGCTTGTTTGAACATAGGATCGGAATGAGTTTGTGATTACCATTACCCATGGGTATGACTTGTGAGGCTTTGGTTGTGATTCCGATGTTTGAGTAGAAGCGGTTGAATCATTCGATGAGCTTGTCTCTCCCTAGTTGGTTTTGAACCGATTAAGAATCCTTTTTCAAACATAGCATGTCTCTCATTACGAAGGAGGAAGGCATAGAGTTGCTCATAGTTTGTATTCTTCAATCCTTTGGTTAGCTTTATAGAGGTGACAAACTTGTGCCATTCGGGATTCATGTTGTTCACAAACTTTGAGTTCGGTGAATGTTTGGCATAGTCATTCGATGTTCCTCATATCATTAACAAGCTTGTGGAATCTCACATAGTACTCATAGACACTCTCATCCGGTTTCATCTTGAAGTGTTCAAATTCATCATAGAGTTGTGATTCTCTCATCTTCCATAGTTAATTCGAACCCGAGAGAAGCATCTTGACATTATCCCACACTTCCTTGGCTTCGGTGTTGTGATTGATCGACTTGTAGATATCTTTTGGAAGACCTTGAAGTACGATGTTAGAAGCCCGATATCGATCGAATCTCTTTTCTCCTTATCATCGAGCTCATCATATGTCTTTGGTCTGTCTATTCCATAGATCATTGTTCCATCTTCATTTGTATCAATTAGGTCTCTAGTAGTCTCAACCCGATATGGTCCTTCATTAATGGATTTGAGAATGTTGACTCCATTTTCCTTTCCAAGACAAGACAATATGATTCGTTGAGCCCAAGAGTCGTAGTCGATTACATCAAGCATGGGTGGACGAGTATCCGAACCATTTGCTTGAACATCCTCGCAATGATGGAGATGATTGTAGGCGTTGGTAGACATGATGACAGATTAAACGGATTTTATAACTCTCGATTAAACCGGAAATAGATTCTTTCACGGATTTTACTAAATCAAGAGAAAACCGACATGCATGTAGTCAACCAAGTCGCTAAGAAAACTCGAACCAAGTCGCTAAGCACCAAGTTGCTAGTAAAATTTTGACAAAGAAGTCGCTAACCACCAAGTCGCTAAAGAGCAACTCGCTAAGCACCAAATCGCTAGCAAAATTTTGACAACAAGTCGCTAAGCACCAAGTCGCTAAAGAGCAACTCGCTAAGCACCAAATCGATAACACCAAGTCGCTAACAAACTTAAGTACAAGTCGCTAACTTTCACCAAGTCGCTACCCGTAGTGGAGACTCCACTAAGTGTACTGTCTGTCGGCTTGTCTCAATAGACAAGTCGCTAGCTCAACTCGCTAAGGCCTTCAACTACAACTCGCTACCAAATTACAAAGCAAGTCGCTAACAAGATAACATATCCGTGGCTTAAGTCGCTAGCAAAAAAAACACATAAACACCACTTTTCAATCCAAAAACAACCCAACCACGATGATTCAAGCTTAACAAATCAAAACCAAAGCACATACAATGATTCTAAACACAAAACTACACTCAAGTTTCAAACTTTAACACTAGAAATGATCCAAATGATGCAAAAACCACTAAACTTTTTCAAACTCTAAAACCACCTAAAAGTCACTAGAAATCCAAAGATATGTAAGAGATGATCAAACCATGGCTCTTGATACCATTTGTAACATATTGGATTTCATAAACACACTAAACCATAAGATCAAATAGGCGTACAAAGAGTTCTAGAGAGAGAAAGTTAGAGGTTTAGGGAACTTTAGTGAGAGAAAGAAAAGTCTTATTATAAGCTCCAACTTTCTACCTTGAAAGGTAGAGAGTATTTATAGTCTTTACATAAATCGCCACCTAACGGTGTGGATCGTGCATACAGATGGGTAAAGACCCGTCTGGTCCCCACGGTGTTACTTAAACTAAATACAACTTAACTTATAATAATCTATGACTACGAGCTTTTAACGATTACATATACTTGAGGTGACCGACTCTTTATATTCTGGATTTACTAAATCCCAACAATTTTGCATTCTCCTTGTACCTCTCAAGCTCAGCGGTCAATTTATCATTCGCGGCCTTAACTTCGCGATTGACCGTTTTAACTTTCTTAATTTCAATGCCACAATTATTGATTAATGTTTCAAATAAAGCACGTGTTTCCTCATCAGTCTCAGTATTTTGTGCCACAAAGCCTCCACTAGGATCCACATCTGGATTTTCAGAGTTAGTATTGCTACAACTCGGATTGTCCAAGTATGTATCATAGGTAGGTGTCGGTGTCACAGAATGTTGTTCGTCATGAGTAAACACATCAAATATGACATTGTTATAGCATGGATCAGTGATTGGTACCTCAGATACTGCATTGGCATCATAAGCGAGGAGGTGTGTCGAATCGATGTCGTACTTAGCCTCCTCGAAGATTTGCCATGAAGATGCAGTTTGCATTGATATCTTCTCGGTCTTCCAATTCATCCATAATTGCTACAAAGTCATGTTCCTCAAGACTCAACGCATCCCCCTTCGCTTTTGTACCAACAAAGAATGCTTTTCGAAGATACGCAGAATCCTTCTTTTTCGGCTTAGTAGGGCAATTCCTTGCAATGTGACCCACTCCTTGACAGCTTGTAACACGTAACCCTATTAACTCGATTCACATTTCCATAATTCCCAACGATCGAGTCGCAACATTCCCATTCGGATTACCCATTGTTCTGTTTCCAACATTCTCGACCCATCGATTTCAATATGCTAACCCATCCGATTACCCCGACATCGAACCACCGATTTCCTCCATATTGACCCGTATTCGCATATTCGATTACCCATGTGCAATCCAAGAGCATATCCTGTTGATTCCCAATAACTCCAACCACTTGTCCTTGATGACCCATATTCAAACCCGGTTGTGCCATTTGCATTGCTAAGTAGTGTTTGGTGAAATCCTTTGGTTGTTGTTAGTTGGTGTGGAATAGCGTCCTTGAATACTTTAGTCAAATAAGCGAATGCATTAGACAACGCTCGTTTGTTCGACTTCAATATCGGTGATTCTGGATCCTGGTATTGTGGATATTGTTGTTGTTGAATGACTTGTTGTTCGGGTGGGTAGAATTGTTGTTGAGGGATAACATGTTATGGTTGTGGAATGTATTGCTGCAAGTTGTTTTTGTTGGAGGAAGATGATGACGAAGGTTGTTGATGTGTGTTTACAGAAGTTTGTGTCTTTGCAATTAGTGCCAAGGGATCATGATTCTTTGCCATTCTTTCTTTCCTAAGTTCATTGGCTTCAGCTTGATTTTGTTTCAGAAAATCGTAGAGTTGATCAAAATTTACTTGATGTAAGTCCTTTGTTTGGTTGACAATAGTGACATAGCGTCCCCATTCTTCTTGAAGATTGTTGATGAATTTGATGTTACTCACGATATTTCTGGGTGTCAACTTTTTCCTGATAAGCTCATTCATCAAAGTGCAAAACCTTCCATAGTAAGATTCAATGGATTCTCCTGGAGTAGATATAAACTTCTCCCATTCAGTTAGCAGCTTGTTCTTCATGTCCAGTTGTCCAATTTCTGTTCCATAACATAGCCGTCTAACACGTTCCCACATATCATAAGCAGTTTCACGACTATCAACAAAGAAGAAAGATGTCTCTTGGTAATCCCATTTGGATAATGTGAATTGCCATGTCATCTGCTTTGATCTGCTTCTTATCCTCGTCAGTGTATTCTGATTCATCTTGATCACGAAAAGATAGTGGAACGGGAGGTGTTGCATTAGGAATTCTAGAGTCTTGGACTTGTCGAGGCTTGAAGGGTCCATTTGTAATGGATTGAATCATCAGTTTTCCATTAGGTTTGGTTTTGATGTAGCGGAGCATTCAACTTGTCCATTGAAGATATCCACCTTTTTCCAGCATAGGAGGACGATTTTCAGCACCGGCTACATGAATGTCTTCTTGAGTAGCCATTGATGAAGTATTAGTGATAAAGTTGATGTAGGATCAATTCAACGATAAAGGAGTTGTGATTGATGATGATTAAGTACAGTTATTGTGGTGAAAATTTGGTCCGACAACTTAAAAACCTCAATAAATTATGTTCGGAGCGGATTTAGATCTCGAAGGTTTTCATTCGGTGTGCTATTCTCCTCGTTCTTACGATCGTTTTGATGGGTAGAACGCTGAAAACGGAGTTACGGTTCAAAAGTTATGATCGTTTAAAGTTTTGATGAGAAAAGTCAACAAACCGCACTGAGAAAAGTCAACAACTCGCATAGGCTCAAATCGCTTACACGTCAAAACACATAAGGGACAACTCGCATAAAGTGTCAACTCGCTTAAAGTGTCAACTCGCTTAAACGTCAAAACGCATAAGGGACAACTCGCATAAAGTGTCAACTCGCTTAAAGTGTCAACTAGCTTAAATGTCAAAACGCATAAGGGATAACTCGCATAAAGTGTCAACTCGCTTAAAGTGTCAACTCGCTTAAACGTCAAAATGCATAAGGGACAACTCGCATAAGGTGGCAACTCGCTTAAAGTACAGGTCGCTTTCACAGTTTGTCTTTTGATGCTTTTCTACTCAACTCGCTTTGTACTTTTCCACTTAAGTCGCACAAAACAAAAAAAACACAAACCGCTTCTTTGAATTTGACAACTCGCTTAGTAGAAAAGGTGACTTTTTAGCTCGAATAACACCCAAATGATCCAATAAACGTACGATCTAACCTATCTAAATACCAAACTAGTCGAATATAACAATCTTAAGCCTAAAAGTACAAACTTTAAGCCAAGAAAAGCAAAAAAAATTCGAATGTTTTAATGCTTTTCACCACAAATTCGAATAAAAAACAACTCTAGATCATTGTTTGGCGATTGATACCACTTGTAGGACCTTATAACTATCAACTACACTAACACTAATATGAAGCAATGAAATGGTGACTTGAATATGTATATGGGACGTTTTATGCAAGAGAGAAAGATGAAACAATATGAGCTTTATTCCATATGAGAAACATACACTACACACTCAATCACACACACCAAATGACAAGGTGTGTGCCTTTTATACTTATTACATAAAAGCCTTATGGGCTTAGGATGGGCTTTGTATGGTTTGTGGATTGGACTTACATTATAAATTGACTAAACATAACATAACTAATAACCGGTTAGCATGGCCCAATCCACGAGCCCAATGACTATTCTTATACAATATCGAACACATGTTACAAAGTTCCTAAACGAGAATGACCATCACTTTCTAACACATTATATTAAGGCTAACATGGTTCTTTTGTCTCAATACCTTTCAGATCACGATATGGACGTCATCATGGAAAATGTCAACGCACCAAATGAGCTCACAATGGAAGATATCTTCCCAACTGATTACAGCAAGACGATTGGAAAGAATAACCTCAAGGTTGATTTTGAGAACTTCACCTGCTCAGAATCTTCATGCAGGATTGCTGTGGACATTCTCAAGACTCATCCCTACAACAATATGCTTACGAACTCTGCAACTGTGCCAGAAATCTATATTCATTAATTTTGGCACACAATGAAAAAGGTGGATGGTCAAGGCGTTGTCACCGTGACCCTTAATGACAAGGAAGTCACCGTTATTGTTGCAGATCTTTGGTCAATTCTTCTTCTCCCTGCTATCGAGGCTGCTGACTATGTGGCAACTCCAAGTTAAGAGGATACCATTCAATTCATGATCGACATTGGACATGATGAAGCTGTCGGGTTCATCACCAGACATTCCTCTGTGGATCTAAAGAATATTCCTCAACCTTGGAGAACACTGTATATCATGATCGCCAAGTCTGTGTCTGGAAGAGACAGCGGTCACGAACATCCCAAACTCATGCATATGCAAACCTTCTGGGGCATGGTCAACAAGAAGCACATCGACTTTGCTAGTCTGATTTGGGAAGACATGATGTCCCATCTCAAGAAGCCCGGGACAAAAGTTCCTTTTATCAGATACACCAAGTTGTTGATCCAAAATATTCTCGGGAAAAATAGAGACATTCCTCGAGACTTAATGACCCAACCATCACTCTGTGTTGTATGAGCCCACATTAAACATTGTCAGATTTAAGGACTCAACAACAAAGAAGC
Organism: Chrysanthemum lavandulifolium; assembly: GCA_022545495.1. Lineage (NCBI taxonomy): Eukaryota > Viridiplantae > Streptophyta > Magnoliopsida > Asterales > Asteraceae > Chrysanthemum > Chrysanthemum lavandulifolium. The sequence goes on along the minus strand of CM040241.1, from coordinate 137,580,416 downwards.
AAGGTGCATTGCTACTGGATTGCCTTCTCACCGATGATATCAAAAGTCTACCATCGTATTATCGATACCTTGAAGCTGTAAGCAAAGGCAAAGTAGGGTTTATGGATGAGAAGACTTCTGCTATTCCTACCAAGAAGACACGAAGGTCTGGCAGCGCTGGAAGCGTAGAAAGCACTGGGAGTGCTCTCAAGTATCCTAAAAGGCGTCCAAGCCTCAAAAGAAAAGTCCCAACTAAGGGTGCCATCCCTAATCCTAAATCAGCACTTAAACTAGAGGACGAAGAGTATGAGGATACTGAGTCTGATGAGGTGGTTCGCTATTCTGAATCTGCTACTGATGAAACAACCTCGCAGAGGTCCGATGACCAACCACCCAGTCCCAAATCAGACAAGGGAAAGACTTCAGTTGCTGAGGAAGAAGAAGAAAGTTTTGATGATGAACCACAAGATGAAGAGAGAGATTACCACAAGACTCTCAAGCAGCTAAGGTTACAGCATGCTGCTACTGAATTTAATCGTCAACAAACCAGAGGCCCTGGAGATTCCAGTGGTGGTGCACTAACCACACCAGTTCTTGATGCGGTTAATCAACCCGATAAGGGAACTGGTACCACCACTACGAAATCAACAGAGCAACAGCAACAAGAAGATGAAATCATATTCGACTTTGAAGAAGAGGGACAAGAGAAGAATGAGAAGATAACAGATGAAGACATTGAGAAAGTGGCTAAGGAAAGAGCTGAAGAAGAAGCTCGGGCTAAAGCAGAGGAAGAGGCAAGAGCTCAAGAGGAAGCTGATAATTATCTTCAAGATAATCCAGAACATAACCCGGAACAATCTTCTGAGCCACCTAAAGACCTTGAGCCTTCTTATGACTCATCTTCAACTGACTCATCATCTCATTCATCACCACCATCCATAGATGCTACCACCAGATCGTCATCCAGATCGATCAAGAAACCCACTGACACTTGGACATCACGTGCCAAAGCCAAGATTGTTAAGGCTGTGAAGCAAGCAAGGAAACGAAACGTGGTTAACAAGAGGTTGCACCAGTTGGCTGACAGAGTTAACTTACTCCGTAAAGTAATGAACGAGTTCTCGGAGGAAAGAGACCAGATCCAGCAATTCCTCAACCGAGATATTCATGGTGAAATGGACAAGACGATTAGGGACTACACTCATAAGTTCCTTCTCGACATTGTCCCTGGAATCACAAAAGAAATGTTCGCAAGACAACTCTACCCTTATCTGATGTCATTGGTCAAGCAAACACTGTCAACTACACCAACAATGATGCAAATCCGACCAGTTCCACCTCCTGTTGTCACTGAAGCAGATTTGATCTCAAAACTGATTATGCAGATTGTAACATATTGGATTTCACATACACATCAAATCACTAACACAAGGGCGTATAAGATGAGTTTTAGAGAGAAAGTTAGAGGTTTGGGAACTTTAGTGAGAGAAAGAAAATCTTATTATGAGCTCCAACTCTCTACCTTGGGAGGTAGAGAGTATTTATAGTCTTACAATAAAACGCCACCGACGGGTGTGGATCGGGCATACGGTGGGTAAATACCGTCCGTCCTCCACGGTGTTACCCAACTAAATACAACTTAACATTAAATAACTACGACTATGAGCTTTCTAACGGATACATATACTTGAGGTGACCGACACTTTAATACTGGATTTTCTAAATCCTAACAATCTCCCTAAGGAGGTCACCTCAAACACACATTAAAATTACATAGAATACAAACGAGATATTACATTGAAATTGTTCTTGGATTCTTGTTCATGTTCTTTGTTCTCAGAGCTCGTAGTCTTTGATTCTTCATTTTGCATGTTTAGATAATCCGAGTGGAGGTCTTTAAGCGATCCACGTGATATCGAGTTTGAGCTAGCTTTGAGATCATCACCATGAAATCTCGACTCATCCATTGTGGTGTTGGTATTATGTGATGTTGTGACATTTGGACCGACATGCTCACATTCGGATCATGATATATTCTTATTAGAGTAGCGGAAGCTTCGTTGATTCATGATATTGGCGTGAACGTAGCGAAGCATGGAGTGATAATATCGAGTCATTGATGCACTAATCATGATTTCATTGAAATGAATGTGTTGTGTGAGCATGCGGCTAAGGATTGACCGCTCCCTTCCGATCATTTGCAAACGTCGGGTGCTCCTGCATAAAACAGCTTAGCAATAAAGCGCACAAGAGTGTCTTTGATCACTTTTGTTGAATTGAGGTACACGCCCACGGTTCCCGTTGATCAAGACAAGTAACGCCGTGTGATCGGTATAATTCCAAAAAATTCCTTGACGAGTTTGCGAATGCTCTAGTCGTTCTCAAACCGAACGTCTCAAAGAAGACAACACGGAGTGAGTGAACCAAATAATTGAGATTCACTAATTGATGAAAAGAGATTTGAGAAAACAATCGTATACCGCTCAATAGAAATTTTTTGCAATACAACGAAGGTTTTGATGAAAATCAATTATCAATCATAAACACCTTTTATTTTGAAATATTAGTACACGATCGATGTGCTAAAGAAAAGAGTTTTAAACACAACGACCGGTTTTTCAAAGGTATCCGTCAATCCATAACTCGAACCAGATTGATTCAAAGATTGAATCGCCCCATTGTTTCTCATTCGGTTGTCACATGGTTGATCTATTGGGTAGATCTCACATGCCACCCACCAAGAGCTTGTTTGATGTTGGCTCCGAAGGCTTTCCATCTTCATTGTGAATATGTTTGCATATCACTCGGATGTTCCGCAATACCACAAGGATAATGCGTGAGGACTCATAAGATATAATCTCTCTTTCCACATTGTGTGAAACAGAGAGTCTTCATTGAAAGTGTCCTAATGAGATTTGTAGATGATCTCGTGGCTCTAGACTCAATTGTGCATATTTGGTTCCTAAGCTGGAAACTAGGGAGAGGGTCTCCTTCTTCAATATCAACAAACTCTAAGAGAAAGTCGATAGATAATGTCGGTTCCCCATGAGAATGAAACAAGTCCTTTTAAGAGGAACTTGAGTGGTTTGGGAAGTTGTAGTGTAGTGCGTCACTGGGTCCATGACGTCTTGTCTTCAATACCGATGTTACCTTGGTAACTACCAAGCATATGAATTGAACCCGTTTACGCCTAAGGTTGAATAAATGGAGGATATTTCTTTTCACCCTTTTCACATTCAATTTTTTTCATTCTTCAACCCCTTGATTGCTTACGAAACTTCATAACTAGAACCTTGTTGGGTTTATTCAAGTACTAGCTCGATCTCATCCGCACTCTTCCTATATCTCAATTTTCTCCTTTTTCAATATACCTAAGGACTCTACACTTTCAAGTGGTTTTGTCCCTGGGTAGATCCCTCCGGTTCTGGCGGATCATTGGACCTCAAACTAACCTTATCATCCTTATATCACCATGCATAAAGTAAGTTGGTCGGTCTTTTGATATAGTTCTTTCGCCTTGAAACCAATTGAAAATCATTTGAAAATCAATCAAGATACTTGTGATATAAAATCAAAGTATTTTGTATCTTAATTGTTTTGATATTTTAGAAATGCTCCCCTCAACATATGCATAAAATTTGAAATTGTTTAGCACATGGAGGCAAGAGATCTTTGAAATCGTTAGATTAAGAAAGAAGTCCAATCTTTTGATTAACATTTTCTAAAATGATCATCATCACTTCCCAATCAATTCAAGTAGATAAAACATTTTGAGGAAGGATGATGTTTTCAAAGTTTGCTCCCTCAATATGTGCCTCGAAGTTTGAAAGAGTTTTGCACATATTAGAAGGAACCGCACTTAGAGACAATTCAATCACGTTTCAATAATTTAAGGTTTAAAGTAGATGTTCCCCTCAACATGTGTATGGAAAATTTGAAATCGTTTGTCACATGCGGGAGGAAAACTTGCTAAACACTTATGAACCCATTTGTCGAATTATCGGTTTAAATCCAATTTAAATCACAAATTCTCCCCGATCACATTTATCAAATCATTTGAGATTTGTGATCTCTAGAGATTTAAATTGATTTTGAAAGCTTTTAAGGATAATTGTGACTTAATTATGAAAAAGTTTTAAGCGATAAGGATCAATTTTGAGACTTTAAACTCCATAGATTAAACATGCATGATTTTCTTTTGAAAACAATTGTATGACAAATAACCTTTTGATTTAATTGAAATTATTCTCCCCTCAATCAATGACATAAGTTATTGATTGAGAGATAGATATTTTAACAAAAGTTAAGTCCGTATGATTTACAAAAATAGAGTACGAGTTATTTTTCAAAGCAATAAGTTTTCATTAGATTGAAAGCAATTGTTTATAGAATCGAGCATGAGATTTGAAAAAGCAAGATAAAGCATGGCTCGGTTCTTTCTTTGAAAAGCGGGTTCTTGCTGAAATGACAATAAACCATATATTTCACTTTCTCCCAAAAATATTTTTGATTTTTGATTTTTTTTTTTAACGAATATGTACATTCGACTAACATCTAAAGACCCATGTCACTCTTTGACTGACATCACAAAGACCGTAGATATTAATCGAATCAAGAAGAAACATGAAAAAATACAATTTTTTTTTTTTCGAATTTTTCAAATTTTTATGGATTTTTGAAAGTCTTATAATTTTTTTCTTTGCTTTTGTTGGTTTTAAAATTTTGTATTTTGTTTTTCGAATAAATATTTACAAGAGATGGATGAAGAAAGACCTTTACTCCTCGTCTTCCTCTTGAAGACTTTTGAGTGTTTCGGTTGAAGGCTTTTCAAGCCAAGTCGTGGAAGAATAAACTCAAAACGTTCTCTTGGAAGAGCTTTGGTGAAGATGTCTGCTAACTGGTATTCTGACTTCACAAAATATAGTTCCACCACACCATTTTCTACTTGTTCCCAGATGAAATGATGTCGAATATCAATGTGCTTTGCTCTTGAGTGTTGAACGTTGTTGCAAGAGAGAGCAATAGCACTTTTATTATCACAGTACAGATGGATTTTGTTGAATTCAAAGCCATAGTCAGATAATTGGGATCTCATCCAAAGGATTTGAGCACAACAAGATGACATGGCTATGTATTCAGCCTCTGTAGAGGAAATAGAAGTACTCATTTGCTTCTTTGAAGACCAACTCACAAGCTTATCACCCAAAACCGAGCACCTCCGACGTGCTTGACGTGTATCTTGACATCCCGCATGATCGGCATCGCATAGGTCGTTAGTGACATACCGGTGTCCTTGGTACCAAAGTCCCATGTTGATGGTTCCTTGGAGATACCGAAGACCCGTTTAACCGCTTCAAGGTGCCTTTTAGTAGGCTTAGCACGATATCTAGCACACATGCACACAATGAACAAGATGTCCGGTCTACTGGTGTGAGGTACATCGGGGATCCAATCATACTACGATATTTCGTTTGATCTACCATGATCCCCGAGTGGTCCTCATCCAGTTTAGTACGCTCAATCATGGGAGTGTCAACGTGTCACATGAAACAAATTCAAATTTCTTTAAGATCTCATTTGCATATTTAGATTGATTTATAAAATGCCTCCGGGACTTTGTGAAATTTGTAATCCCAAGAAAATGACATTTGTCCCATCATTGACATTTGAAATTTGGAACCCATTTCTTTTGAAAACGATCACATTCATTGGGGTCGATCGAGGCAAAGATAATATCATCAACATAATTTGAACGTGAATTAAGTGTTTGCTCGACTTTCGGTGAACAATGTCGGATCAACTGCTCCTCCCTTGAATCAATAGATAGAAGAAACTTTGATAGCGTATCATACCATGCTCTTGGAGCTTGCTTCAAACCGTAAAGGGCCTTTTCAAGCGATAGACATGAGTAGGATGCTCGGATTCACAAAGCCTTCGGGTTGGTCGACGAAACCACTTCTTTAAATCACCATTAAGAAAGGTAGTTTTACATCCATCGATATACGACCATGTTCTTACTTGCCGCATTAGCCAAGAAGATTCGATAGCCTCGATACGAGCAACAGGAGCAAAAGATTCCTCAAAGTCAATACCTTCTTCTTGACGATATCCTTTAGCCACTAACCTAGTCTTATTTTTCAACACATCACCATGCTCATCAAGCTTCACTTTGAAGATCCACTTTAGAGCAATGATCATAGCACATTCGGGCGGTACTAATTCCCATACATCTAATCGATCAAACTCATGAATTTCTTCTTGCATGGCATTGAACCAAATTGCCTTCATTCATCGCAGTTTAACATCTTTAGGTTCGATCTTAGAGAGTATGGAGTTGAAGAAGCACCAAAAGGCATCGGTTGCAAGTTGTTTACAGTGGATCTTGGACGAGAGGGTTTCCAATGATGTTGTCCAATGGGTGATCATGTGTCCATTTTCTAAGGTGTTCATGTGGTTGTTGTTGTGGAACCGAAGTAGCAGAGTCGATGTCTCGATGAAGATGGTTCGATGATGAATCGAGGAGCAAATATATTTTCAAATGGAGCATCTTCGGGAGTAGCAAAGGGATTAACTTCATCTTGTGAATCCAAGCAATTCCATGATGTACACTTGGTGATTGAAGGTTTGTTGATGAGGCAGATTGATCGCCAGCAGCGCTTCTTGACTTAATGACATTGGCGAAGGATTGACTTCATTGACGAGGATAGAAGCGACCTCGATGATGGGATTGATGATCATTAGCACTTGGTTCATAGTGTTCATCAAACATTGGATCAAATAGTTTCTTCAAGTCATCTTTCAAGGAGGTACATAAGGAGTTTTGGTGAGGAGTCGAAACAAGAGTGAAACCGATGGGACTACTTGATGAAGGAGTTGTCCCGGAGCCATTGGACCGGTCACTCATCGAACGTAACGTGAATAGTTTCCATGATATTTCGGGTTCTTTTGTTGTAGATTCGGTATCCCTTTTGTTTGGTGCATATCCTACAAATATTCCAATGTCCGCTTTAGGTTTAAGTTTGCCTAAGTCTTGACCGTCATTGGTTGGATAACACAATGCACCAAACACACAAAGGAATGATAAATTAGGTTTTCTATTGTGGACAAATTCATATGGAGTTTTTCCATGAGCAGATGTGTGAATTAGGGATCGATTTTGAGTGTAGCATGCAAGTGGCAATGGCTTGACCCATAGAAACATTGGAACCTTTGAGTAAATCAAGCATAGTTCTTATGGCTTCCACAAGAGTTCGATTTCGTCTTTCAACTACACCGCTCGTTGAGGAGTTCGTGGAACACTTCTTTGATGGTTGATTCCAACACTTTCATAAAACTCATTAAGTTGTTTATTAACAAACTCATTTCCATTGTCGGTTCGGATGATTCTAACCGCTTTTGTTAAGTCGAACTGCAAATGTTTGATAAGTTTGATGATGATATCCGGAGTTTCATCCTTTGTCCTTAGGAACTTGACCCAAGTGAATGGAGAGTAATCATCAACCACAACTAACATATTTCTTCCCAAAGATATTATGCACTCTCATGGGTCCACATAAATCCATGTGTATTGTATGAAGAACTTCAGAATTGAGTTTGTTGTTTGGGTTTGTGGGCATATTTCTTGCTTTTCCCAATTGGCATGTTGAACAAAGATGATCCTTTTCATACTTTAGTCTAGGTAAACCTACAACTAAGTCCTTTACGGAAAGATCATTGATGGTTCCAAGTTCAAGTGATTGAGACGACGATGCCATAACCATGACTTTGTTTTGAAGCCTTTGACAATAAGCAAATGGGAGAAGACTTCATCATATCTTCGATGGAGATGGTGTATAGATTTGAACCACGTGTTCCTCTTAAAGTTCTTTACCATCAAGTTCTCTAACGAAGCAAGTATGTTTTCAAAGCCACTTCTAGATCGAGAATCACGTAATTTTCCGACGAGAATAAGTTATGACCAAGACCTTCTACGTAATATACCCGGAGATAACACTATCTCCGACAACATAATCTCCATAACCCATAATTGCACCAAATGATCATTCCCGAATCTAACGGTCCCGATGAATTTACTCACGGTTCATGAGCCGTGACGGTCTCCAGTCATATGCTGAAAAATTTGAGTCCAGTACTTAATACAAAAGTAAGCCGAAAACGTTTATTTATATTTTACGATCTTCTAATGTTTTGTCGATAACAAACGTAAAATCATATTAACGAAACAAATAAAATACGTAAATGGTTTGAACTAATAGTTTCTAACTTATTCACATTTTCACATAAAACACTAAAACAAGTATAAGTGATTTTATGATTTAAGTAATACATATGTACAACAACTAGTGTTTACATATTTGGATAAAATATACACATAACTAGTATGTAGTATATTGGGTAATATAAATGGGTAGAAACTTAAGTATCACAACCCATTGGGCAAATACATTGAATGTAGTGGGTACAACCCAAAGCCCATAACCCATGGATCTTGACCCATAACCCATTGCATGACATCATGCTTATATCATACATGGATGATATCCATAACCCATGGATCAACCCATACCCAAGTGACCAAGTGCATTGCACTCAAAGATACATTGTATCTAGCCAAAGATCCATGGTTCAACCCATGACCCATGACCCATAACCAAAATACCCATGGGTAAAGGGAGCGTCCCACGGATCCCTAGCTTAACGCTAGACGGATCCTTGTGGAAGGGATCCGTGGGATCCGGGAATGAGGATTTTTCCTCTATAAATAGTGAGCCATTTCTTCATTATTTCTCACCCTTTCTAACACACTTTCTCCCCGAGTTAAATCTCACTAACCTTAGATCCAAGAGATCTATGTTTGTAGTTTTGTTTTGTGTGATCTTTAGGTTCCTCTTAAAGGCAAGATCACCACCTTTGAAGTCGAGCAAGCTCAAGTCCATGAGTTGCCAAGCTTCCTCATCATCAAGGCCATCAAGTCTTCTTGTTGATGATTCCTTTATTTCTTCAAAGAAGTGTAGTGTTGAAGACATTAGTGAAAGGTGTCTCAAGTGTCAAGACGAAGATATTAGTGAAGAGTATCTATCGTCTATAGCATAAGCACTTGTGGTAGGTGCTTAGAAGTCAAGACAAGAAGCATTAGTGAAAGGTGCTTAGAAGTCAAGACTTGAAGCATTAGTGAAAGGTGCTTAGAAGTGAAGACACAAGACATTAGTGAAAGGTGTCTTGTAGATCTAGTCAAAGGCATTAACGAAGGTGCCTTAGATGTACATTCGATATGGTGTGTTTCGATGTACTAGATAGACTAGCATTAGATCCAAGGATATTGATGTCCTTGATGATGTTGTAAAGGAGTAGATCTCCTTTGGGATTAGTCGTTGGTGTAGTGTGGTAGTAGTTCCTCCATTGCAATGGAACTAGGTGCTTAGCCTAGTACCTAATAAAGGGTAGGCGACGTTGTGAAGGTGTAGTTCACCTTGGTGTGAAAGAACTAGGTACTTAGCCTAGTACCTTATAAAGGGTAGGCGACGTTGTGTAGGTTTGGTTCACCTTGAGTGAAAGAACCCGTGGTTAGCCTAGCACCGAAAAAGGGTAGGCGACGTTGTGAAGGCTTCTCCGCCATAAGGAGATTGGTGTAGTGTTTACGAACTCTCGAGTAGGTGACTCGGGAGTGGAGTAGGCAAGGAAGGTGTCCTTGTAGCCGAACCACTATAAATACTGCGTTGTGGTTTTGTGCTTCTTACTCTTATCTTTTCATTACATATCTTTATATGCTTGTTTATCAACATCCAACACACACAACCAAATAGATTGACATAAGTCGATCTAAATAGTTTAAAAGGAAGTTTTAATTGGTAAAACTATTCAACCCCCTTCTAGTTTTCCACAATTGGCATCGAGCTTCGTTACCAAGTTTCTTGAAGTATATTGTACTTTAAAACTTAATACGATCCATGGTTAATTGAAAACTACAAAGAAGGTTTTTCATAAAACAAACACCATGTCTTTTAAAACTATATGTTTGGATGTTGATTCGATAACAACATTTTTTTTATATATATTTTTGTTTGCACTAATCTTCCTTGTCATGTTGATTAGTCCAAGCTCATACCCACCAAGCTTTAGGAGTCGCTGGTAACAAGAATACCTTCCTTAAGAAGGTATCTTAAACGCAAAGGAGCAGGAATAGTCTAAGTGACATTTGCTGTGTCATTTGTAAAGACATTCCTAAGTGCGCTAAAGGTATGATTCTCTTTTACTTTGCTTGATAATTAAGTATACCTATTTAGGTATTTATATGATTATCTTTTGTGCAAATTACATGTTTTACATGAAGCTTCATTAGGAAGCCTTTTTCTTACATACGTGTCTTAATTCTCGTCTAAAGTCGTGGTATATAAAACTTATGTTTTGTTTTTCTTTTAATTCAATAATAAAACAAAAACACGAATTTCAAAAATTCCTCCTTCCCTATAAAAACTCCCACCGTCGACCTATCTATCAAATCCTCACTTTTTCAAATCTTCCAATTTCAAAAATTTCCTCTCACTCAAAAACTTCATCTTCCTCCTCATTCCATCTCAACCGAAACCAAGAAGATCCGTCATCAACATGGTTTACATCGCACTTGTGCTCATCGCCTTAACACTCATCGCACTTGTGTTCCCTATGATGAAGTTCACATATGGAGACATTTACTTTGTGTTGTTAATCTACATTGGGATCATATACCCAATCCTTTGTATCATCCTTAGCATTGAAATGCAATATTACTAATAATCTTGTTATCTTTGTTATTATTTATTTTCTTGTGATTTATATGTTTCATATTCCTTCGTGATACATTAGAAGTCATGAATGCATGCTAAAAGAAAATGTAGGATAAAACACTTCGTGGTATAAAAATATAAAACCTATGTTTTTATCTAACTTGTTTCATTACTACTGATCCACGGATCCTGAAGTTATACTAGCCGGATCCCTTTTGAAAAGGAACCGTGGGATCCGTCCCCATCGAGAACAGCTTTTCATGCAAATTAAAACCATTTTTCTTCTAGAAGTAATACTCCACTAGAATGTCAAAACCATAAGTGAGTCAAGTGTCTTTCTTGTTTAAAACCATTGTTAATAAAAATCTAATAAAACGTTAGATAATTATAGGTTGACCATAAACATCACCTCTTATTAACCCATCACTTCTATAGGTTCAACTATGACGCATGAATACGAGTTTGATTTTTCACTCACTAGCGTCTACACTCCTAACATCTCTCTTGAGCCCAACACACCGGCAATCATGTCCGTGGGTTCAACAATCTCGAAACCCGTCACTTCCATGAAGGACGATTGTAGACACCTCTCTACAATTCAAGAAGGTATCAATACCTCCTTCCGAGCCATAGGACTAGAATGTCTTCTTGAAATCAACGAGAAGATATGTCCAAGGTTTATAATGGAATTCTTCCGTCAAGTCGAACTCGTTCGTAACGAGGATCGCTTTCATCTCTTTGGTTTTATATCAAAACCAAAAGTTCACTCTAACCCTTGGGCATTTTGCTCACATCCTCCGGATTCCAAATCATGGACAATGTGCCTTCACCAAGATTGGTCTCTTGATTCTCTCTTCAACTTTCGTGAAGAAAATAGTCCATATTGTTCACACATACCCTCTCCGAAGATTTAAATCGCATAATATGCAAACCTCGACCATATTACTCCGATCCAAACATTATCTTTACAAGGGATATCCGAGAAGAGTACAAGCCTCTTGCACTCATCCCACGTGAAAATGTTTGGAGTCTTAGGGAAATCGAGAAATTCTTCCCGCTTGTTGTGCTCACATGTTGTAATCGTTTGCTAACACAACAACCATACAATCTCGCCTACTTCTTCGCAAGGCGAATTGCAAATCTTCAAGGCTCCAAGAATAAACTCATCCCTTATGGAATGTTCTTGACACGCCTATCATAATGTTATGCACTTCCATCCTCAATTTCAAAGTCCGTTGTACGCATTTGTGAACAAGATGATGGAACCGCTAAACATATCTCTCATGAAGACTTTCTTCATTCTTGATTCCACCAACACTCATCAACCACATAATGATCCTCCTAGTGAAAACACTCAAGAAACCTAGTAGTATTCCAAAATAGGATCAAATTCTCTTTATTCGTGCTCTATCAATGTAATCCAATTTCCTTCATGAAATAAAACATCTTACATTTGATATCTTAGTATTAGAACTCCTTTAGACTATCCTTGAGATATAATGCATTGTCAAGATCATTGCATACCTTTAGTAAAGGTCCCACGAGCGAGATAGGCGGATCCCAAAGATTGTGCTAGACGGATCCCTACACTTAGGGAACCGTGGGATCCCGCAAATGTAAAATGCAATTGCAAGCATTATATTTCAACCATATTCTTAGAATACCTCACACTAAACTAAACATAGTGTCTTAAGGCAAATTAAGTCCTTATCAAGATAGGTTGATCTTTTACATAACTCACCTAGATCACACTCTAAGAAGCTTGTAGATCTACCATTTCGCTTTTAATCCATTACTCTTCCGCCTTAAACTCACACTTCATTTTTACTTAATCCCTCACATCTAGTTTTAGAAATCTTTCGATTATGACAAAATTGATCATAAATCATCCTCATCTCAAAATTGATCAAAGTTGATCAAAATCTAGTTTTTCCATCTCAAAGCTTCTAGGATATTTTCCAAAACACTATCCTAAGACACAACCTGATCTCTAGGATCATTTAGCTTCAATTGACACTCTACATTATTAGTGTCATCCTTGCTCATCCATTGGTACTCTTGAAAGTTCCAAATCCTTCCATAAATAACAATCATTAGCTACATCATTCATTACCTTCAAGTACTCAAGCACCTCTTCATTTAAAACACTTAGAGGACTGAAACACTCAAGATGATATAGGTCTTAGATCTTAGAAACATCATTTCCACTTTTTCATAATCACGAAAGCCGGTTCCCTAGGATTAGCCTAGACGGATCCCTCCGAGGAAGGAACCGTGGGATCCGGATGACGTTTATGTCAAATCTTGCTTAATCAATCATTTCAACTCATCTTCCTAACTCAAACACTCCATCTCATCTTAAATGAATTCCTAGATCAAGACAACCTCAAGTTGACTCTTGTGCATGTTAATCATCACATTCCAATGAATCCTAGTGGCTTAAGGCTTAAATGCACTTGCCAAATCTCTTGGTTTATAAACCACTTTGCTAGAACCTCCATAGTCATCACTCTCATCCTAACTTTCAGCTCTTGCAACCTCTTGAAATCATCTCATCATGAGGAAAACCCCAAGTAGTAACTTATCCACCAAAGAACCACCCATGAAAAGGCTCGTGTTATACACGAAATCTCTTCAACCGAATCATCTCCGGTCAAGCCAACAAATGATAGGATTCTTCCTCATCCAATTAAACCAATTCCTAAAAGGATAGTACCCACAAAACTACCAATGCCAAACACCACCATACCTCCTAGGCCAAACAATATTATCTCCACTAAACCATCACCATTGGTTCCTAGAGCTATTTCATTTACATCCCCACTATCATCACCACACCTCTACAATTTAGAGGACTTGCCTCCTAGGCCGCCTCATCCGCTCACGACAACATTCTCCTCATTAGAGGAATAATGGTTCAAAATCAAGGTGTTGAGTCAACACTTGCTCCGCTTCTTTTCGCCGTTTCCATCATATAATCCCATTTGGATTATGAGAAATCATCAAAGTCAACCACCCGATCATATGGAAGTTGACACTTCTACCACCACCATCATTCTTGGTTGAGTCATTCTCAAATGTACCTCCACCAATCCTCCATCGCTTGAAGCTCCACAAGCCGCTTCACTTGATCCTTCGCATCAAGCTATTTCATTTCCTCCACCACCACTACCTAGCCATGACAAAGATTGCTATCATTGTCAACATGTTGAAAGTTTGATACATGAAGTACGAGAAGACCAACGTTTCATGTTCTATCATCTCCTTGAACATTTCGACGAGATTAAACCTAAACAAAACTTGAGCTAGAAGATTTTAGTGGTGTCATAGCATCAAGCGTTAGTTGGTCTAGAAATTTCTAGTCATGTATTGTCTATTTTCTTAGTTTTAGAGTCATGTATATCATAACTCTAGTTTTATTAAATGGAATTACATGGTACTTGTTATTTTTTTCTGAGCATATGATTACCTTGTATTCATATCTCATTTTGTGATAACATTACTTGTTATATCACCATTGTTGAAATTAATCGCCTACTACGGATCCCTCAAGATTGCCTAGACGGATCCCTACTAGAGGGAACCGTGGGATCCGTGAGATGTAAAGTTTTCTTTCTACTAACTTGAATCACATTTGCAGGAAATTGTGAATTATACTTGCTTTCTAATCTTTGTTTTGTAGTTATTCAATTTACACATGAAGACTTTGACATCCTAAAGCTAGGGGAGCTTTATGTCAAAGCAATACATTGCAAATTACTTGCAATCTTAGATTTATATTTCATGACTTCCCGTTGCATAATTGCAATCATCTAGGGGGAGCACATTCGTCACATAGACGTAATCTTTTGCAAAAGTTAATTGCAAATGAACTAGATTAGAATTAGTTTCTTGACGCCCTTACTTAGGGATGGACTCGTCAAGGGGAGTAACGACGAGATCCTTTCCGTTACTTGCTCTCTATTTCTTTTACTTTTACTTCTTTCACATGGTTTTCTTAAAACGATGTGTTGCTTTCTTCAAACACTTTTGTTTCGACAAAAGGGGAGAAGAAAGTAAAACTACAAATTCAAACTTTTACTAATTTTAGCTTTTCCTTAAAATAATTTTATGTTTTGTCATCAACAAAAAGGGGGAGATTGTTAATACAAATAAGCCGTAAAAACGTTTATTTATATTTTACGATCTTCTAATGTTTTGTCGATAACAAACGTAAAATCATATTAACGAAACAAATAAAATACGTAAATGGTTTGAACTAATAGTTTCTAACTTATTCACATTTTCACATAAAACACTAAAACAAGTATAAGTGATTTTATGATTTAAGTAATACATATGTACAACAACTAGTGTTTACATATTTGGATAAAATATACACATAACTAGTATGTAGTATATTGGGTAATATAAATGGGTAGAAACTTAAGTATCACAACCCATTGGGCAAATACATTGAATGTAGTGGGTACAACCCAAAGCCCATAACCCATGGATCTTGACCCATAACCCATTGCATGACATCATGCTTATATCATACATGGATGATATCCATAACCCATGGATCAACCCATACCCAAGTGACCAAGTGCATTGCACTCAAAGATACATTGTATCTAGCCAAAGATCCATGGTTCAACCCATGACCCATGACCCATAACCAAAATACCCATGGGTAAAGGAGCGCCCCACGGATCCCTAGCTTAACGCTAGACGGATCCTTGTGGAAGGGATCCGTGGGATCCGGGAAATGAGGATTTTTCCTCTATAAATAGTGAGCCATTTCTTCATTATTTCTCACCCTTTCTAACACACTTTCTCCCCGAGTTAAATCTCACTAACCTTAGATCCAAGAGATCTATGTTTGTAGTTTTGTTTTTGTGTGATCTTTAGGTTCCTCTTAAAGGCAAGATCACCACCTTTGAAGTCGAGCAAGCTCAAGTCCATGAGTTGCCAAGCTTCCTCATCATCAAGGCCATCAAGTCTTCTTGTTGATGATTCCTTTATTTCTTCAAAGAAGTGTAGTGTTGAAGACATTAGTGAAAGGTGTCTCAAGTGTCAAGACGAAGATATTAGTGAAGAGTATCTATCGCCTATAGCATAAGCACTTGTGGTAGGTGCTTAGAAGTCAAGACAAGAAGCATTAGTGAAAGGTGCTTAGAAGTCAAGACTTGAAGCATTAGTGAAAGGTGCTTAGAAGTGAAGACACAAGACATTAGTGAAAGGTGTCTTGTAGATCTAGTCAAAGGCATTAACGAAGGTGCCTTAGATGTACATTCGATATGGTGTGTTTCGATGTACTAGATAGACTAGCATTAGATCCAAGGATATTGATGTCCTTGATGATGTTGTAAAGGAGTAGATCTCCTTTGGGATTAGTCGTTGGTGTAGTGTGGTAGTAGTTCCTCCATTGCAATGGAACTAGGTGCTTAGCCTAGTACCTAATAAAGGGTAGGCGACGTTGTGAAGGTGTAGTTCACCTTGGTGTGAAAGAACTAGGTACTTAGCCTAGTACCTTATAAAGGGTAGGCGACGTTGTGTAGGTTTGGTTCACCTTGGAGTGAAAGAACCCGTGGTTAGCCTAGCACCGAAAAAGGGTAGGCGACGTTGTGAAGGCTTCTCCGCCATAAGGAGATTGGTGTAGTGTTTACGAACTCTCGAGTAGGTGACTCGGGAGTGGAGTAGGCAAGGAAGGTGTCCTTGTAGCCGAACCACTATAAATACTGCGCGTTGTGTTTTGTGCTTCTTACTCTTATCTTTTCATTACATATCTTTATATGCTTGTTTATCAACATCCAACACACACAACCAAATAGATTGACATAAGTCGATCTAAATAGTTTAAAAGGAAGTTTTAATTGGTAAAACTATTCAACCCCCTTCTAGTTTTCCATAGAAGTTCTTGAGATCGTTTGGCATATAAGCATGCAACCAATTGCATTATCAAGTGGTTTCTCTAACTTATCCTCTTCCACAATCTCACGGAGACATTCTAGACTATCCTTAAGGTGAGAAATATGTTTGAATAGCAAGTTTGTTATTCCTAAGATGAGGAGGAACATATTTCTGCACAAAGCATATTTATTACAGTATGCACCTTTGATGCACCATTCTCCCATTTGTCATTGGCATTTTCCCTTTTACCGACTCTTCGATTCTCAATTTCCTTTTGCAATGAAGTTATTTTTTCATTATTTTTGTCACGAGTGACTTTATTGACTCAAATAACTCATTGAAATGACGTTTAACCTTTTCATTTTCTTCTAGAAAACTCTCATTTTCCTTTTGTAAAGCATTAACCAAGTTTTGAAGATGAAAATTTTGAGAATTCCGAGAATCTAAAAGAGGAGGCATTTGGGAGCCAGTCACATTGTTCATTTCACCCTTTAATTGAGAAATTTGGGCTTTCAACTTTCTGATCGTGTTACAATGAGCTTGAATCTGTTCATCACATTTGTTTATTTCAAAAGCGCATTAAACTCGGAACATCCGAGGATATCTTGATGTTTGAGGTTTTAACATTTTCTTTGAGATGTTGATATTTTAGTTGTAAATCAAAATGTTCAACTTCTAGTTTAGAAAGATGTTTTACCAAATTATCGTGATCATCCTGATCAATTTTCTCACTTAGTTTAGAGTTTTTGATTTCAAGCTCAATGACACGATCATGGGAGACTTTCAATGCAATAGATAATTCATGAAATTGAGAATCGGTAATAGAACAATTAGTGGCAATATAGAACACATCTTGAGAGATACATTCGAAATCAAATTCTCATTTAAGGTATGCAAGTTCTTTCTCTCAATCTCATTATATTTTAATTCATGCTCATAGTCACTAACCTCAACTATCATTGCATCAAATTCCTTTTCCATTCCTTTAATATATGTATCTATTCCTTTTTAAGACTCTCAAATTGATCTTTTAGTTGTTTAAAGAAAGGCATGACCTCGTTAAATAACATTCTTTAGTTTGCTCAAAACCCTTTCCCTTTCGTTATCCCAGTGGGTGTGATCCTTTTCTTACAAGTTTTCTCAAAGTCAATGAATAATTGAAATATAACATATTGGTGATTAAGGTCTTGCTCTTAGTGGCAATAGTTCTAGGAACTAAATGCATTGGTGTATTTGGAGGATACACATAGCTGCAGCATTTTCCTAAGAGGAGGGTTTGTTTCAACAAGATTTTAACTTTTGCTTATCTAAGTCCTTTTTCCGAACACTTGTTTCGGTGTTAACAAAGTTTGAGGCTTAAACTTGTTTAAGGAAATCCAATTTTCCTTTTGTAATCATGGGGTTTGACAATAATCTTATTTTTTTTGCACTTGGGATCGTTAAGCTTCTTATCCATTTTCTCCCTTGATGCATCATCTAATTTTCTATCTTCCTCCGTGGCACACAATGCAACTAGGTGTCTGCCTAGGTTTAAGGATCTCCTTGCCATCATAGATAACATTTTGAGCAGCTTTTGCTATCTTACCATACTCGGGATTAGATTCCTTTATAATGGGGATACTATGCTTATCACGAGAACTCTATGCTTTGTGATCATGTGAGCGATCGAATTGTATTCCTTGTACGCATAACTTATTTTCAAGCTTGTTTTTCAAGGTTTTTAGATTAGAAAAATCATTCAAAAGTTTTGATTCCTTAGCATTAAATTCTTGTTTAAGCATTTTAACATTTTCTTGAAGTTCTTGCTTTTGCTTAGCGCTTTTAGAAAGCTTTTCTTGTAAGGTATTTAACTCTTGTTTTAATACTTCTTCTCTAAACTTACTTTTTCTAATAATTGTACGCATTTGGTCATCCATTTCACGCTCACGGGTGGTTAGCTCGAACTTAGCACGTTGTTCATAAATGGCAACTTGTTCTTTATAGGCATTAAGTTCGAGATAACAGAATCATCGGGGCACATGCGGTGTATTCATCAAAAACATAGTCATCATTGATCGCGGAAGATGCATCACTTGGTACAATCTCACTTTCACTTTGTTTCACATATTGATCATATGGGACAACATTGATATTACCCATATTTTCAATATCGACTCAATAGTTTCGATTGATTGTACTTTGTCATGCATCTTTGCACATCAACATCATCGTATAGTTTTAATACCTCGAAATGATTTTGTCTTTGGATGGACCAGCTTGTGGTGATGAAGAGACTTTAGAAGAGACCATTGGAGAAATGCTAGCCATGAAAATTGTTGTGCGAGAAGTTCATCATCAACGTCGATTCGTATGCATCAAAATCGGTGACTTGAAAGGCATTCGATGATTGTGGCCTATCTCCGAATTGGCTTCTCATCCACATCGCATCATATGTCTTGGCATTGCCCTCAAGAAGAAACAACAACTCCTCTTCATCCAAAGCTGCACCATTATCCCGAGCTTGCACAAGCAACATCTTATCCTCAAGTACTCTGCATTTTGAGGCGTTTTGGCGATGTGCGTTCCTTGCAATATGTCCCTCACCACCACGGTTGTAACACTTGATCGGCTTTGCTTGTCCTTGATTTCCATTCCTTCCCTATTCTCGATTTGCCACATATCCTCTATCAACTCCACCTCTTCCTTGTTCATACCGCCTTTCTTGAAGCTTTCCTGGTTGTACCATAACCTTCCCATCTCGATATTGGCTTGATTGTGTGGATTAGATGATGTTCGAGGTTGTTTTGGTGTGTGGAAGAGAGTTCATGTTTTGACCGATCATGAGAGCAGTTGATTAATGAAGTTTTCCATGAATGCATTCGAGATCGACTTGTTTGAACATTGGATCGGGAATGATTTTGTGATTACAATTACTCATGGGTATGACTTGTGAAGCTTTGCTTGTAATTCCAACATTGGTGTAAATGCAGTTGAATCATTTGATGAACTTGTTTCTCCCTGCTTTGATTTGAACTGATTAAGAATCATTTTTCAAACATGGCATGTCTCTCATTCTGAAGGAGGAAGGCATATAGTTGTTTATAGTTGGTGTTCTTCAAACCTTTGGTTAGCTTCACAGAGGTGACAAACTTGTGCCATTCGGGATTCATGTTGTTCACAAATTTTGAGTTCAACTGAATGTTTGGCATGGTTATTTTGATATTCCTCATATCATTAACAAGCTTGTAGAATCTCACGTAATACTCATAGACACTCTCATCGGGTTTCATCTTGAAGTGCTCAAATTCATCATAGAGTTGTGATTCTTTGTCTTCCATAGTTAATTCGAACCCGAGAGAAGCATCTTGACATTATCCCACACCGCCTTGGCTTTAGTGTTGTGATTGATAAGCTTGTAGATATCCTTTGGAAGACCTTGAAGTATGATGTTAGAAGCCACGATATCGCATCGAATCTCTTTTCTCCTTATCATTGAGCTCATCATATGTCTTTGGTCCGTCTATTCCATAGAACATTGTTCCATCTGCATTGTATCAATTAAGTCTCTTGTAGTCTCAATCGATAAGGTCCTTCATCAATCGATTTGAGAATGTTGACCCCATTTTCCTTTCCAAGACAAGACAATCGATTCTTTGAGCCCAAGAGTCGTAGTCGGTTCATCAAGCATGGGTGGACGAGTATCCGAACCACCGCTTGAACATCCTCGCAATAAATGGAGATGATTGTAGGTACGTTGGTAGACATGTTTAAAGATTACACGGATTTTATAACTCAATGATTAAACCGGAAATAGATTCTTTCACGGATTTTACTAAATCAAGAGAAAACCGTATTACACAAAAAGTCAACCAAGTCGCTAAGAATCCTTAAACCAAGTCGCTAAGCACCAAGTTGCTAAGTAATAAGAAGACAAGTCGCTAAGTTCCAAGTCGCTACGAATTTTGACAAGAAGTCGCTATGCACCAAGTCGCTAAGACGTCAAGTCGCTAAATAACAACTCGCTAAGGTCCAAATCGCTAACACCAAGTCGCTAAGAAACTTAAAGAACAAGTCGCTATCAAAATTGAAAGCAAGTGGCTACCTTACCAAGTCGCTACTCGTAGTGGAGAATCCACTAAGTGTACTGTTTGTTGGCTTGTCTCAAAAGACAAGTCGCTAGGACTAACTCGCCACCAAACAACACTACAACTCGCTACCTTTTACTGAAGCAAGTCACTAAGTAGAAATTCACCCGAGACTCAAGTCGCTACCAAGAAAAACTTTAAAACACACTTTTAAATCCAAAACAAGCTCAACCACGGTGATTCAAGCTTACCAAATCAAAACCCAAGCACATACAATGATTCTAAACACAAAAGTACACCCAAAATTCAAACTTTAACACTAGAAATGAACAAATGATGCAAAACCACTATACTTTTTCAAACTCAAAACCATCTAAAACCACTAGAAATCCAAGGATATGTAAGAGATGATCTAACCATGGCTCTTGATACCATTTGTAACATATTGGATTTCACATACACATCAAATCACTAACACAAGTAGGCGTATAAAGATGAGTTTTAGAGAGAAAGTTAGAGGTTTGGGAACTTTAGTGAGAGAAAGAAAATCTTATTATGAGCTCCAACTCTACCTTGGGAGGTAGAGAGTATTTATAGTCTTACACAAATCGCCACCGACGGGTGTGGATCGTGCATACAGTGGGTAAAGACCCGTTCGTCCTCCACGGTGTTACCTAACTAAATACAACTTAACATTAAATAACTACGACTACGAGCTTTCTAACGGATACATATACTTGAGGTGACCGACACTTTAATACCTAGATTTTCTACATCCTAACACAGATGTCTTCCCATTCTGGAAGTTTCACTTCTGATGACTCAAAAAAATTTTAGGCATTGCTCGCATATCAACTTAAGCAAACATGCAAGGAAGGAGCTGGTCAAGAAAAGAGACCAAGAGACGACGATGATGCGGACAAGGATTCTAAGCCCAAACGTCAAAAGAAAACAGGTGAATCCTCATGTATGCCTCCACCACCCCCAAGGACCACCACCACCACAGGCTCTTCTCAACGACCTCCTGTTAGTGATAAACCTCAGGACTCTGAGTCTCCACCACTATCAGAGAAAACTGGTGATCATTTCCAATACACCGGTGGTGATGACGAAGAGATTCATGAGCCCCAACAACCGCCCTCATCAACAACATCAACCAAGCAACAACCAGCATCATCCTCCGAGCCAAAGAAGAAAAAGTCTACCTCAGTTGTATCTTGGTTGGATGAAGATGACACTGATGAATACGACTGGTTTTCCAAGCTTGTTGATGCCACCCCTCAATTATCGGAAGGCCAAGAACCGGTAGATGGTCGAACCATGGAGCACGTCAAGATTATTCAAGAAAAGTTCAAAGTGAAGAAGATGACGAAAGGAGAGTTACGCCGAATCAAGAACAATGCGTTTCAACTACTTAAGGACAGCTCCGATAGTGCTATTGAAGTCAAATATCATCTCGACAACATCGCACGAGCTATGTCCAACAATATTGATTGGCTCAACCCTGAATCTAACATCGACTTCACAAGACCTGACAAGACTCCATACTACACTGACTGGACCAAGCCACTACCAACCATTGGTCGACCAGATCAACAAAGGATTCCCTACCAATACTTCTTCAACAACGACCTGGAATTTCTTCAACACGGTAGCGATGTAAGCAAGAAATACGCTACCTCACTCACCTTCAACATCCCGACAGCAGTCTTCTCCAATAATGTTGCCATCGAGGAAGAAGCCACAAGAATGTTTGTTGATAATGTGATGAATTATGATCTCGATGCACAGTATGGAATTCATCATTGGCCTGAACGAAAAAGACTATACTACAGAAGCTGCCAGGTTCTAAAATCAAACAAAGAGGTGTACAGTGACAAATGGATCATTGCTATCATTAATGTCAGTCTGGCTACGAAGTGGAACTACTCATTCCTAGAAGAGATCAAAGTCAAACGCCAATACGAGCAAGAATATGATTTTACTGAAGCTGATTTTCCGAGATTGTCACTCAACGACATTGAAGACATGTATCTGGCTAAGGTACAAGGTCGGATGCGACATATCTCCACCAACATCCAGCTCCAGTACATCAAGTCTTTGTTGATATTCATAAGAAGCATAGTGATCCAGGAACGTGTTGAAGACCTTCAACTTGCCATGGAATCTTACCAGAAACGAGTCAATCTCACTAAACCGTTACTACACTTTCCCGATTTTAACCAACTGTCTCAGTACACCATTGTGAAGAAACCAAAATTTGGAGTAGTTTACCGCAGTGAACTTCACCATAACTGCTTAATGGCGTGCAATGAGCTTCACAAGTTTTGTGATCATATTCTGAAGAAGGTTCGTGATGGGTTAGAGTATCGGTTGAAGGAGATTCATGAAGGCATTGGGTCGAAGAAGCGATGGAATTCTAGAGAAAAGAGGGATGTGAAGAAGATTATCAAGAGGATTGATGAGAGGCTGTTTCACCATGATCAGATGCGGAATTTGGAGAGCTTTGTGGGTGGACGATAGAGTTTCCCTCTTATGGGTTAACAACGACAAGGAGAACTCCTGGTGTTATTGAAGGATTGCCTGGTACTCCTTAATTTGTTTCTTTGATTGATATTTGGATGATATAATTTGTACAATTGACAATGGCTTGTGCACACATAATAGTGTACAACCCGTACTTGTAATGAAAGGACCCTGTGGTACGCATCAGTGCCACAATCCTTATAAAAGGAGCGAAAGCTTCTTACTCTTGAGTAAAACTTATCAAAACTTTCATTTTTCAAAGTTTTGCTCAAAAGAACAAGTACTTCCCCTTATGTTTTCAAAACCTCAAAAAGTTAATATTACTTGTTGAGGGGGAGTATTTGCTTACAAATCTTTGTTCACAAAACGTTCTTCGTGGAATTCTTCCCACAAAACTCGAAATGGACATATTCGATATCAAATTTTCATCAAAAATAACATATATGCCATTTTTTAGGGGGAGAAAAATTATGTGATACAAATATGTTGGAAATGTGATTGAATCTTCGTGTGACTAAGACTTAACCCATGAATTGACGAGAACTGAACTGTCATACATCGAAAAGATTTGTCTTCCGAGACTTATCCGAGTAGATTGTACCTATTCGAGAAACTCTTGATAGACATGAACTCTGACGGGGTTTGACAACCTTTTGAGGTTGTCCACACCTTCAAGGTAGTTATTAGAGTTAGTTGTCACCTAAAAGCTGACAATGTAACTCTTTAACTATGAAACGTAACCGTGTCTCGAGGGGAATTGTCTATCTTGAGTCGATCAATTCAAAAGTTTGAACTCTACTCTCAATGTGCATATTTCTGTCAAAACACTTAAGCACATGTGGAGGGGGAGTATTTCTGAAAATACTAAACTCTCAAGTGTTACAAAATATTTTCACCATAAACACTTTGAGAGATTTTTGAGAAAATGGTTTTATGGCAACTTAGAATAGTCATGGTGTTATAAGGTGACTAAGGTTAGAATAACTGTCTCTATGATCCGCCAGAGCGGAGGATCTACCCAAGGACACCACCAATAGTTAGAATTTAGAAGTCCTTAGGTATGATTATAAAAAGGAGAAAATGAGAATCGAGAAAGAAGGAGTTGAAGAATTAAAGAGAAAAGTAAAGAAAAGGGTGAAAAGAAATAGCCTCCAAATTATTCAACTTAGGCGCATACACCGGTTCAATTCATATGCTACTTGGTTGTCACTTGATGACACCGGTATTGAAGATTAAAGTCGTCATGGACCCGCCACGCATGCACTAAACCTTCTTAGCCACTCAAGTTTCTCTCAACAAGCTTGTTTAATTCTCACAGGAACCCTACGTAAACTATCGGCTTTCTTAGAGATTTCGGTATTGAAGAAGGAGACCTCTCCTAGTCTCCGCCAGAAAACCAAAGCGCACTATTGAGTCTAGAGCCACGAGATTCATCAAAATGTCTTAGAACACTTGACATTTCATCACTTGTCGCTCAACATTAAGGACGCAAGTGACAACATTATCGAGTCCTTCACTGATCTTAGCAATCTATCGAGAACATTTATGAGAGGTTCACAATTGTGATCCTCGGTGATTGAATGGAAACTCCGCGCGGTCAACATCAAACAACCGACAATAGCGGTCACTTTGGTAACTCCTAGTGGGTTACGCTTAGTGTTGTCTCAAACGGTCTACGACGCAAGGGTGATGCTTTGGTATACTCAATGACTCACCGAATCAGATGTGTACTTTGGTACATTGTGTTATCCTACTTGAGGACTCCAGTCTCAGAAAGCCTTTGCTAGAATTAGAGATGTGTTTTCACACTATGTCGTTAACATCAAGTTCGAACTTGTGGCGCTGGAAATCCCGCTAAGGAGATTCCTTTCAAGAATCGAGTCCTCGAAGATGCGGGTCATTACTTGAACTTGTTCAATGTAATGCCAACTGTCCCTTATGGGATTCGAAAGGCTGATTCGCCCGACCAAGGTGAATGGAATCAAGACATTCATCAGAAGAACAATCGTAGTGGTTAATTCTCTAAGAAACGACCACCGTGATCGATTGGTGTTTATCGCTAACCCATTCTTATGTTTTCTTCTTATGGATGCTCCTGGGAGATGATCGTGCTGATTCTCCACATGCTCATACCAACAACAACACTATTTGAAGTTCTCTCGAAAGGCAACACAAAAGTCAGAATGATTCTTCCACAAAGCCAAAGAATCTACAATGTTTAAAGACTTAGAGAACTACATCATAACTAAAATCTAACGTTAAAGAGCATGTGAGCATGTTAGAGAAGGACGTGGAGACACCTGAGCAACGAAGCAGACCTGATGCAGATAACCACAACATAACATCACCATATCCACACCAGAACAAAGAACAAATATATATGAAGACGTCAAAGCTGAAAACTTCAAAAGAAACAAGATCCTCACACTGGAGAGATTGTTAGAATCAAGGAACTTCTTCTCATAAGAAAGAAGAATGTCAGAAGATGTCAAAGCAACTGCTATTACATCAACACCAACAACTTTTCAAGATTGCTGGTGTCACTTTTAAATTACCAACACTTAGGGGAAGATTGTTGGAATCACTCCTAACTTGTATTTCAAGTGTTTGTAATCAATATGTAATAGGTTGCTTAATTAGGCTTTTATGTTTGTATTAATGGCAAGGCTTATGTAGAAAGCCAATAAGCCTTGGCCCAAGTCCAATAAGGATGGAAGGAACTAGTAGTGTTGCCCTAGTTCCCTTCCCCTATAAATATTCTTGTAAACCTTCCTTGGAAGGTTGGTTGTTCACTTTTACTTAATATCATACGCATAAACATTCCATATTCATACGTGTATTCGTTTAAGTGTTCATCCGATCTTTCCTTCATCTATATTTCTTACATATTTTTACTTGTGTCATATTATGGTGACCTAACAAAACTTGTTTAAATGATCGTTATTTGCTACGTGTTTTGAGTGTTTGATAATATGTGAAAGTTGAGTAAATTGTTATATTTAAAATGTTGAGATATATAAATATTGAATTGTGAATTGTGAATCGTATAAATAAGAATTGTTGGAACCGTTGAACCGAACGGGTATGAATATGAATTGTTGGAACCGTTGAACCGAACGGGTATGGATATGAATTGTTGGAACCGTTGAACCGAACGGGTATATGTTGAATCGTTGGAACCGTTGAATCGAACGGAAATATAAATACTTGGTATATGTTATAACGTGATATAAATTGAATTGTTGGTTTATATTAAGTTGTTGGTATTTGAATTAATTAAGAATATGCTATAACTGAATAACACTTATTTGAGATTTGAACAAATTGCATGATCATTTTATAAGTTTGATTTTATATGAATTATTTTGTATGTGAAAACCATGAATTCTCACTAGGCCTTTGGCTGACCCAAAACTCTTTTAAAATTTTTGCAACCCAGATACGCTGCTGTAGGAATCAAGAGTTTGATTGAGACCGAGTAAGAGTAGACGCTTCCCTTGATATAAGGTAAATAAGAGGGTTTAACGCTCCGAAAAGGCGGGGTGTTACAGTTGGCATCAGAACCATAGGTTTAAGTGAATTAGGTTTACTCGGCCTAGTCTTAAACCGTAAGCAATGAGTTATTGAAGAAATTTATTTAGAGATATCGTTGTTGAGCTAACATAGTGTAGTTGGACTGATTTTAGGCTATAGGGTGTAAGTGAAGAAACTTTGTATAAAGATCTAGACTTTGAAGTTGTAGAACTGGTTAAAAATTTAGAACAAATAGTAAAAGCTAAGTATCTAATGGTGTAAGCTTGTTGTCATTAGTTAAGATGATGATATTGGGGATGGGTGCATAAATTTGTAAAGTCGAAAGAGCTAGCCCTAAGTGCTAAAAGAAAAAGAGGAAACAAGAGGAAATAAAAGGATTAAAAGAAAGGAAAAAAAGGCTTTTGGATGATAAAAGTGACATTCTTGCATAAAACTTTATTTATAAGGTACAAGGTTTCAGTTATGAAGACATGAGTGCGTCGGTGATTAATCACATATATATTTCTAGGTACCTTGAATAAATAATGTGATAGGAGCTTGTATATGATTAAAAATTACGTAGCTTAATAATTGGATACATTAAAACTTGATGGGATAGAATAGTATATATGCAGGATTTTAGCTTAATTGTTAACTTAGGAGCTAATATAAAGATAGACAAGTGCTGGAATTTTGAAGAAAAAAATGGTATGATATTATAGACAATATGATATGATATATGTCAAATAGGTATAAAGAAAAGTAAAAATAACAAAGGAAATACTTGAGAATTTTTGTAAAAGATGTAAGATCCCTATAATGATTGTATGCATTTCATGAGCTGTGAGTTATTTATTCTGGGTTATACATTGACTGCAAGTGTTAATTTAAAAGAGGACGCGATATTGTTGGTTGTTTTTGAAACAATTGATAATTTTACGTGCGGCAATTGTCTAACCAAATTTCGAGGACGAAATTTTATTTTTATAGGGGAAGAGTTGTAAAACCCTGAATTTTGAATACCGAATTTTTTGTCAAATTTGAATTTTTCCTAAGTTATAATTTATAAACTTCCTATATATTTTCGAATTCGTAATTAATTATCCGAACTTGATTAGAATCTAAGTATATTATTGTATGTCTGAAAAATAAAAAAGTGTTATGGCAAAATTAAATTAAATCTTAAATAAATACACATTCTAATTAAATATAAAAATCTTAAATATGTATATATACATTTATAATGGAACCGGTTATGTACAATAGATATAAACCCGATTATATACATGAGTTATAGAATCCGGTTATCACAAATCTTGGCCCAATCCAAATCAAAATTAAAACCGACAATACATCCTTTGTGTTTATCTCATATTCGACCAAATCTCATCCCTCATTATATACAAGGTTTCCTAGTTAATTTCACACACAAAATCAATTTATAAAAAAATAAAATAAACCCTAGATATGGAGGAATACAGTGACAATGGCTGCAACATGTAGGAGAAGCATAAGGAGTGTTCATGAAAGTTGGACTCGTAGTGATTAGTCATAGTTCCAATTACTTTCAAGGTAATCCTTGTTTAGATTTTGTGTCACGTTCTATAGCAAAAAAATTAAGATATGATAAATTGATTATAAAATAGTTATGTAATTACTATTAAGATGTTTCAAGCATTATTGGTTGATTTAAATGACTTCATAGATCACTAAATTATCGTGTATAAACGTAGGAGCCATGCCATTTATTAAAATATGTACAGCTTCATAATTTAAAGCCAATTTATTATTTAGACATATAAAAGTTTTATGAGAAAAGTAATAATATAAACTGTTCATATTTAAAGTCATATAAGAAAAAGAGTGTTTATGCCAAAACTATTGTACTACCTACAAGTTAAGTTAAGGTATACAGGAGGTGTTTGAATTTATAACACACAAGAAAAACTTGACCAATCAACTAGGACTTTTATATAACAAAAGAATGTTTATAGTGAGATTTTTATTGTAATTGTAGGAGTCTTTGCTTAACAAGTGAACTTTCATTCCGTGCACTTTGAGGTGAGTTTTCATGTGCTTTTTAAATTGGGTTGCACTTTTATTCGAAATAGTATCATGCAAACTTGTTTAAATGATCATTATTTGATACGTGTTTTGAGTGTTTGATAATATGTGAAAGTTGAGTAAATTGTTATATTTAAAATGTTGAGATATATAAATATTGAATTGTGAATTGTGAATCGTATAAATAAGAATTGTTGGAACCGTTGAACCGAACGGGTATGGATATGAATTGTTGGAACCGTTGAACCGAACGGGTATATGTTGAATCGTTGGAACCGTTGAATCGAACGGAAATATAAATAGTTGGTATATGTTATAACGTGATGTAAATTGAATTGTTGGTTTATATTAAGTTGTTGGTATTTCAATTAATTAAGAATATGCTATACCTGAATAACACTTATTTGAGATTTGAACAAATTGCATGATCATTTTATAAGTTTGATTTTATATGAATTGTTTTGTATGTGAAAACCATGAATTCTCACTAGGCCTTTGGCTGACCCAAAACTCTTTTAAAATTTTTGCAACCTAGATAAGCTGCTATAGGAATCAAGAGTTTGATTGAGACCGAGTAAGAGTAGACGCTTCCGCTGATATAAGGTAAATAAGAGGGTTTAACGCTCCAAAAAGGCGGGGTGTTACATTAAGTCTTCTAATCTTTCATTTGGGATTTCATTCTTCTCAATGATAATTCCCTTCCACCTTGGTTCTTCTTCTAAGGATGCCTTTTCTAGTTCATCCTTATCTGCCATAGTTGCCATCAACAATGTAGGTTCGTTGTCTTCTTCTACAATGTTCGTCTCTTCTTCATCATCCTTCTCTGGACAGTTTCTAGCAATATGTCCAAACTTGTGGCAATTATAACATTCTACACCTCGTTTTCCTTTCTTGAAACGGTTTTGATCTCTAGAGTTTTTCTTTCTCCAATCACGATCATCTCCATCCTTGTTTCTAACATTTGTTGCCTTTTCGTCACACCAATCGTCTTGAGACGAATTAACTCTTCCTTGTTCACTGTTCTTAAAACCTTTCCCATGACTAGACATGTTGCCATGTTTTGTGAACAATAACTTATCCTGATTGTTACTAGGGCTTCCATCAAAGAGGTTCACTCTTTCCTCAAAGGCTTTCACCACCAATTGTCTCATCTAGTGTTGTATTTTCTAGATCGTAAAATTGTTCTATGGCTGCTACAACTGTATAAATCTCTTCGCACGGAACTTAGAAGTTTTCATACTAGAGTTGCCTGATCAAATGTTGATCCTAAGCTACTAGCCCTTGTAACAATACTGTTGAGCTTTGCCGAGAAAGCATCAATATTGTCATCTTCTTTCATCTTTAACATCTCAAATTCCGTTTTGAGAGTTTGTAGTCGTGCCTTTTGCACTATATCTACACCTATGTGCCTAATTTGTAGTGCTTCCTAAATTTCTTTTGCACTCTTACAACTAGCCACTTGTAAAATCATATCTTCTGGTAATGCCTGGTAAAGATATGCAGTTGTTGCCATATCTTTCTTTACGTCTAATTGTGCACTACCCTCAGGTTCTATTATTTCCTAAAGCCCATTTGCCCTTAGTATGGTCTTTATACGAAGATCCCATACTGTGTAATTTTTAGATTTCAAAACGGGACATTAAAATTGGGAAAACGATGTAACCTCCTTGTGAATTACAATTTCCTTGTTTGTGTCTCCAGTCATTATGCCTAAAAACTATTCCTAATTCTAATAGGGAATTTAAAGTAGGAATCTAGGAAATCTTATAACTTCAACTAGGAATCAAACAATAATTTCTAATCTTATCTACGTATAATAAGACTAAAAGTAATAAAATTCAGATTTTAGTTTTAGAATATAAAACCCGAATTTTGTGATTCCTCCACGATATGATTTTCGAACCAACAAGAACACCCAAGTGTGTTCTCTTTCTCCCTTGTACAATCAACCAAACGCACCCTTGATGTTTCTTCTTTTTTTTTCCTTCTTTGTTCGAACCAGAAAACACAAAACAACTCCTTCCTTTTGTTTTTTTTCTTCGAAGCAGTAAACACAAATTGCTCCCTTTCTTTTTCTTTTTCGAACCAATCAAAAACACCAAAACACTTTTACTTGTTTCTTCTGCCTTTCTTCGAACCAGCACAGAAACAAAAAACCACTAAAACTTCTCTTTTCGCCCTTATTCTATTCGTCAAGAATACTTTTTTTCCTTCTTCTTGTTTCTGCCCAAACCAAACAGCAGGTTTGCTGTGTTTCTTTGGTTCCAACGTTTGCAGAAAAAACTCGACCCCAACTCTCTTCTTTGATTTTGCGTCATAAAAACGAATTCAGGCTCTGATGCCAATTTGTTGTCCCAGCGGCGTTTCACAAACAAGTATAGCAAAAATAACAAACAACAATCTGATCCAAATGGCGTTTATTGAATCAAACGCAATTGGTTTTCTAAGTTTTGTACAATATCTGATTTGGTTACAAATAAATGAAACAAACAGGCCCTATTTATACTAGAATGAGGAGCGGTTATCTTTGAAGCATCGTGACTCTTCAGAATGTTTGCAGCCTTTCTTGAACCAACATGTTGCTTGATCTTGTAGTGCTTCTTTTGATTGAAACGTTCCAGGCAGTTATTATGTTATAGATATCCATATTCTACCCTTCTAACTTTCCCAAGTATACTCATAACCCCTCCTACTTTTACTAACATCTATGTTACAATCTTTACTTAAACTATTTTACATAAGGAACTCCTAAATATTGAGTCATGACTCAAGATTAGTCCAACATTTACCACCTGTACCTCACATCATTTACTCATACTTGCAACATAACACGGATGTTAACGAAAACACACCAAATTTTGAACTCAACCAACCTCCTCTTTATTCTTTTAAAACTGCATATCAACACGAGTACAATATCGTGTGATGTTTTTAAGTCAAAACATACAAAAGAAAGAAAAAACGATTACAAAATGAAACCCTAACGCTCCCGATACACCTACCAAAACACACACTAAAATTTATCAACCGAATAAAAATAAAAAAGAAAACCTATTTATAGCATATAAACTAAAATATCTTGAATTTACACTTAGCCCTTGAAGATGTAACATTAGGACACGCTAAGTACTAATCTTTGAACTTTTGTCAATCTTGACCCTCCAACTCTTGCAAAATATTCAAACACCAACCAAAACCATTTAAGATCAATACAGACTTTAATTATCACATTACTTTACAGGTCACACTACACGTAGCTCTATACTCAACTTCAGTAGAAAACTTTGCCAAAACATACTGCTTTTCAATTTTCAAAGACACTAAGTGTGCGTTTAGTTGGGGGAAAACATCCTTATTTTCCACAAAATATTTTGTGAAAAACAAGGAAAACAGTGATCGCGTTCAATTAAGTGTTTTCCAACAAAATGTTTTGCAAAACACAAAATCCCCTATTTTCTAACTTAACAAGGAAAATTACAAAACAAATTTTAGTTGTTTTCCTTGTTTTTCTTTGTAACCACACCCCCCCTTCTTCTTCAAAATAGAAAATTCAAACATCAACTAAACGCGTTTTTTTTTTTATTTTTAAGTGTTTTGTTGAGATAAATTTCTCTTTCAAATTTTTACAAAACTAGAGATAGAAAATAAGAAAATTTTTTATCCAACTAAACGCACCCTAAGTTTTTCAAAAAAATACAGCATAACCAGTAACTTATTTCTAGAGGATTTTACTTTTTGTCCCATCAGAATCAACAAGCACTTCTAAATTGAATATATCATTCCTTTTCAATGTTATCCATTTTCCAAAAAAGAATTTTTTTTTTTTCTTTCTTTTTTTTTTTTTGAAGTTTTTTAAAAAAAAAGTTTCTCTTTGTAAAAATAATCAAACAAGGTAAGGAAAGTATGAAATAATGCAAATCTAATAGTTCATTGCACGAATAACTAGGATGCGTTTAGTTAAAGAAAAAATTCTTTTGTTTTTTATCTCTAGTTTTGTAAAAATTTGGAAGGAAAATTTATCTCCACAAAATATTTAAGAATATAGAAAACGCGTTTAGTTAATGTTTGTATTTTCTATTTTGAAGAAGGGGAAGGAGAGTTGGGGTTACAAAGGAAAACAACTCAAATTTGTTTTGTAATTTTCCTTGTTAAGTTAAGAAATAGGGGATTTTGTATTTTTCAAAATATTTTGTTGAAAAACGCTTATTTGAACGCGATCTCGCTTTTCGCTTTGTTAATACAAATATCGCCATTAAACGTTATTTATATTTTTGATCTTTGCCTAAGTTTTGTTAACGACAAAAGTAAATTTAATTTATAAAAGCTTAAAGCTTGTCAAGTTTAATAGATATTAAAACAAGCTTTCTCAAACAATATATTCATCATTCAAGCATTTACATTTGTGATTAGTGACATCTTGATATGACTCTAATCATTATGTATGATAGTAGTTTTAGAATGTGTTAGGTTCTTAAAACCAAACACTACTTAAGCATTTGCATATTTCTAAAAATAGAAATACAACATATGACATCATGTATTACATCATGGAAATCATTGGAAGATTCCATTAGATATTTTGTGTAGATTTGTACTCTTCATATCTTGCACAATCTCACTTAGATAGAGTTGACTTTGGCAAGATTTGATATCTTGGTCGCCGACCGGGCGGTACCAAAATGGTACACGGCGGAACCCTTTAAGGGTCCGCCGTCCGTGGACGCCCCGTCCATTTTGGCTATAAATAGCAATGCCAAGCCAAGTAGTTTTTCATCCCTTTCTAACATACTCATACATATCTCTCTCTAACCTTTCTAACTCGTTTCATATCATATTAGTGATCTCTTTGTAGCAAAGAAGATCAAGTCATATTCAAGCTTCAACGAGAAGTTGGAAGTCTTGTTTGTTTAGTGTTGTATGATCTAGTGTTGATCCATACTTCATTGTTGTATCAAACCATCATAATCTTGTGAGTGTGAGTGGTTAGTATTTTAGTCCTCAAAATACATTGTGTGTGGGAGTAGTTGTACCCTTGGAAAGAACTCGACATCTAGCTTAGTGTCGGAAATAGTGTGTTTAAGTGTAAAGGTTTTCTCCACGGTGAAAGGAGCTTGTTGACTAGTGAAGTTAAACTCGAGTGTGAGACTCGGGAGTGGAGTAGGCAAGGAAAAGAGTCCTTGTAGGTCGAACCACTATAAACAACTTGTTGTGGTTTGATCATTTCTTTCCTTATTTACTTATTACACATTGCTTGCATATTTCATTAACATACTCAAGATCAATATCAATTGATCTTTCAATAAGTTTCAAAACAAAGTTTTTAATTGGTAAACTATTCAACCCCTTCTAGTTTTCTACAATTGGTACCAGAGCCTCGTTGCTCAAGAATTTCTAAAATAACTTGTATTTTATAAACTTGAAACGATCCATGGATTCTGAAAACTTTAAAGAAGGGCAATCTATGCAAAGACCACCACTCTTTGAAACCAATGGATTTATCTATTGAAAACCGCTTTGAAACATATGTAAAATCAAAAGATATAGATCTTTGGTTTATTATTGTTAAAGGAGATTTTAGTTCTACAACAAAGGATATTTCCGTTGATGAACAAAAGAAATTAGTTGCTAAAAATAATGAAGCTAAAATGATGCTTTATAATGCTTTACCTAGAAAAGAATATGAAAGAATTTTTATGTGTGAAACCGCCAAAGATATTTGGGAATCTTTAATTGTTACACATCAAGGTAATTCACAAGTCAAGGATAACAAAATTGATCTTCTTGTTCAACAATATGAACAATTTGTTATCCTCAAGATGAAACCATTGATTGTGGCTTTGCTCGCTTCAACACTATCATTACATCACTTAAAGCACTTGATGAATCTTTTCGTAGTAAGAACTTTGTCGAAATTTCTTAGAGCACTCCATCCCAAATGGAGAGCTAAAGTGACCGCTATTGAAGAATCAAAAGATCTCTCAATAATGTCACTAGACGAGCTAATTGGCAACCTCAAAGTTCACGAAATGGTAATGGAGAAAGATTCGAGATCATCAAAGGAAGAAAGGAGAAGATCAAACTGCTGCTCTAAAAGCAAAGGCGGAATCAAGCGATGATGATGAATCTTGTTCCGTAGTGAAGATGAGGAGTATGCCATGGCCGTTAGAGATTTCAAGAAGTTCTTTAGAAGAAGAGGAAAGTTTGTAAGACAACCTCGAGAAGAAAAGAAGCCATTCAAAAGATCGGGATGATAAGAAGAGTAAAGGTGAAAGAAAGTGTTTTAGATGTGGTGATGCAAGTCATCTCATAGAGAATGTCCCAAGCCACCTAAAAGCAAAACTCAACGAGCTTTTGTAAGTGGTGCTTGGAGTGATAGTGAAGACGATGAAGAATCAAGCAAGGAAGAGATCGCCTAATGGCACATGAGTCAAATGAGGTACTTTCCGACTCTTCTTATTCTTCTATAGATGATGACACCTTGCAAAAACAATATAATCAATTGTGTGAGCTAAGTCTAAAAATCATAACTAAAAATAAATTTCTAAAACCAAAAGGAATTTTTGGAAAATGAAGTATATGAGTTGAAAGAAAAGCAAAACGACTTGAAAAGGAAAAGCAAATGACGATGATTGTAAATCATGTCAAGAGCTTAATCTTGAAATAGAAAACTAAAGCTCACACAAGAAGTTCTAATAGAAAATAATTCTAAGTTTAAAAGGTTTAACAAAAACATCGCCTTGCCGATGAAATAGTTAAAATCCATAAAACACCGTGAGACATGAATGGGCTAGGTTTTAATGAAGTATTAATTCCAAAGAGTCAAAACAAAACGGCCGAAAAGGACTAACATTCTCGTCAAAATTGTCAAGAAGATAAAGACGGACCGTGACGGAACCAAAATAAGGGTTCCGTCTCACAGCAAAATGGTACCGCTGGTACTTCAACAGTAATGTAATGTTCGCAATACGGACCGCATCAATTTGTTAAAGTAACAAAGAAAACCAATGATAATGTTAAACTAAAACCAGCCTATTACATCGAGTAGGACTTGTTAAAATGAATTTAGATCAAAACTACTCAACAACGATATAAAACTTCTTTGCCAAACGCCTTTCCTAAGAGCAACCACAACGTTCAACCTAACTACCAACACAACGGTTGGAATCAAAGTTTTCCTAGACCATATCAAACTCCAGATTACATGCCATGGAACTCTTACCCATCATTTCCATACATGAATCAAATAAATGGTATGTTTAACCCAAACGGACCCATGAGATATCGGGGACCAAATGCTTGAGTTATTTGCTTTTAGGTATGCTTGAAAGTTGGATTGGAACCCGATGAATGGATAAAAGATAGTGGATGCTCACGACACATGACGGCAACAAAGTCTCTTCTCATCATACCAAGAGTATGACGGAGGTAATGTCACTTTCGGTAGCAATCTCAAAAGCAAAATCATTGGCAAAGGTACGATTGCTCATAACTCCCTAACTATTGAAAATGTTGCTCATGTGGATAGGTTAGGATTTAATCTACTTAGTATTAGCCAACTATGTGATAAAAAGTATAAAGTACTATTTGATGAAAATGGTAGTAAAATACTAAAAGATGGTATCACCATAGCTAAAGGAGTTAGGAAAAATAACATATACGCCATGAAAATAGATAAAACATATAATGACAAACTTTGCTTAACAACATTAGACGATAGCTCATCTCTTTGGCATAGACGCTTAGGTCACGCTAATATGAGACTTATACAAAACCTATCTTCAAAAGAGTTGGTTAGGAATTTACCAAAACTAAAATATGACCAACACTTTTGCGACGCTTGCAAAATTGGTAAACAAACACATAGTAGTCACAAATCTAAAAATATGGTGTCCACATCTAAGTGTCTAGAATTATTACATATGGACTTGTTTGGACCATCCGCTATAAGAAGCTACGGAGGCAACTTATACACTTTAGTCATAGTAGATGATTACTCAAGGTTTACTTGGACGTTATTTTTGAAAACCAAAAATGAAGCTTTTGATAAATTTGAAATACTTAGCAAGAAAATTCAAAATCTTCTAGGTGTCAAATTGTGTCGATCCGAACGGATCATGGTCGTGAATTTGACAACGAAACTCAATTTGGAAACTTTTGTGATACAAATGGTATAACACATAACTTTTCCGCCCACTAACACCTCAATCAAATGGAGTAGTAGAACGAAAATAGAACAATTCAAGAAATGAGTAGAACAATGCTTAATGAACAAAACATTCCTCAAAAGTTTTGGTGTAACGCTGACACTTCTACATATATTTTAAATAGAGTCTTAATACGTCCTTTCCTAAACAAAACACCATATGAACTTTATAAAGGTAAAAGCCAACGTTAGGATATTTTAGAGTCTTTGGTTGTAAATGCTTTATTCTTAATACTAAGGATTATCTCACCAAGTTTGACCCAAAGTCTTATGAAGGTGTATTTCTTGGTTACTCTCAAACTAGTAAAGCTTACATTGTCCTAAATAAAGAAACAATGATAGTCGAGGAATCGTTGAACATAACATTTGATTTAAAGTCCACCTCCTCTAAGACATCACCTTTGGTAGATGATGACTTAGTTGAAAGTCAAATAATAGAAAGTCAAATTAATAATAACAAGGAAGATGAACCATTAAATAAGGAAATTATCAACATCAAAGAATCTAAAAGTCATCCTTTAGAAAAGGTCATAGGACAACTTAATCAAAGAACCTTAAGGTCACAAGCCCAAAATCAAAGTAATCATTTTTGTTTTGTATCCACCATTGAACCGAAACCATAAATGAAGCAATAAAAGATGAATCATGGGTAATTGCCATGCAAGAAGAATTAAACCAATTCGTTAGAAATGATGTTTGGAAACTAGTTCCAAAACCCAAAGATCAAACTATAATTGGAACAAAATGGGTCTTTCAAATAAAATGGACGAAAATGGTGTAGTATCTAGAAACAAAGCTAGGCTTGTTGCACAAGGTTATAATCAACAAGAAGGAATTGACTATGATGAAACTTATGCACCGGTAGCTAGACTTGAATCTATTAGAATATTACTTGCTTATGCATGTGCTTATGACTTTAAATTATTTCAAATGGATGTTAAAAGTGCTTTCCTTAATGGGTTTATTAACGAAGAAGTGTATGTTGCTCAACCTCCCGGTTTTACCGACTTTG
Source organism: Chrysanthemum lavandulifolium (assembly GCA_022545495.1). Lineage (NCBI taxonomy): Eukaryota > Viridiplantae > Streptophyta > Magnoliopsida > Asterales > Asteraceae > Chrysanthemum > Chrysanthemum lavandulifolium. The sequence continues at coordinate 137,542,397 of CM040241.1, read as the reverse complement.
AGAAACCACATCATGTCTTCAAACTCAAGAAAGCATTATACGGCCTTAAACAAGCACCTAAAGCTTGGTACGACTGCCTTAAGACTTTTCTTATTGATAACAAATATACTATGGGATTAGTAGATAATACTCTTTTACCAAGAAAAGGAATCACAAATTATTATTGTTCAAATATACGTTGATGACATTATATTCGGATCAACTTGTCAAGAACTATGTGATGATTTCTCTAAAATCATGCATGACGAGTTTGAAATGAGTATGATGGGTGAGTTAAACTTCTTTCTAGGACTTCAAATTAAACAACTAGAAGATGGTATTTTCTTTAACCAATCTAAATATATAAAAGACATGCTTAAGAAATTTGGTCTTGAAGATTCCAAACCAACTAAAACACCCATGTCCTCGGACACTAAACTCACCAAGGACTAAGAAGGTGAATCCGTAGATAACACTAAATATAGAGGAATGATTGGTAGCCTACTCTATCTTACGGCTAGTAGACCCGACATTATGTTTAGTGTTTGTCTATGTGCTCGCTTTCAAGAAAACCCAAAGGCATCACACTTAGAAGCCTTAAAAGGATTTTAGATATATTAAGGGAACAACGTGTTTAGGATTATGGTATCCCAAAGGAACGGGTATAGAAACCATAGTGTATGCCGACTCGGATCATGCCGGTGATTATGTCGATAGAAAAGTACAAGTGGTATTTGCACTTTTGTTGGACATTGTCTCACCTCATGGTTTGCAAAGAAGCAAACGGCTTTAGCCATCTCAACCATCAAGCCGAGTACGCCTCACCGAAAAGCATGTCAACAAGCTCTTTGGATGAAGCAAGCTCGAGACTACGGAATTCATCTCAACGACATTGTGATACTTTATGACAACAAAGGAGCCATCGATCTCAAGAAGAATCCTGCTCAACATGCTCGCATAAAGCACATTGAAATCATCATCACTTTCTTCGCGACAATGTTCAAAAGGAAACATTTCAATCGAGAAAGTATCCTCAAGACAACATTGCCGACATCTTAACTAAACCTCTTAAACGAGAACCTTTAATCTTCTTAGACTTGGTTTAGGATTAATGGAACCAAACATGTAGGATAAACATAGCCCAAAACATTAGAATAATCAAAACAAAACAATTTTGTCTTGTACTGCCATCGTAGCCACGGCACCAAACGACAACAAAGACGGAACCAAATTTTTGGTACCGTCTCGTCCGTGGTGTCATGTACAAAACCGCTATATACAAATCATCCTCTTCCTCAAAACCCACTTTACCAAAACGTAAAACTTAAACCAAGCTCATTATTGTCATCTTCCCACTCACTAATCATCAAGATAACATCATTGTAAGTATCCTAACTACATTTCATCTCTTAATTCTGAGTCTAGGATTCTTATTTATGCACAAAACTATCACAAATCATTACATGGGGTTTTATGTATGCTTTTATACCAAATATGAATTCAATTGGCAAATTGCATAACTAGTCATTGAAATTAGGTACTACATTATCATATTGCATAAACAAATCATGCTTCCCACTAATTGATAGATAATGAATATAAGGCCTTATTCAAACAACCAAACACCCCATGTCAAAAGTTTTGAAAAGCTTCTCACTTGTAGGAAAACAATTTTTTTCATTGCTAATACAAATAGAAACGTTAAATTTTCATCACTTGCATGCTCTTGAATACTAAAGGTATTGCATAACTAATATGCATTCCCGGGTATATTCAAATGAAGCCACATTGAATTAGGAGCATTTGGGTTATCTCATGGTATTTGCCAAACACCCCACTAAAACCATTTTGTGCATAAAATGAGTCGAGATAACCGCAACTCCAAATTGTTTTCATATAGGCACACACTAGAACCAAATACGTTAAAATTCATTCTCACTTTTAACATATTAATTCTTGTCCTTAGGAATAACCATGGTAGCCGCAAGATTCTATGATCACAAAGACACCCTTAACTACATTCCCAAACACCACAAAACCAAAGGACTTACCAAGGAACAAGTAGAAATATTTAAGAGTCTAGAATCAAGGTATTTCCATGAGGGTAGAACCATTCACTCATCCTTCCTTGAAAATACCAATCTTCGTGAAGAACTAGCCGCCATTCAATTCGATTGTCTTCTTGACATCGATGAACCAATTTGTCCTAGGTTTGTGTTAGAATTCTATGCTAGTGTGACCGGCTTTAGTGATGAAGACGATGATGAATTTTGTCTTAGGTTTAGAATCAACCAAAACGACTACACCATCACCTTAAGCAACTTTGCTCAAGTGTTAGGAATTCCCAACCGAGGAACTTGTGTCTACACGGATAAGTGGTCACTCATGGCTCTTGATACAATCAATGACCGCCTCTTCCCTACCTAACCCGCTTGGCCGATAAGGATGTCATCCGTGAACACCTTTTAACCCAAAAGTGATACAACCCGAGTTACCCGAAAGGGAAAAGAGGTAAACCGAGATCCATATGGAATGGAGCTAAATGAACTTAAGCCCGAATTTAAGAAATGGGAGGAACTACTTAGAGCCAACGCCATTAGCACCATAGGAAATAGGGATCACATAAACGCTGCCTATGTCACATGCTCTACAACTTATCCACCCGACAACCATTCAACTTAGCCTACTACATAGCTAGGAGAATGATTGATATTCCAACTCAAGGATCGGTTGTTCTTCCATACGGATGCTTCTCACCCGCCTCTATAGAAACTTCGCACCAATTCCACCAACCCCAAAAGGGATGCACCTCCACTATGAACTCATCCTCACATCTTTGTACCTTTGAGTGATGCTCGAGTTGCTAAGACAAAAGGCAAGAGAGCAAAACCTCCAACTCCATCATCTTCATCATCAAATAGCTCCGAGGATGGTCTTCCAAGCTCTCATCTTCCACCTCATGAGTATTACGATCTCTTCCCGAGATTGAGAATGAATCACAGTAATTCAAGCAAACTAAGGGAATGTTCAAGTGCCTTGGTAGGATGATGAACAAGATTTACAAGAAGTTGGACAAATAAGGGTACTTTAAGGAGTGTTTGGAACAATGCATTATCGTTAATGTTTGATACTATTTAGTTGTTTTTATTATGTAGGATGATAATATAACTTGAAACAATGGTGTATGCTAACAATCTCATGTGGGGATAGCACAAGTATGCTATCAATTTTACCCATTTTCACTATATTGTGAAAATCAATAAGCCTTGCTCAAAATCTATGCTCCACTATGTTTATACATGTGTTATTTACTTTTCCTAACTAGAAATGTTTAGTATAACACCTTTTGAGAAAAATTTCGTGTTTCGAAATGTCCCCGACACCTAAAAACATACGTCCATATTTCAAGACTCCACGGATCGACGGCACCATAATTTTGGTACCGCCCTTATGTAGTTTGGCACCGCTGCACCAGACAGTGACCAGACGGCACCCTTTTTAGGGTACCGTCCGTGTATGGTTTTGGTGCCGTGGATCCTCCAGGTAATTTTCTGAATTTCGACTCTTTCGTGATTCCAAATTACCATCCATCACTTATAAATCAATCTTAACTAGTGTATACTCTTATTAGAACTAGTATAATTCACTTAGGTATATAAGAAATCCATTTCCCACCAAAATTCAAAAATTTGAAAAATCCACCCAAGGAGCCCTTTGGCATAAAGGAAGGAACCAAATTTTTGGTACCTTCAAACCGTGGATAATCGAATGTTAGGAAATTCCACCACTAGAACACATTTATTGCAAATCTTTTCTTCTTCACTCCATCTCTCTTGTATGGATTGACTTGGGTGATATGACTAGCATTCAACCCACTTCCAAATCATTAGGAACCTCTCTCTTCAATGGTTTAACATCAAATCAAACACATTTCTCCACAATTTTTCACTTCTATAAATTGAGAGGTTTTACCATGATCATCCTCACACCTTCTTCATTCTTACTATTATCTAGCAAAGTAAAACCCAAATCAAAAATGACAAAATCCTCTCCAAAAACTTGCAAGAAGACCGCTAGAATTAGCGTTAGGCCTTGTTGCTTCGTTAACATTAGCTCCTCATCCGAGTCTTCTCCACTCACAATCTCATCTCCCATCCGAGATGATACAAGCCTCACCTTGGCTACACCAAATCAATCACACATTGTGATCACCACTCCACCACCTACAAAAACACCAACTTCACCTCCTCCGGCACCCATCCAAACATCCAAAACACCCTCACCACCTTCACCACCAAGGTCTCCAACTCTCATTCCTATGGAGTTATTTTCAACTCCACCAACTTCACCAAATCCTTTCCTAGAGGACTTGGATGACTTGCCTCCTAGGCCAAATCATCCACCACCATTGCCATCATTTGGCACAATTGAGCGGATTGCTCATGAGTCACCTCGGTCATCCTTGACCCAAACGCCCATTAGGGCCTAAACCTCTTCTCTTCCACCCCATTCACAAAGACATTCATGGTCCTTTGTATGGGGACCATCCACTTCCCCATCAATGTCCCTCATCTTGAGGACATTGAGGAGTGTATGGGATGCCAATCCCACTAGAGAGGAGATTCAAGCGAACTCCACAACCTCCACCAATTCAAAGGCATGGTGGATTCTCACTTGTGAGACAATGCAAATGCAAAATGCTTTGCTTGCATCCATCATGACCACTCCAAACATCCCCAACACCACCAACACATCCACCATTCCACCACCACAACCTCCCCAAACATTCTACCCTCCAAGGCATGGTTGCTCAACTTGTGAGCAAACGGCCAAACCGTGGAACGGACCCGGGTTATGGTCCATGACTTCAAGAAGAAATGAGGTTCATCCTCAACCACATCCTCGAGCGCCTCAACGCTTTTCCCATCCACCATCACTTTAGGATGGTTTTAGAATAGTCTTTCTAGTTTTTACTTTCTTAGGATAATTTTTATTTCTTGTACTAAAACACATCATTGTGTTCTCTTTTCATGATCTTTACTCATGAAAATTTTAACTAATGAATGTTGTTTATTATATTATTGGTGTCATTACATAGTGTTTGGAAATGCTTGTGAATGATCATTATTACTAACAATTTTTTTTGTAGCTTTATTTTCACAATCCATGTATCTTCCCATTAAAGCACCCAATTTAGGGGAGCTTTGAACAAGGGGAGATAATAGCTCGGCTCATTACATTCAAGATAGCCTCTTCTTTTGTTGAGACAAAAGGGGAGAAAATATAGAACTTTGAAATTATTTATATTTGACTTTTCCAAAAGTCAATCGCATACATTTGACTTTCTAAAAGTCAAACAGAACCCTCATTGATAATACTTGACTTTTCTTAAAAGTCAAACGCATACTTTGACTTTCTCGAAAAGTCAACATCATGCATCAACTAGTGAATTCTTTGACTTTCATAAAAAGTCAAACATCATACACTTGCATTATCATTTCCTTTTCAAGTTCTAAAACTAATATTTTATAACTCTTGTACAAACTTTGTATCTTTTATAAAATAAAATTTATATTTTGTCCTCAACAAAAGGGAGATTGTTAATACAAATATCGCCATTAAACGTTATTTATATTTTTGATCTTTGCCTAAGTTTTGTTAACGACAAAAGTAAATTTAATTTATAAAAGCTTAAAGCTTGTCAAGTTTAATAGATATTAAAACAAGCTTTCTCAAACAATATATTCATCATTCAAGCATTTACATTTGTGATTAGTGACATCTTGATATGACTCTAATCATTATGTATGATAGTAGTTTTAGAATGTGTTAGGTTCTTAAAACCAAACACTACTTAAGCATTTGCATATTTCTAAAAATAGAAATACAACATATGACATCATGTATTACATCATGGAAATCATTGGAAGATTCCATTAGATATTTTGTGTAGATTTGTACTCTTCATATCTTGCACAATCTCACTTAGATAGAGTTGACTTTGGCAAGATTTGATATCTTGGTCGCCGACCTGGCGGTACTAAAATGGTACACGGGCGGAACCCTTTAAGGGTCCGCCGTCCGTGGACGCCCCGTCCATTTTGGCTATAAATAGCAATGCCAAGCCAAGTAGTTTTTCATCCCTTTCTAACATACTCTCATACATATCTTCTCTAACCTTTCTAACTCGTTTCATATCATATTAGTGATCTCTTTGTAGCAAAGAAGATCAAGTCATATTCAAGCTTCAACGAGAAGTTGGAAGTCTTGTTTGTTTAGTGTTGTATGATCTAGTGTTGATCCATACTTCATTGTTGTATCAAACCATCATAATCTTGTGAGTGTGAGTGGTTAGTATTTTAGTCCTCAAAATACATTGTGTGGGAGTAGTTGTACCCTTGGAAAGAACTCGACATCTAGCTTAGTGTCGGAAATAGTGTGTTTAAGTGTAAAGGTTTTCTCCACGGTGAAAGGAGCTTGTTGACTAGTGAAGTTAAACTCGAGTGTGAGACTCGGGAGTGGAGTAGGCAAGGAAAAAGAGTCCTTGTAGGTCGAACCACTATAAACAACTTGTTGTGGTTTGATCATTTCTTTCCTTATTTACTTATTACACATTGCTTGCATATTTCATTAACATACTCAAGATCAATATCAATTGATCTTTCAATAAGTTTCAAAACAAAGTTTTTAATTGGTAAACTATTCAACCCCTTCTAGTTTTCTACAGGAGATGGGGTCACGGCGGCGGAAAGTGGTGGTGGGTTTTGGATGTCGAGTATAAGGGTATTGATGGATGGGTGATTGATGTATGAAGTGAGTGAGTAAGTGAGGAATTGTGAGTTTTTGTGTATAGAAAATAGGAGGAAGGAGAGAACGAGGAAGGAAATGAGGTGGTGTTTGCCGGAGAAGAAGATGGTGGTGGTGGTTTGTTTGATCATTTGGGCGGTGGATCGGAGGTGGAGCTGTGGTGGTGATGATGATTGTTGGTGGTGGTCATCGTGATTAGTGGAATTTGGTTTTTTGTGATAAGTGAAAAAATAAGTTGGTAGTTATATATGTCATAATTTTTTTTTGGATGTTGCATGAAATGATTATACAAATTCGAGGACTAAACATGTAATATATTAACGAAATGAGTTAACGAACGTTAGTAAAAAACCCAAATCCGCCAAAATATTTTGTTTGGTACCTTTTTATGCAAGAAAAAAAGTAGAATACCTTAATTGGAAATGGACCCTAACTTTGATACCTTTTTGTGCCATTTGCCCTAAAATAAATGAATCCTTAGTCCTTACTGAACTTATATAGTAAAACAAATATTTTGATATTTATAATCCTATGCATATTTATATGTTGTAATTTTAAAACAACATATATATTATACTTTTAATATATAAAGTATAAGAGGTATATTATAAAACATGGAAACTTATAATATTACACTTAACCGTATATAATTTTTAAAAATTCAATCACTAAAGTTTTATTAATTACCTTCTTTTTTTTATAAAAAAAATTGTTTTCACAAATTTGACACTTATGTTTTTATGTGTTTTTCTTCTCAGCCAAATTTCTCCACCAAATTTATGAAAGGTTGATCAAAATCAATTTAATTTTGACTTTTATTAATCAATTACATCTCACAATTTTGCTTACGTGACAAAATTAAGTTCTCCTATTAGCTTAATTTTTTTCAATAAAAATGAATTGGCAAAATCACTCAAAAATAATGTAAATTGCATGAAAAGTCATCATACTTGACACTCTTTCATCATCGTGTAGAATAACTATTTTTTTTCTTATCAGGCACAAACTTTTTAGATCACGTTATCGTGTGTGACAAATGACTTTGTTTTACGCTCGCTGAGCCGGTCATGTTAAAGACCGTTAACTTTTTTGTTGCAATCGTTAATCCTTTTCGTCTGCTTTTAACGATCGTTATTATATTATTGCACCGCTAGTCATTTTCACGGTTTTTACACGCTTTCATCCGTTTTGCACTTTTCCGTCCGCTTTTGCACGGTTTCGCTCGCTTTTACACGCCGTCCGTTTTACACGCCACTCGCTTTTACACGCCGTACTTTTTACACGCCGCCGCTTTTTACATCGCCGTCCGCTTTACACTTGTTTTTCGCTTTTACATGTTTTTGCACGGTTTCGTCGCTTTTAACGACCGCTATTATATTATTGCACCGTTAGTCATTTTCGTCCGCTTTTACACGCCGTCCGCCTTTACACGTGTTTACACGCCGCACGCCGTCCGCTTTACACGTTCGCTTTTACACGCCGCCGCTTTTGTCCGCTTTTACACATTTTCGTCCGTTTTATAGTTTTGCACGCCGTCCGCTTTGGCACGCTTACACGCCGCCGCCGACGCTTACATCGCCAGCACGTTGCACATTTTACACGCCGCCCGCTTTACACGCCGCCGCTTTTGTCCGCTTGCACGTCGTTCGCTTTGCACGCCGTCCGCTTTGCACGCCGTCTGCTTTTACACGCTTACGCTGCTTACA